>CM037589.1:42555000-43057500 GCA_021018995.1 Chloranthus sessilifolius | reverse complement strand
TTCACATTTTGAGTCTTATGGGGAGTCAACTTTTGAGTCTCATTCGGCATTGCATGCTGAAATTAAACTTAAAATTAATTTATGCAATCAAACTCTCAAAATATCGATGCAGTTACCTAAGGCTTTTATGGAATTCCAATTAAATGATCATGCAATTGTTTGGATTGGACCTTAACGATTCCCATCAGGAGTCGCAAGGAAGCTCCAAGCCCACAGTGTTGGACCTTTTGGACTTGTGGCAAGGAGTGATCCTAGTGTGTGCATTCTCGAGCTTCCTTCATATACAAGGATCAGCTCAACGTTCAATGTGGAGGACCTAGTTCCTTCTCTAGGCTCAACCCCACGACCCCGCAATCATTTCCAAACGCCCCCGATTCACAATTTCGTCCCAACTTTGCAGCTGATACCGCTTCCCTACCCAAGCAGGCAGAGGACAGAAGTAATAGAGGAAATTTGGGATGATCTTGTCGCATTCACTTGCGGCAGAGAGTTTCTAGTTTATGAGATGCCGAGAGTTGGTGAGTCGACTACCGAGAGTGCATGGGCCAATCATGAGAGAGTTCGTCGGAGCTCCCGTATTTTCGACTGATATCGCGATCACATTTCATCGGTGATGAAGACTTTCGGGTCCGGGAAAGTTGATGAGAAGTTTAAAAAATATTTGGTAGAGTGGGTTGGCAAGCTGGGTTATTTGGTTCGTCGAGGAGAGGTTTACAGTGTGCGGTTCGATACAATTGACCGACATGATATTCACACGTTACCAGATGTCGAGATTGTTTGAGTTCGTTGCGAGGAGTTCCACCGTTCGAGTCCCAATACACTTGATCAGTACTATATGCGTGTTTCATCGGTGATGAAACATTTTGAGTCGGGGAGAATGACGGGAGACGTCAAGAATGAGAGCATTGGAATTGGGCCGCAACAAATTTTTCAGCCTCAGAAAGGCTTAAATGAGCCAAATTAGTGTGCTGGAGCAATGCCCAGTCGATTGATCGACAATTCAATTGATCAATCGATTGTAGCCAGTGGGAGCAGTTCAAAATCGGAGAAAACTACAAGTTGCTACAGTAACTCAATTAATCGAGCTACAATGCTACAGTAACTCAATTGATCGAGTTACAGTGCCTCGATTGATCTACTACAGTGCGAATTTTGAAGGAATTTATGTTTTAAGGGCATACTTGTCTTTTTTTTAGTATTTGTTTTAGGGTTTTAATTTCTTTTGTGAGGCCTCCTATATAAGGTCTCTAAATAAATATTGTAATTAGTTATTGATTATGAATGAAAGTTATTGCTTGTGTGCTTGAGATGAGCTATTGTTGAAGAGTGATTCTTCTTCTTCCCGAGATGGGTTTGGTGTGAGGCCAAGGGTGTGATGCCCACAATTTTATCTCTTATCTTTATCTTTGTTTATCTATTCTCTGCTTTTATTTTATTCTCATAAGCCCTAAATCCAGCCATCACCATTTCAAATACTCTGAACCATAAACCCTAATTTTCATCCAAACCCTTGAATCGATCTGATTCAATAACCCTAAATCTCATCACAACCATCTAACCAATCTAAACCCTTAAATCGACCCGATCTCTAAACCCTTGAGGAACCTGAGATTTCATCATTGAACCACGAGCGAGCGCCCTAATCTGGAAGCGGCTAGAGGTCTACCTCTAGGTTTCTCCTTTCGCGAGACTAACAAATCTAACGCAACGGATCGGACCCTACCCGAATCGAATGTGACCATCCAAATGAAAAACTACGAACCTTAAGGTATTCGCGTTTATTCGTATTGGTTTTGCTTAATTAATTTAGTTCAATTTCGGCAAAATAATCATTTCATCATCATTCACGTAGTCTAGGGTTTTGTCCTGCGTCACATTCAACCATAAGGAGAATGGGTTTATAAAAATAAAAAATCTGTGTATAGGATTTTACATTTGAAACCCTCTCTTATAAAAGACATATTTTTAAAGATAGGGTTTATAAATTCAAAAACCCTTTTGTTTAGGGTTTTATATTTGAAACCTTTTGGGCTTGGGCCCGTAGTACAATGCAAGGCTGACAATATAGCAACCTCAAGGTCGCAGGTTCGAGCCCAGCTTACCTATAAATAAAATAAAGTAATATTTAAAACTGTCTATTTTATAAAAGACCTCTTTTAAAGAGAGAGGGTTTATAAAATAAAAAAACCTTTGGGTAGTGGGCTTTGAAATCCTCTTTCACCAATATAGAAACCCTATCACTACCATAAACATCGCATCACCAATATAACACAGCGAGAGAGAGAATGAGGTAAAGAGATGACAATTTGAAAATTTGAGTTGCAGCGAAAGAGAGAGTTAGAGAGAGAGACCGACTCACGGAGGCATGATCGCTACAAGCCTACAACCCAATACTCGCCAGAATATGTTGTCATCAACGTCAAGATGGAGAAAATAAAAACCCAAGTATGGGAACCTCACGCAGGACAACGACCCTAAAATCCGTGAATGCCCATGATATGATAATTTTCCGAAATTAAACTAATTAATTGAACAATTAATCACAAATTAAAGTGATACCTTAGGGTTTCATAGGATTCCGCCTAAGTGGTCATGTTTGATTCACGTAGGGTCCAAGCCGACGTGCGAGATCCGTTAGGAAATGCGGAAGAGGCGATCCGAGAGATTGAACTCTCTCTTCGTCTAGGTCGTAGTTCGTGGTAGAATCGGAAGCTCCTCACTAAGGCTTTTGAATCGAAGCGGTTAATGGCTCAAATTGAGCAAGCTCGAGCCCAACAACGGTCATGGATCGACGGGCTAGGATTGGAGTCAATCCACAAGGATGAACATCAAGGTTCCTCTGGATGTCACAAAGAGCAGCGTATTCTGCCCCAAAATCTGGGCATTCGGGATACTCTTGGATCAATTGCTCAAATCCCACGACCTCAATGCTCATAGTTTGCAAAGTCGCTACCCGACGACTAAGCACATCAGCCGCTTTGTTTTCAGCACCAGCCTTGTGGTTCAACGCGAATGTGAACCCTTGAAGGTATTCGACCCATGTCGCGTGCCTTTTGGGAAGCAAGGAAGCATAAGGCTTCATGGTCAGAGAACAGCACAAATTCTTACGGTCTAAGGTAATGCTTCCAATACCAAAGAGATCTAACGACCGCATAGAACTCCTTATCGTAGGAGTATTTCTGCTTTGCCTCATTGAGCTTCTCGCTGAAGTAGGCCACCGGGTGGCCTTCTTGGCTAAGCACTCCCCCTATACTCACACCCTACGCATCGCATGTGACCTTAAAGACCTTAGAAAAGTCCAGTAGGTGCATGACGGGTGCACTCATCATCTTTTCCTTGATCTCGACAATGGCCTGTGTAGCGGCTTTACTCCATTGAACCTCCCCTTTCTTCCTACAATCGGTGTGGGAGTCATAATGGTGCTAAAGTTTCAGATGAAGCAACGATAAAATGTAGTCAATCCATGAAAGCTACGGACATCGTGAATGTCCTTAGGCTCGGGCCACTCTACAATAGCCTTGACCTTTTCCGGGTCCGCGGTCATTCCATCGGCAGAGACAATGAACCCCAAGAAGACAACGGATCGTTGCATGAACATGCACTTCTTGAAGTTTGCATACAGCCTCCCATCCCTCAAGGTCCACAAACCAACCGAAGGTGGGTCAAGTGTTGCTCCTTGTCGCAACTATAGATCAAGATGTCATCAAAATACACCACAAGGAATTTCTGAATAAACGGTCGTAACACTTAGATCATGAGCCTCATGAAGGTGCTCAAGGCATTTGAAAGTCCAAAAGGCACGATCAACCACTCATAAAGACGATCCTTGGTCTTCAAGGCAGTCTTCCATTCATCACCTGGACGGATTCGAACTTGATGGCATCCACTTTTAAGATCTATCTTGGAGAAGACAATGGCACCAACTATCATGTCAAGCATATCGTCGAGCCTCGATATGGGAAACCGATACTTAACCGTAATCTTATTGATTGCTCAGCTATCCACATATATGCGCCAAGTACCATCTTTCTTAGGTGTGAGTAATGCAGGTACGGCACGCGGGCTCATACTCTCTTGGATGAACCCCTTCCGGAGGAGCTCATTGACTTGTCGCGCTAACTCGGCATGTTCAACAGGAATCAACTGATAATGAGGCAGGTTCGGTAGGGTAGATCCGAGAACTAAGTCTATGGCATATTGGGTGTCACGCATTGGAGGGAGCTCATCGGGCAAGTCTTTCGGGAAGACATCCACAAACTCCCTCAAAATTGGCTCAACCTCCTTAGGGTGCTCACCCTTCGACTCGAGAGCACGTTCAACGGTGATAACAACATACAACACGCTCTCATCTAACGACGCTCTCTCAAACTCCGAAGGGCTCACGATGTTGATGGTCTTAGATTGATCGCCCTTCTTCTCAACTTTCTTGTTCGATGGTGTCTTGGGAGGCAATTAACTTTTTGCCCTCATGCATGAACGTGCACACATTCGACCGCCCAAGGAGGGTCACGTCCATGTCATAGAGCCAAGTGTGACGTGGGCTCGTGGCGTGGCCATCCGGGTCAGCCGCAAGGCCACTTGGGCCACTCGTGCGCCAGGCACTGGTGGATTGAAGTTAGGGCATCGTCGGCGCGTCACCAAGCCATGAGGGCTTCGCTATTGGTACTCCTAGAGCTTCGATCGTGGGCCAAGAGGGCATGCGACATGGTGGCAGTTGGAGTCGTGAAGCAATGCCGACAGGGCACGCGATGCGGTCGCGACATGGCCAAGCTGGGTTAGCGGTGCAGAGCGTTGCGGTATGTCAAACCAAGGGGTTTGAGGTCCTCCCGCCATTTAGCCACTATTGATGTTTAAACCATATATATGGGGGAAGTGATCTAACAGCTACGTGACGTGTCGCTGGCCTAAGTGATCCCCTACGAAACGCGTACGATAGCCTTGTGGGCTTGAGTTCGTGCATCCGGGCCTCGCATAGGTGTTGGGTCGCTCCTGTCGCGTCGTGCGCTGGAGCCATAGTGTTGGTGGTCCACGACCACCATCCCCGGTGCGGACCTAGACCCTAAGTGGGGTTGCCCCTAGGATGATCGCTGCGTATAGCTATATGAATTGCATTCGGGAATCTGCATAGTTTCTAACCTAATGCGCTACCGTGCAGGTTTGAAACGTGAATGGGCTGAATTAGTTTCGAGAAAGCTAGTTGCCGCACGAGATTACGTCACAAAGAGTAACTCCGTGACACAAGGCCTCCCCAAGATGATGTGGCCCACATCTATCAGCACCACATCGCATCACAAGGTGTCCGAATACGGGGTTAATTGTATCGGTACGTGACACCTTTGGGACACGAGAATAGAAGAGTCGAACCATGAGACTTTGTACGGACTCGGGTGGGGCTTGGGTGTAAGCCCTAAGTGGGTAATGGTGTGTCGACACGACATTCGTACAACTCCCGCTATCCATGATGACCTTACAACTCTTCTCACCACACTTGGCATAAGTATAGAAAATGTTATCTTTACACCAATCGTCCTTCTCATCTCGTTGAGGTTGTGCAAGGGCACACCTCACGATCAAGCAATCTTGGATGCAAACTAGTGCACGATTATCGTCGCCACCCTCCTCATCACTAGGTGTGACTTCCGGCTCATACACCTCCTCTTCAACACCTTCACCACTTCTTCAACCAAGAGAGTTCTTTGGGAGTCTCTCGTAGAGCATTGGGCGGCAAAATGGCCAAACCCATGACACTTGTAGCACTTGGTTTGAGAGTCACCCCTTGATGACTCACCCACCACACCTTTCCCTTCGTCAAACCTTATGGTCGTAGGGGTGGGTTGTGTAGGTTTGGGGGTGGGTTCTCGGCACTAGGCCTTCCTTCTCCGGCTCGTTGGCCACCGGCATGCAGCTCAAATCATCTCACCACCATCATTTTCAAATATCGTTCAAGGTCTTATACAACGGCGTAACACTCCTCAAGAGTGTCAACGGGGTGGGAGATCAACTCTTTTTGTAGTTCCATTCGCAATCCGGTGCGCAACCTCGAAAGAGTGACTTAAGGATCTCCCGAGACATTGGCTCTCATCATGAACTCCTCAAACTTGCCAATGTACTCAGTCACGGGCATACTGTCTTGGCGCAAATTGTCATTGATCAAGTAGGCGATGGTACTATGATAAATGTCCATGTCATACCACTCAAAGTGGTGATCCATATCGAAGACTCAATCGAGGAAGACTTTAGGGTTCATTCTTCTATCGAAGGTCGGAAATTCAATTCGAACATTTTTTAGGAGTTTCTCATACGGGTCATAGTCATCTCCGCGATGAACTGCTTCCCTTTTATTCCGATTTCGGCCTTCGGGTCAACTGTCGTGCTCAAAACGCTCATGGCGTCGGTCTGGTCGCTCCTCATCTCTTTCCAACCGGTCTAAGCGATTGAGAAGCGCATCATTAGAGAAAACCATAGCCGTTTAGGCTTCCTCCATAACATTCATCCTCTCATTCATGGTGATCATCATGGCTTGGATGCCCTTAAGAGCATCGGCAATCACATTCGAGTCCATGGTGACCACGACTCACTGTTACAGGTTCTAAACGACACAACTATGAAACATAATGGATGAATAATTTTATCAAACACAAGATATGCACGCAAATAAGCCCACAAATGAACACATAAGTATGAACACAAAAATAAACAAACAAATATGAACACACAAAATAAAATGCCCTAACCTAGAACTTAAGCTCTGATACCAAAACTGACGCGGGGCAACGACCTTAAAATCCGTGAATGCCCATGATATGCCAATTTGCCGAAATTAAACTAATTAATGGACAATTAACCACAAATTAAAGCGATACCTTAGGGTTTCGTAGGATTCAGCGTAAGTGGTCATGCTTGATTCACGTAGGGTCCAAGCCGACGCGCGAGATTCGTTAGGAAATACGGAAGAGGCGATCCGAGAGATTGAACTCTTGCTTCGTCTAGGATGGGGCATTAGGTCGTAGTTCACGGTGGAATCAGAAGCTCCTCACTAGGGCTTTTGAATCGAAGTGATTAATGGCTCAAATCGAGCAAGCTTGAGCCCAACAACAGTCATGGATCGACGAGCTAGGATTGGAGTCGATCCACAAGGATGGACATCAAGGTTGCTCTAGATCTAGGGTTTGAGAATTGGAATAATCAATTAAAAGGGAAAATTTGGATGTAAGAGATTAAAATGGAAGTAGAAAGATCAAGCAAGATCAAGTAAAGAGAAGATCAAGGATAACATGGGCATCATACCCTTAGCCTCACACCAAACCCACATGAGGAAGAAGACTCACTCTTCAAAGCTTCTCTCAATCCCAAAATGCACTGCACTTTTCATTAATTCATCAACAATTACCAAAAATGGCTTTATATTGTTTACAAATGGGAATAACCCTAAAATAGAAAAGTACTATGTTGCATTAAAGGGTAACTTACATGTGACATAAGAAGAGAAGAAATAAAAAAAGGATAAAAAGGACATAGCCCATCACGTGACTCGCTCTAGCGAGAATCTTTATGAAGGGTCGCTCGAACGGCAACCGAAGGTCGCTCAAGCCAATTGCGGGTCGCTCGAGCGATTTTAGGCCGAAAGTTTTGGCCTTGGTTTTCATGCACATTTCACTCGAGCGACCAAAACCCGAAATTTATGGTCGAGTTCTTGAAGCGCCTAGCTCGAACAAAAATGAAGTTCGCTCGAGCGAATCTAGGCAAAAACTCTTCCTCTTGGATTGATCTCTAGGGTCTTTCCTCGGTGGATCTTGACGCTCCTTGGCCCTTCTGCCGCTTCTTCCGTCGGTACACCTTGTACGGCCTGACACCTAGATCCTTGTTGGTGGCGTCCCCGTCAGAACCCCTAAAAAAACCTTTCACTTTTATATTTCAATGTATCCTTAGTTTTTATTTCTTTTTAATTTATATAGGTAGAATATCTCACATGAATATTAGAAATTGCCATTTTTCTCCTAATTTAGATAATACCTCATTTTCATGGGTTTTCTTGTTTGTTTTTACACGACACATGTTGTGGTGCGACGTGCCTGCAGTTGGTAACATCATCATGGCACCGCAATGGTACAAGCCAAGCCAGGTCATACCGTATTGTATCGTGTCAAGGTAGCGGCACAACAGTATTCCCAAAAAAATTCGTGCCTAGGTAACACTATCAATAGGTAACATTGTCAACTCTATTTAAGCATCATCACGATTGCTACCAATAAGGACTGACATCTATTTCAATTTGATGTGAAGGATGCATTTTTTCATGAGGATCTGATAGGCGAAGGGTACATGGAGAACCGGCTTGGTCTTGTTGCTCAAGGAGAGTTAACAAGGCGTGTTACTTAAATAAGGATGGTTTAACAAGTTCAGCAACGTGGTATCTACTTATGACATGAAGCATAGTCACGTTGATCATTTGTGTTTGTGAGGAAAAGGCTAGCATTGTTGTTCTGGTAGTGTATGTTGATAATATTGTCAATTTGTCATCACCGAAGAGCTAGTAAGGGTATCGAAGAACTGAAGACTCGTCAACAAGGTCAATCCTACACAAAAGACTTCGGTCACCTATGTTCTTTCCCAGGCATTGAGGTTGCCCGATCAAAAGTAGGAATTGTTGGATTTACTGGTAGAGACTAGACTTCTTGGGGGATAAACCCATAGACCCGCCCATGGACCCAAACCAGATTTTGGTAGCGGATCAAGGAGAGTTAATTGATGATCCCCAAAGATACTGCTGGCCTCTTAGGAAATTGATTTACTTGACCATGATGAGATCTGATCTCACATTTTTGTAGTATGGTCAGCCAACTCATGCAAGCTCCTCGTGTTCCCCCTCATCTGAATCCTTATACTTGAAGGGAACTCCTAGTTGAGGAATTCTATAAAGGTCTTATGGTCATCTTTACATTGAGAGGAACTCCAATGCTGACTACTCAAACTCACCATCTGATAGACGCTCAATTACCTGCTATTGTACCTTTGTAGGACATAATCTTGTCACCTGACAGAGTAAGAAGCAGAATGTAGTGCCAAATTCTAGTGTAGAGTTCAAGTACAGAGCCATGACATTCACCACATGCAATCTCATATGGTTGAAGACCCTAACGACTGTAATAGGATTTTAAGTCAAAGGACCTACGAGATTGTATTGTGATAACGAGGCTGCTGAAAACATTTCAAATAATCCTGTCTACCATGAGAGAACGGAACATATAGTGGTTGATTACTTTATCAAAGGAAAGGTGGAGAACAATGGAATCGTAATCCTTGATGTGCAGACTGAGAACCAACCCACCGACATGGTCACCAACGCTATCTGCCACAATAATTAAAGAATTCAAGCTGGCATCTACGATACATACGCTCTAGCTTGAGGGGAAGTATTAGAAGTGCTTAAGATTGTATTTATAACTCTCAATGTCAAGCACTAGCATAGTTTAGGGTGTTTATAAGCAAACTAGGCATTTCAAATTTATAACTTAAGTAGTGGCATTATCGTAAATATTTTGCTAACACCATTAAAATAAAAGAAGAGAGAGAACATGTGATTGAGTTTTTACAAACATACAACTCTCTCTTTCTCTACTTCATCTTTTTCTTTTACATGTCCTCTATCTTCTTGTGCTCTTCCTCACATACAAATTCAAGTTATATCTCTCTTTTTTATTCACGTACAGAATTTGTTATAAGATCATTCTAGTGTTTCATAACAAGTAACATATTTACAAGAAAAGAATCCTCTGCAATAGCTGTCACGCCCATTAACTTGTTTGTGGTAATGTACTTAAATCACTGATGTGTTATCTCTACATTCAAATGTCACAAAAATAGTATATTTGATTTGATGCATCTCCAATTGAAAGAATAGATGCTCACCAAACGCTTCAGTTTATAGGAGTAAAATTGTCGATGGGAAGAGTGGGAATGAATATGCTCATTCAAATGACCTGCACTGGAAAAGAAACATTCAATTTTAGGCCTGACAAGAGCATAATCTCAATTTGAATTACCTACCTAACAAATGCATATACAATTTTGAACCCTACTGAAGAGATCAAGACAGTGAAACTTGTATAGTTAATGGTTTACAGCTTTAATTGAATAACACAACCAGACAGTCTTGACCATAGGTTCATTATGAGTTAGATTTATCCATCTATTTAAACAATTGTGTCATTATTATAAAATGTTCAAAAGTAGACACTACAGAGTTATTCACCTACAATCCTGGTTCTCATACAGCTTCAAAAGAAAATAAATAATGAAGCTTACACTATATGGGGGAAAAAAAATCATGAATAAGATGTAAAAGTCACGATTTAATAGCAAAGCTTGGAAAAAATATAAAAAATATGTGAATATCTCAATTACTTCAGATTAAATCATGAAAAATACATTTAAGCAAAACTTTGCAATTTAAAGTGACTTATTCCGAAAATCGGAGAATATCTTTACTATGCAACGAACCATTAGTTAGCTAGTGAATGCAAAGACAAATAAAGAGTAAGAAAATGACTAGGTAAAGAACCAAAGAATATTCAATCTGTTGAAGATATGTTGACGTATCTCCCATGTGTGACTGTGAAAGTCCACTTGGTTGTAGTGTAGGTTCTTTTGATCAGTATATATATATATATATATATATATATATATATATATATATATATATATATATATATCAGTTAGCTAGTCCGTAGGTTCAGGCCATATGCTGGTAAGAAGGCTCCAAAACGTGATACGTGGCACCAAAAACATATGTTTGGTTCCATGTGGAGCAAAGAGGCCTTGCATGGATCATATTAAAAAAAAAATCAGTTCGTAAAGAAAAATCAATCAATTAGTTGTCACTGTTGATTCTCTACCGCAAAAATTCAGTTTTTAAAAATTCATTTTTTTTACTTTGTTTATTTTTTAGAAACATAAAAAACATAAAACAAATATATTAGAAACATAAAAAGTACAAAAGACAAAACAGCAGTAAGAAACTACCAAATCAAAACAAAAAACAAAAGGCAAACCTGCAAAAGCAGAAAGAAAAGAAACCCTAAAACATGGGACAGGAACCAATCAAGCACTCACTGAGAAAACACCGAGGTGGGAGGAGGGGAGGTTGGGAGCTAGAGAGGCTCAGGTGAGTGGGGGTAAGAGAAGATAGGGAGGCGAGGTCAGGAACTCCAGCAGCAATAGACCAGATAGAGATAAAGTTCATCACAGTCCTGAGAGTTGCGAGCTGCGGTCTAGCTTTTTTTTGGAAAACCCTATAGTTCCTTTCCAACCAGATTGCCCACAGAACGGCATATGGCACTAAATTCCATTGTTGAAAGTCCACTTCCACAGGGGGACATCCCTCCCATTGTTGCAACAAATGTGTCTACAGTATCTAGGCAGCAATTTTGGCTTCTATTGTAAAGAAGTGTGTGCGCTACTACTTAAGGCCAATTTGTTCTTTATATTTTCTTTTTTAATGATATAAAGGGTTTAGGGATTCTCCCTCTCCATCCATCCCTCTCTCACCCCATTCTAACCTCTTGACTCTTCTACCTACCCCAGATAAGGGATTTTTAAACTTTGCAAGATATACATATATTACGGATAGCAGCACGGACTTGAGGAGGAAGATCAAGAAGGAAAGTTGGGCAGAAATGATGTCACATCCTCTATCCAGCTGTGACGTCCCCAAATTCACACACCGGACCAATGTGCTCCTCTAGAGATAACGCACTACATAGCATACATAACAATCGACAAAGATAGAATACATATATAATAGCATAATGAACCGAACTATAGCACAATAGAATATAAACAATAAAATGAATCTCCATAAGATCTAAAACAACATGAATTATTAAAACTAAAATGAACTAAAGTCAATTAATTAACTATTCATAATCAATGTAATCAAAATTCATGCTAACTCAACTAATAATCTCAATGGTTATCAAATAAAGCTCTAAATAAAATCTGAAAATAAAATGTAGTATAACTCTCAAAAACTAAGATTAAGTCCGAACGCTCAAAACCGTCTTCATTCAAATGCCGATTCGTGTCGTGAATCTCCACGTCAATATGCTCCTCTCCTGTAATCAAATAGTCTCATGGCCATCCCATTGTAAACAATAAAGATGTGAGTCTAAAAGAACTCAATATGGGTCAGTCATAGGATTGCTAATACAAGAAATTCGTATGCGAGCCTCATACAATAAATCATGGTCCAATAATAATAGTATGAAACAATAGATCATGGCATATGTGAATAACATAAAGCAATTAGCAATGATAGACATTGAAACATAACATCGTGACTTGTTCATGCCTTTATCCTAGTTCTTAGTGTGGTAACTTTATTATTACCAATAAATGCAATGCAACATGAGTCTCATTCATATGATCATTCTTCATCTTTGGTCTGTTGTCTCAATCTTCACCCTTATCGTACATCAATTGGGTACGGGGCCACCATCTGATATCTTAGATTACTTGCCCATTGGATCCGAGCTGGTTAGGGCATGCAACGGTAATCTCTTAAACATATTCATTAATGCTAAAATGCATTATGTCTTCATCAAGTAATGCTTTTCATGTCTTTTTCATCATATCATATCATTCACTTTAAATCGTAGATGTAAATCTACTCATAACATCCATGGTATCATGGTATAGTCTTGTGAGGATCGAGAACCTTACCACTTTCATATGCTTATGAGATATACAATAAATATGATGCAAAAACCTTGGTAAAAATATCATGCAATATTCCGCTTTATTAGTCCATAACATAGTCTATCATCATGGTTTCAACTCATAAATTTTCATGTGAGAATTAACTAAAATATGTGAACATTATCATAGTTGCAAGTGGGAACATCATAGCATATCATAGTGATTAACACGTATTTTTGCTAAGAAACAATGATAAAAAACATATGAAAAATAACATAAATAAAGCATGTGGCAATAGCATTGAGAAAACAGAAGAATAAAACCTTCAAAATCTGATTTTGGAGAGTTTCGCTTGCGCGAGATTTATGGTTCGTGCACGGAATGCTCCTGGCACGAAAACCTGCTCACTGGACAATATTGCTCACGCGAAATCTGAAGTTCTATCCGAAACATTCTAGAATTGGCGCGGCTCAAGTTCTCAATTCTGGAATTTATAGTTTTTGGGCTCGAATCGAAATCCGTTCGATCTAAAACTCCACCAACATCAATAGATCAATTCCATGACATTCTAAAAATAAAATAAACATTAATAATTGATGTTTTAACATAATTTCATATGATCCCAGTAATACAAAACCCTAATCTAGCATGATACCTACTTCTATGCAATAAAAATTCTATGATTCTCCATACCTCTATTCTCTAGCACAATTTGACGTAGAACAAGTGTAGAATCTGCTCGCAATCACGTCCCGAAGCTTTCGATATCGTAAACGCAATAATCCTTCCGTATCGTTCAAGTCCTCGCTTCCAAAAGCTCTAGGGTTTTTCAATTCTATTCTAAAAATCTCTCTCTCTCTCTCTCTCTCTCTCTAAGATTCTCTACTCTCAAACTCTAGGGCTCTTTTAAAATTTTGTAAATTCTGTGACAATTAACCTAATCTCTATATTTAAAATACTTTAAGGTTCCCTATTTAAAACCTAAGTCTATTTAGAAACTCTTACATGAGCTTAAGTGGTTCTTGGGCCTCTATTATTGCTAACAGGCCTTACTAATGGGTCTTAAATATTCTAATAGGCTTTTATTTATTTCCTAACATGTTTTAAAGGTCCATTAACTAATACTAATGACACACCAATACTACTACCATTTATTTAAAGGCTTTTTGGGTCTATTGCTTAGCTTAATTAATTATCATGGGTTATTATTAACTAATTAAAGCATTATGTTCATGCAAAACAACTAATTAAACACATCATGTCAATCAAACTAATCACAATTATAAATCTAGCAAAAAATTACAGTGTAATAATATATGAAAATCTCGGTCATTACACCAGCAGAGATTTTTTGCTAGACACGCTTAGTGGTAGTAATCAGCTATATAAGGATCATTGTTGTACGCAGCGGCAGTAATACAAATAATAGTAATAACAACAGTTGTTCCTAACAACATCCCATCCCTCCCCGACCTCCTCCCCCTGGTGTGCGCACACAATACAACAATACACCTAAGGCAGCAACAGAGCCAACAACAACAAAAATGAGAGCAAGGATGTCAATAGTGATGAGGCAACATCCCATAAAAATAAAAAACATATTTACTAAGAGAAGACAAACAAAACATGATTTCAGATTTCTGATGTGCAAGAATCCAACGGAGTAATGCACAAAACATATGTTAGATGAAACCAATACAAAAGGAATATGAATAAAAGGAAATCGCACGGTATCCACCCGCTCTGATACAATGTTAAAGAGTTGAAGTATAAAGCACAAGTAACCATCAAGCATTATTCAAGTATAAAGATATCCTGGTTAGGGTTTAATAAACTATGGAGATGGAAATAAGTGAGATTTCACTTAAGGGCTACTAATGCGAAATTGATGTCCACGCACTGGAATCGTGGTCAGATCAAACGGAGAAAGTCAACAAAGAAGAGGATCTATGGTTTTTAAAGACCAGTTAAAAAAAAGAGTTGAAGACCCATGTGTACATCCACGCCAACGCATGTGAGAACATGTCATCGCCCAGGCAAGTCTCAAATCGCCTGAGCGACTTACGAAGAGAGAACCTCGCCCAGCCGACTTTCCAAGTCGCCCAAACAACCAAAGATGAATTTGGCAGCAAAGTTCATCACCCAAGCGATTTTCGCAACACAATTTTCCTTTATATTAGGAATTTTGTTATTTTCCCAAATTTTTTAGGTCTAGTTTCCTTCTTAGAATAAAAGTCTTTCAATTTTGTTTAGTTAGGGTTTCTTAGACTATATAAAGACATTGAAAACACAATTTTAACTATTTTTAATTTAATGAATGAGAATTTTGCTCGTGCAAATTTTGAAAGAGAGATTCTTTTGTTTTGAAAACTTGTGATGAGTTTTCTTTTTTGAAGAGTGATTCTTCATCTTTGTTGGTGTGAAGCCGACAACCTCTTTGGAGCAATTTTGAAGATCTTCTACCTTTATTCTTCTTCTATTTTTATTTTATTTGAAGATCAAGAACCGTAAATCCTATCGTGCAGGATTTTACGCTACGTTAGGGTTAACGCCTTTCCGTCCTGCATCAACTATATTGTTAGTAAAGGATATTGAGTTACACCTTACCAAGGATCAAAAAATAGGATTTCGTTTCGGTTTTGGTGGGGACCGAAACCAAAATTTTGAACTGAAATTTCGGCCGAAATCTTCAAACCCATACAGTTTAAACCGATATTTTAAGATTTCATTTCGGTTTCGGTGGGGACCGAAACCGAAACCGAAACATTTCGGCCGAAATTTTGAACCATGCAACTTACAAAGAGAACTAAGCTCCTTCACATAGAGGAGCAACTAAACGCACACATACATTGCACCTAAGTAAACTTCCATTAACATGTGAAATACATCAACATATCTTTAACAGTGAGTATGCAAATCAGTGAAAGTAACCTTCTGACCTTTCAATGATTTGGCACTGAATAATATCTATGCATTTCCAAGGTTGGCAGGGTTAGACTGACCCAAGCACTGCTGGCAGTGCTCGGGTAGTGTACCTAATACCAACTCCTTTCATTACTGGGATAGTTAAATTTCAACTATCTGGGCAAATGGAATGGTTACAAATAGAAATTTATAGTTTTTTCCTTTCATCAATCACAATTCTATAAATAATAATAATAATGAATTCTAAACTTAAATTCAGAAGAAAAAAAAAATCAAAGATTATTAAAATTTACATGGATCTAAATGTCAATGCTCCGTCGCTCATAATTTAAGACAAGCCATGCAAAAGTATGATCCATAGTGCAGTATAAATTCATTTTACAAGATTCCAAAGATCTGAAGTGAGGAGTGCAACAGCAACCAACAATTTGAAATGACTGATGCCTAGGTTCACACCATAACATTAAATCATCAATGAAGAATGAATATAAAAAAACATTTAAGGGAATGGTAAGAAGAAAATGATAAAGCTCATGAAGAATAAATCCTTTTTGATATGTTGGGGCTAGAATTTGAACCTGTCACAAAAAATAAGACTGCAATCAATGCACATCGCCAAACCGGACAAGCCACGGCAAGTATTGCACTTCGCAGTTGATGAATTTTTTCCTACTTGGTGGCATCTGTACATAATGGGTGAAAAAAAAATTATGAGGAACACCCAAAGGGCTTAAAAGATAAATACCATATCAAATATTTTAATTTAACACAAGGGTAGAAAATTTTTATCTACACTTTCAATTATAGATCAGAAGCTGCTAAAAAATGTTAACATATTTAGCGTACACACTCCAAATAGAAATAAAAAACAAAACAGTAAAAGACATTGTCCTTCATGGCTTTTAATAATGCTTAGCCAATCACCAGACCAAAATAGAGCAGAGAGTGCATAACAGAATCAAAAGAATCCCTACATACTGATAGCTAGCCTATGCATAAAATCACAATGAAAAAAAGGTGGAAATAACATATTTAGCGTACACTCCAAATAGAAATCAAAAGCAAGCAGGTAAAGACATTGTCCTTCATGGCTTTTAATAATGCTTCGCCAATCACCAGACCAAAATAAAGCAGAGAGTGCATAACAGATCCAAATGAATCCCTACATGCTGCAGAGAGTATTTTTGCCAGGGGAGTAAGGAAGTATTGTTAATATCATGGTATTAAAACTCAACGAGTCGACTCGGAACTCGGACGAGTCAACTCGGCTCAACCAAGTTTCGAGCCGACTCGTTGATACACTCGATCGACTCGCCGAGCCAACTCGGAAATTCGACCGAGTTTGTCGGCTTGGCGAGTCGCTTCATACCAACATTACTTTAAGGAGTGGCGGGGCCTTTTGGTTTTCTTAAATGGCTTTTATGTAAAAATACTAAATACTAAACACCCGCACCCTAACTCATCGAGGCCCTATCCTCTCGTTGCCAATAACCCTTGCGAAGAAAACTTGCGAAGAAGAAGAAGAAGAAAAAAGAAGAAAGAAGAAAAAGAAGAAAAAGAAGAAGAAGAAAAAGAATAAGGTTTTAAAAAAAAAAAAGGAGCAAAAGTAAGAACAAAATTACTGACAAACAGGAAGTAGTACGATAATTGTTTAAAGACTCATACATATTAAAAAATAATAATTGGAAAGCTAAGAAGTAATTTTTGCTTTGCTCTATAAAGTATTGCATTTCCTACCAAATATCATACCTAACATCGTATTGAAATGAGTAGCATTTAAAAATTTATAATAGCAGTGTAATTAGAAAAAAAATTATAAAGAAAAACCTTTTGTAGAGAGCAAGAAGATCTTTGGATATAGAACTAGATTTTTGGACCTCTGCCAGTACCTGTATGGAACACGAAAATGCAAATCATACTAAAATAGAAACAACGAGAACAACTTCGGGGTTGTGTCAATGGGATTTGAGTTTCATTAAATAAACTGAGAAGCAGAACCTGGGTACATGTTCGAGTTGAAGAAAGGGGAGATGGAATACACTTTTTCACCAAACAATCCTCTGCGAGGTGGCCAGGCCTCTGACATTTCCAACTATAATTTAAACAATTTGCATTTAAATACATATTTGACTTAAAATGTCAAAGAATAAAAATAGTCAAGCAAGCTACTAATATTTCACTAAAACAAATGCTTATTCAGGGAATTTAATGAGAAAAATCACATCATGTCAATAAAGCCAAAAGCATAATTGCTTCAGCTGTTTTTCTTAGGACCTTCTCAAATATAAATAAAGGAGTTTATTTCCATAGATTATGCTTTGGCTCAAGTAGAACTGATCAAATAAGGGTTAAAAATTTTCTACGGCGAGTAACCTAACACTAATATAGTAATAGATGGAACAAATCAGTAAATCTATTACAGATGCATTCAAATAATAGAATTATTTTCACAAAGCAATGACAAGTAAATATACCATTCATATGAAGACAGACTGGATCGTTTCTTGGCCCACCGATGCCTGTTGAAATCCCATGTATCCTTAAACTCTGGCATATGTAGTGCATCCACTCCTAATTCAGTTATCCTTAATGCACCTTTAGGCCTAGACAAACAGATAAGAGAATCTTGGCAGCAAACATCTCCCTGTAAAGAGTTTTCAAACAGCTCATAATAAAGAACCTAAACCAATTTTTTGAATACTCAATTCAATGCACAGATTCATAATTGAGGAGCCAATCTGTGACTGGAGAGCTTTATTATGAAGGGAGGAACAACCTCAACTAGATCAAGATTTTTAGGTCTCAACAGCTCAGCTTTGCAATCCATACTGCATACATCTTCATTAGTCTGTATTAAAATAAATATATTACCCACAAGGTAGTGTAATAGCAACAAGGAAGTCAACATAAGGAAAAACCCCATGGTTTGCATATCCCACCTCATTGCAAATATACTCCCCGTATCTCCCACATACCACACAAACAGGTTCCCCATGGAGTGGAAAACGCTGTTCAGCTCTTTCCTTAATCCGATTACTTTCGGCATCATCTGGAAGAGGGAATAGTGCAACATGATTACAATTGGTGATTAAACCATACATCTTTCTAGTTCTCTTACTTCCTTTGTATTGATATTTGAAAATAGTAAATGTATCTAGTCAACAATAAAAAAGCCTATCTCAAGTAACCGCTCCAGTTCTGAGTCATCCGAATTCTGACTAATCTCAGGCGGCCCATAACTTGTAGCTATACCCTAAACATGGGACTGTCAAGATTTCTGCAGGTTTCTTTACCATAAACCATGGATACTTAATCATGATTCATGACCAAGTACCTCTAATTCAGACTTTCATAGTTTAACTTGTTTGAAGTCGGAACCAAATCAGCAATTCATCATCACGAAGAACTTAGTATTGGTCACTTGGGAATTTGAACAACCGAACTGGTGTTGTTAAATCAAACTAAGAGCAACCAATGATTGAATCGAATGCATTAATTCACTCCTAACTTTTGGACTGTGCAACATTAGTAGCCTCCATAACATTGTGATCAAAGATTATGATCATATCATATCTAGCCACAAAAGAAAAAAAGAATTCTACATAATACTCAGATAAGGGGCCAAATCATAACAAACAACTTAGCAGTTGGGCCTGGCATTAGCTTCAAGTTGGACCTGTCTAAAGCCCATAATGGACCAAAGTAGCCTTTGATGATGTAGATCTCTCAGAATATAAATGCTGGTTTCAAGTGAAGGAAGTGGATATTGCGGTTCACTTTAACCGTAAAATATTATGCATCTATTAACGGGGACATGAAGGATATTTTAGAGGGCTCCACCAAGGTGACCCATTATCACCTTTCCAATCACCATTGAGGTAGAGGCTACTACAAGCTCCAGCCGTCTGTTATGTCAATATCAGCAGCAATCGCGAGTGGGAGATCATTGGTAATCTAGAGTATGAGGTTGTTGTATTTGTTATGAAATATTTAGGAATTCTTCTAAAATTGAGATATCTTAATGTAGCCGACTGGGATCCTATCATAGCTATAGGTTAAAGTCTAGTGTTGGTGGTTGGAAAGGGCAATATTTGTCATTCCTTGGTAGGATACTATGATAAAGTCCTCCCCAACTAACTTGATAATCTACTTCGTATTTTTGTTCAAATGTCAGACACAAGAGCAAACAATATAGAGGACCTTCCTCTGGAGTAAAGTAGATAGAAGGAAAAATGAATGGGTGAGTAGCACCCGAATTGCACATCCTAGAGTGACTACTCGAAAACAAGATAGAAAAAGACACTAAGGACACCCTTTTAGGGACATGACAATGAAATTAGGAGCTCTGGTTTGAAGTTGTAAGTGCCAAGTATGAGAAACAAGGCAACTTGCGTTGGCAAGAAGTTGGTGATCTAGTAGGTCTGTCCTATGTGGAGGACAATTTCCCTCGACAAAATGCTTCGACGAACTAACTTTTAACAGGTTTTGTCACTTTGTGTGTGTGTGTGTGAGCAGGAATTAACATCTGCAAATTGGGAGTGGATGGAGATTCATTAATAAAATCAGATTGATGAACTCACGTTTGCTATTTCCATGGCAGTATGAGCCAAATTTCATGGATTTGAAAAAAAAAAATCATCAGTTGGTGGGTTGTACTTTTCCCATATTCTTAGGGAGGCCAGCGCAAGAGATGGTAAGCTTACCAACAAAGGAATTACCCTCATTTGGGGGGATTTAGACTAGTGCTCTCGCACTAGGTTAAGTAAAAAAAATTTTGAAGCTTGCCAGTTTTAGTTGTTCAAATTAACCAGTAAACTTCCATCTTTATCTTTATCAAGAATGAAAAAGAAAAAACAGTTTCATGCATAATAAACACCTGAAAGGCTAAATTCAAATTCAAAACAACAACAAATAATGAAACCACTAACGGATTTCAGATTAAGCAAGAAAAAAACAAAGATAGTTATAACCAAATCCAAGTGACAGAAAGTAAGCCAGAAGAAAAGATATCAGTATCTAGTATTGCAATAACTAACCAGACGTTGATGGACCCGGTTTTTCAATCCATTCTTCTGGCGAAGACCTCTCATCATCTGGGATTCCATGACAGAAAAACTATTAATCTGCTGATCAAAAACATTCAGTGAAAAATGTGAGTGCAGCAATTCAATGAACTAAATCTTTCCTCGTAAATCCCAGCTTGTGTGCAAGGAGAAGTCTTCACTCTCACATGTCAAACCCTCATTCCATTCTTACCCTATTATCAAACCTAGGCAAATCTCTCAAGCCCACTACACCAAATACGCACACATGCACAGACTCACAAAGATCACACAATAGCATACACACACAAAAAAAAAAAAGATAAAGAACGTATATAACGCATATGAATATATGATTGAACTGGCTATTAATCATGTAATTATTTCTCAAAACACAAGAACTGCAACCGCATCAACAATGAATCTTAAAACTTTAATCACAGCTCAAACTAACCCTTGCCTAATTGGAATTTCTCGAAAACTACACAAATGTAGGCAAAAATCGGAGCTTTAAAATTCATTGACTAACCCTAACTCTTATCATTGCCCTCAAAGTCAGAGTGCCTCGACATTGTCTTACTTCATATAAGAATGTCATACTTCATGTAAGAATCTTGATTTTTTGGTCTCCTATATTAATGGTACAGTGCTTCCAACTTCTTCGAGGTGAGGTAATGAACAAGTGACCAATAAACTCTGTCATTACTCTAGTTTCTAGTTCACTAACATAGATAATCAAATGAGAAATGAATGAAACTAAAAACATATATTTTTCAAAAAAAAAATGACCTCTGATTCAATCACCGATTGTATGATCGTATCACAGATTTTATAAAATAAATAAAAGAGAGTACTAGATTACAAAACCACTATGAGGGTGGTGGACCTCCTTGTGATTTGTGGAGTGAAAAAACTCTAAACAAACATTACATTCCATAATAATTTAATTACATATTCAATATATTTATAGATTTTCCATACAATTCAAATTTAAGCATTTCAAAAACATAAACTAACTTATCCTATCTAAAGTAATTTAAGGAAATAGTAAAACTAAGGATCTCTAAAGATAGTTGTTCAAAATAGCGAGTGAGGAAGTATTCCATGTAAATTGTGGACATCGTAGTTGAATGTATTGCAATTAGGGATTGTATCACCTTCATAGTCTACAAGAGGTTTTGATTCTACAAGAGGTTCAAGATCCGAACTAGAAGTTCCCTGCCAAGAAAAAGAATCAATCAACCACATATTGAATTACTAAAAACCATAACAAAGGCTGTGTTTGGCATTGCTGTTTGGGAGAGTAGAAAAGAGCTGCAGCTGCTCTTTGTTATTGCAAAGAAATGTGGGGGAGAGAGAAGGATTGGAAGCAGATAAAAGGGAGTCTCGTCCTTGAAATAGGAAAAACAGCCCTCTTTAAAAGAGCATGATCTTTCAACCTCTTTTAAAGATGGATTTTTTTCATGTTTCAGAGAGCAGCCTCCCCTTTTTCCTCCCTCCAATCCTTCCCACTCCCCGTATTCATCTGCAATAACAAAGAGCAGCAGCTGCTCTTTTCTACTCTTCCAAAAGGCAATGCCAAACATAGCAAAATCATCAGCTAAACAATGCTCAATTGATGGAAGAACGCCGCGTTCAAATAAACGAATCACCGCATTACCAGTAAATTTGCACTTAATTGCTGGTGAATCTGAGAAGATTTAGCTTCTTTCCTACATATACCAAACCAAAAAAAAATATCAAAACTAGCATGAAAAGATAAATAAATAACTAAAGACAAAAAACCCTTGCCTTGTCTTTTCGATGTAGCTCTGATGAGAAAAAGTTTGGAATTCTTCTTTAATTGCCTCTAGGTGTTCTTCTTCGTGTTTTCGCTTTCGATGGGAGCGGCGATTATGGGCTTCTGAATCCTCGATGGAACGGGATTCTTCGATTAGAGGAGCGTTTCCGGTAGCAGCATTGTATGCTGCGAAAGGGAATGGATTTTTGCAATAATTAATTAAATTAAGGGGGGAAATTAATTCCGAGAAGATCTTAAAGAGAGAGAGAGAGAGACTACCTCTGAGGTTTTGCAGGACGGAGGTGAGACTGAAATCTTTGTTGTAAGAGAAGGATGGGTTTTTGTACAGATTCGTCCGCGTCGACCCCATTCCCGCTCCAAAACAATGGCCTTTTTGTTCGTTACAGGCATTTGTAGAAGTTTTGGTGGGGACCGGGGAGCAGCGATTTAAAGACCGATAAGTGTCGGCATATAATAGTATATATTGGCGCATAGGATGGTCCCAGACCGATACGTATTGGCCTAACCGGCCGATATTTGGACACATTTTTTATTTTTTAAATAATATATATATATATATATATCCAGGGAGCCGGTTAGGTCCTCCATGGAGGACGGTGATCGTCCTCCAAGAAACACATAGAGCTCCACGTGGCACCCAAAACACTGTTTGGGTGCCACATGGAGCACAGGTGGACGGTTTAGATTAATATTGAAAAAAGAAATTTCGAAAAAAATATTTTAAACTCACAAGTCAAAGTTTGACGGGTTTCATTAGTTCACATTTCACGGTTCAAAAAACACATGGAAGAGATGAGTTTTAAATTTTTATTTTTTTCAAAGATGATCTACGCAATTCATGCGAGCTTCACTTACGTCAAACATATATTTTGGGTTTCCATATATATATATATATATATATATATATATATATATATATATATATATTAAAAAAGAGTAAAATAATTTACAAAAAGGCTATTTTTGGTAATTTATCGGATTCATATTTGAAACATATTGGTCGATATAATCCAATACGGTATTATATAACCTAATATGAGCCAATATTTTACCTATTTAACCCTACACGTGATATATATAAGATATTGCAAATATTTAGAACCATGCTAGGGAGTTTCAAGTAATAGCTGGTTGTAATTCATTAAATACATCATTATTGTGTACTCTTTCATATGTATGGCGCAACCTAATCCTTATTTTGAAAGTTTCTAATTGATCCCCTTCCTTTTTTATTGAATCAAAAATTACACTGGTGGAGAGTTTTGGGTTGGATCAAGTAAATTCGACCCAAATTGGTATTTTAGATATAATAATATGCAAGGATTAGGAAGGTTTATAAGGTTGTCTTTGGGTTAGCTTTCTCAAGGCAAAGAGCAGCTCTTTTACTTTGCTTCGGCAGAAAACTGCTTTCATGTTTGGTAATACAACTTTGTGCCCCACTTGCTCTAGCGGAAAGCTATTTTAAGTGATAAAACAGCTCTCTATTGCCAAACTAGGGTTGTGTTTGGGTTAGCTCTTATAAGAGCATAAGCAGCTCTCTGTCTGCTCTATGCGAGAGCAGATAAAATTTGCTCTGGCATAGAGTAGACAGAGAACAGTTTTATCACTTAAAACAGCTCCCCGCTAGAGCAAAAGGGGCGAAGATTTGTGTTACTATCACGACCCAGAATCCTAGTCGATCTCAAAGACCTAGAATTCTGTGTTATGACCCGCACGCTTGTTTCGGCGATAAGCGGACATATAAATATAACTCGTCATTCGACTTAGCATATGGAATAAGGCATTTAAAATAACATTTAATGATAAATGGTTTATAAATTAACAGCAAAAAATGTAAACAATATTAATGAAATACTTAATCCTAACCATGCATCTATGATATATAATCAAAGCTAAGTTTTACGTAGGGTAAAATAGTCTCAAACGTAAACTCTCACAATGTATCAAAAGACTATAATATGTCTCTCAAGAAATAAAAGAAAACTAGAGCAGAAGGGTTCTTAATACGCATAAAAATCCGTCGAGTCTACGTTCTCATCTAGGTGGTAGCTGACGTTCTTCTTTATATGAGTCGCTCCAATCGCCAGTCAGATTATGACAAGATAAGCTAATCTTCAATTCAAACCGTTAGATTTTGAGAGGGTGAGTTTATCAATACAGAAACTCAAATGGCTGCACAATCGATCCACCATAACTTACCCAGGTGATCGTGTGTACAATCACTTAAGTTGCAGTATATTTTGAAAATAAAATCAGCATTTAAATAAAATGATCAAATTATTCATAACTCATAACATACCATAATCAAACTGAAAGATATATTATAAAATAAAGGGTACATGATGCTTCTAATTTCTTATCTCTTTTCCTATTTTTCTGATCAACTTAATATATGTTACATATCATATGTCTTATTAATTACTTCATACGCCTACATAACGTACTTCGTATCTTGCTTAAACGACCTGTGTCAGGATCGCTGCTAGAGCCTATCACGCCAGATCCACATATAAATAACCACATAACCTCCATATCATAACATAAACCACCATCCAGTCAGATGAAATTGTCGGTATAGTAATCATAATGTCCTCTTATTTCGAGATAAAGCTATAATATCCTTAAGACCCATCTCGGCTGCAGACGTTGGACCCTTACGATGGCTCGTAAGGTATGCCACATATAAAACTTAATTCATATTTAGCTGACCTCCACAGCATATCTTAATTTATCATATCATTATTCCATTCTGGGCTTAGGTCCCCGCCCCGATTTTATATTTTCGTGGGCTTAAGTCCCCACTTTCTTAACATATAGGTATCTTAACATATTTATTTATCATCTTTACTTAAAATTTGATTATAATGGGCCACAATGCTATAGGCTTTACTAAACCACACTTTGCAAGGGACGGATTTTGTAGTAACCTAGATATACTTCGTGTGGCATCCCATACTACAATAAAGGATTGCATCCGTACATGGACGCCTACATTCTAAGTTTCACATGACCATGAAAGAAATCCCACTGTGATGATGGCTTATATCATGTGTCATATCTTATCCTTAACTTTTATGCGCATGCCCTATTATAATTTTCTATATGATGAATATCATATGATGATGGTGAACATATATAAGAAGGAAACTATCATGCACCTTAAACATTATATATTCATAAATAAAATTGACATGAAGACCAGAGAATAAAGTTCTTGTAAAGAAGTAGTACCAGGTTAAATACAGAGTTAAAAAGGGAGCAGTTCAAAGTTTGACTATGTTAAAAAAAGATGATAATATTTTATATTATAACTAGATGAATTAATGAAAACTAAGTGTTTTCCCTTTTTCTATTATATTTTTCTATGATAAATGTGTAAAATGGGTTCATAACTATTATGACTCAATTGGCCAAAGAGGGTAACTGTTACAATTGTCATGATAATAATTATATATGTGGCTATGTGCACAGTGCTGCAACGAGTCAACTCGGGCTGACTAGTTACTATCGGGTTGGGTAAATTTGAATCAAAAGCCCAAGATCCAAACAGGTCCCGTTTATTAAATGAGTTGTGATTCTTGACTCAATCTGATGGGTCTGATTTGGGCTGAATACATACTATGGTGGATCTGATCTTAAAATTATAGTCCATTGGATTGAAAGTTTGGACGATTTTAAGAGTGTTCCATCTCTAGAGCTTTTTTTTCCAATTAAGGCCCACAAGGCTTCGCATAATAAGATTTTAATTTTTCTCAAATCAAGGGCTATTAGGGGGTTTGCGCCAAACTATTGGTACAATGCGCACCCATTATAAAATCATGTGCCAAACCTCATTAGAACAGTTGGCACTTATATTGTTTGGTCGGGACGGCCGCAGATAGATTACATCCGATGGTACAAGTTGTCGGAGAACTCAATTATATAAATAGGAGGAAGCTCTTGAGAGTTTCTCTCTCTAAAAATATAGTCTCTCTTTCTAAATTCATGTGCTAAAGGTTGGGTCTTCACTTTCTCTCTCTAAATTTATGTGCTCGAAGTTCGGTCTTCACTTTCTCTCTCAAAATTTATGTGCTAAAAGTTGAGTCTTTATTTTCTCTCTCTAATTTTACATGTTAGAGGTTGGGTCTTCGCTTTCTCTCTCTACATTTAGGTGTTAGAAGTTGAGTCTTCACTTTCTCTCTCTAAATTTTGGCGTTAGAGGTTGGGTCTTCACTTACACGGGTTCACAAATGTGGACTTCCAAAGACTGTTATTGACATGATTTTAAAGTCAGCTGCATACTTGATGGTGGGACACAGGACGTTAATTGATCTAAAATTAATGGAACCTACATTGATGGCTTCTCTGATTTGCAAGGTGAAATTCTATTAGCTAATTTACATTGTATATATCCCTAATTGCCAGATTCTCTGTCTGAATGAAAAATCAAAGTAAACTAAAAGACTAAATATTAGGTAGTAATTGTCAAGTACAAAAATATAAATCTGATATTTAAATTTCTACAAATAATCATAAATATTGGGTAGAAATCTTCAAGCACAATCACTAATATTCATAACATTCATATATAGCTGCATTTAATGTCTACTCTTAATGTTCTTATTTACATGTAAGAGTGATGTGAGAGAGGGAGATAATTACACAAGCAACGACCCTTCTGGAGAGGGAAGCTATTACCATAGTCTCGTCTTCCAAATGCTTAAATGGTTGAACTAGCCAAATCTGTAAATTATATTTCTCATTGAACAAACTCCTAATTTACTCCATTTGTAGCCATGTATAACATACAAAATCTGATTTAATCCATCAACACAACCTTGTAGTCATGTATAACATACAAATTCTCTTCTTTTTTTGTTTGTTTAGCACCACACGAACAGAGGTGCCTGGGGAAGGAGACGACCACTAGGTTGGCTCCGGTAAAACCCCCTCACACATGTATATATATATATATATTAGTAAGCCCTTATTATTATTATTATTATTATTATTATTATTATTATTATAGTACTTTAGATGTATATATTTATATAATTGTCATCTTCTTCTTCTTTATGGCTAAGCAACCATTAATGGTGCTCGAAAGAAAAAAAAAAAAAAAGAAACAAAAAAAAAAGATTAATTTTTCTTTTTATTTAAAAGAAAAACTGAATACCCTATGGTGGATTTAGAGGCACCCACCTCTCGGAGTGTGTACGCAGGTTCAGATCGAGTAGCTTTGGGTCTGCATGTTGGTTCGGGGATGTGAATTCGATGGTGGATTAGCGTGGCGGTAGGGGGATGCGAGAAGAAGAGAGCTCGTGCGAGCGATATAAGTTGGGAGGAGCAAGATGTGAGAAGAAGAGAGTTCGGAGGAGAGATTTATGCAGAGAAAACGATCCCAATAGAGGGATAAAAGGGTCGTCTCTAATTGTAAAATAAAGAGTCATTTACCGACTCTACATGCTTGCTAAAACAAGAACCAAAATCAAAGGGATTCTATTGCCTTTATTGTGTACACGTATCATATTATAAATTTCTAATTTAAGAGTGTGTGGGTCATACAATGGTGTGCACACAAGTATTGGGTCTTGGTGCTTCACCCATCATACACCATTAAACGAGGTCAAGGAAATTTCGGGTCATAACAGTTACCAAACATGAAAGCAATTCTCTCCCGGAGCAAAAGAGCTGCTCTTGACCTTGAAAAAGCTAACCACAACACAACCTAGATTTTATCTACTCTGACAGAGAGTAGGCAGCGAACTCTTATAAGAGTTCACCCGAACAAAGCCTAAGGGAATTTTTAATTGGTCTCTGACTCAGATATTTTATAAATAATATGAAAAGAAAAGGTTTAAATAAGAAGATCTTGAATTGGCTCGACTCTTGAGTCGAGCCGATTTTTTTTGTCGGGTCAAGTTGCACCATAATTTGGTACTTTGGTGCCATGCGTATACATTAGACCTGTTGTGCAGCTGATCCAAGTCGTATTTTAGAATCTTAGATCATATTATCAAAATACCCTCACATAAATTCAATAAAATGGTATCGATTTTGAGTTCTTTTGTCAAGGTTTGTGTTTCGATGTGCTGCTCTCTCATCAATTTTTCTTTTTTATAGAAAGTTATTTTCTCGTGAAAGAGAAAATGAGTTAGTAATAGGTAAGTAGCATGAGCACGGTTAGCGTGGTACTCAAGTCACTGCATGGGATGTGTGCCATGTGAAATTCCATGTGTAATGCCTAGCTAGTGCGCCATAATGTAAAAAATTTTTGTGTAAAAGATAGGTAAATTCAGTTTTACACTCATTTCAAATCTTTTACTAGGGAGAGAAGTTTTATAAAATATTTACCTAAATGGCTATCCATCTTATTTACCAAATGTCCAGACTACCCATGTATTAAAAGCTTAATAAGATATAAATTATGGGTAAATATATAATTTATGAGAAATTTGCACTTTCGGCCCTATAAGATTACGTATTTACAAAAATGGTCCTATGATTTCAAACTTTGCAAAGAGGCCAGTTAGTCTAAATTATAAGATAAAGCCAGAAGATAGCATCCCACATATTTAAGATGGCGTCCCACTATCTTAAGGTAGCATCCCATTATTTTAAGATAGCACCCGATATTTTAAAATAGCGGCGCTATTTTATGATATCCGCCGATATCATAAGATATTTGCGGATGACTCTTAGACTGTATGTTAAGTATGATATTTTTTTATCATCTAATAATAATTTTTTTAGGTTGAAATGGATGTTCCCTTTCTTTTCTATTTTGATTGCGTCTGTATCGCCTATAATACTTACAACGGGGGACATCGGAGGATTATCACTATCACAGAGAACATATTATTTGATCAGTTTATGCAAAAAATGTATAAGGTCAATAGGACTTGACCGGAATAATATTTTATTACACTATCGGTTTAATTGCTGATAGGAAAGGAGTTCGTGTTTGCCGAATTGTTGGACTCCAATGATTTTGCAAATTTATTCAGAGCATATTGTATTGGTGATAGTGTAATAAATGTTTATATCAAAAAATCATTAGCCACTCCCGTAACAAAAAAATTATCGTCTTTTGAAGCATTTCAATTGTTTCAAGAAACAAATGAAGATAATAAAGAATGTGAGGAAAACGTAAGATTAAGAGATAATAAAGGTGTAGAACTAGAACATTCGATTGAAAAATGAAGGAATATGATTTGAAGAGGAGAATATCATTGTACTGATGATAGTCGACGATGATAGAAATATGAATATAGAATTTTGCCTGTACCGTAGGCCATAGGAGCAGCCATCTTCAGACATTTCAATGAGAGAAGACGATGAGGATTAAGAATATTATCCTCAAATGAATCCAATGCATAATATATGTCAGCTTAACTTTGAATCAATAAACAATACATTCGATTGGAATCAGTGAGAAATATTTTTGGGAGGCCTTAGTCCATACAAATGGCCTTTCGAACCAATAGCTTCGAAGCCAACGATAATCAAGGCCACAATACAAGAACATATCGCACCCCAAGCATCCCGACCTCGGCGAACCACAACCGAAATAACTGTACCTCTACCAACCGTACCTCGACGTACTCGACCCCAAGCATGTAATAATCATTCAGTTTGACGGTGATAGTGATCCTGAAAATAATGAAGCACCACCTTCGCTCATTTCGGGTGTCGATACTAATAGGGAAATTGATCAACCTCTGGTGGACGGAGACTGTGAGCTTAATGGCTCGAAAAGTGAGTATATAGATTCAGATGATAAATAACTGTATGAAGGGGGACCAATTACTGAGATAGACAAAGAGTCGGGTGTTAGCACTCTATGCGGCGCACACGAACACTTGGTTCGACGCACCTGGTCTGATGCTTGAGGAAATATATAGGTGTCACAGCAACATCGTCATCACCACAGCATCACGCAAGCGAGAAGCCATCCTTCTGCAATTCCTACACTATGTCATGCATATGTTGTACCAAGTCGGGTGCCCGATTTTTTATGATGAAGAAATGAGCGATATGCAATTCTACCAATATGGTACGAATGTATGGGATAAAAGAATCAAGGCCATTCTACGTGTTACGCCACCACCAGTCGATGTCGATGAATTTTTAATGCAAGTTAGGAAATGTACAAATGCAACTCCGAAATTCTACCAGTCGATGTTCTACAAATGCTCATGAATTTTTTATGCAAGTTAAATGATCATGTTTATGATCCATGACCAGAAATTGTGTACTATCACCATGCTTTAATTCCAAAATCTGATAATTAAGTCTAAAACTTATAATCCTAAGATTTCAAAGAAAGACTAAAACCCGGTAAGCTTTAGAACTTCTTCCTCGTTATTGATGAGTGCTGAAAAATATCGGAGTATCTTTGAACTTCCTGCTTAATTGTTAAAATCTCATATATTTTAGTTCGATTTATTGATTTTGCATGCTTTATATTATTGTGCTTGAAATTATTGTGTGAAAACTCAAGGCAAATAGGCATCATTACCATCATGAGAGGAGATGATCAAAGGTCATCTTTGACTCATGTGTGCCTAAAATATCCCACCATATATTGATTATCTTATTGCACCCCCTTTGAGCCTTAATTGAAAGATTTTATCCTAAATATTTCTTATTAAGCTATATCAACCATACCCCACACCAGTTTGGAAAAACTTTACCCTTCGATCTCTGAGAAATTGGAAAGGAGGGATGAGAGCAAGAAAAGAAATAAAGAGATGGCAATAATGCTTGCGAGGAGTATATAACAGAAAAATATGTCAATAAAAGGAGAGAGAAAAAGAAAACACATCTTTGTGCAAGAGGTAGAGAAATGAGAAACATATAAAGGTGGAGTTAGAAAGAAAAAGAAAAAGAGAAAAGTGAAAAAAAGGAAAAGGTTATGAAAAATTCAAAAAAAAAAAGAAAGTGAAAAATCATAAAATCAATTGTGTCTATTTTTCTGATTTCTTAGAGAAATTTGAATCCAAATTCCCCTTTCTTTCTTAACCTTCACCCGAGCCCCGCTATAACCTTGAAAAAGACCTTCGTGATCCAACCATGAATGGTAAATGCCTTATGGAGAGTGATAGCACAATATCTATGGTAGTTGGTATATGCATGCTTAGGATACAAGTATCTTTTCTCATGAGATTTTTTTTAAAAATTCTTTGATGCACCTTTTTTTTTTAGCATGTGAGATTTTTCTAATTTGTGTTGTAACTCTATCTCACATGTGGATGAAAAGTAAAACTATTCATCGGAGCGATTTTTGAATGAATACCTATGGTGAAGATTGAGTCTAGGCATGAGATTTAAAAGTCCTTAGTTTAAACTTATTCTCAGATAAAAGAATTTTTACAGTGATAACAACATGACACTCTAGGTAGAAATCATGAATTATTGAAAAAACAATGGATTGAATTAAATAAGCATTGGCAAAATTAGCATAGTCGGGAGCATTTGATAAAAATTTCACGGACATTTAACTATTTAAGGGAATGACTACAATTCTGGAGTTTATTAGTTTATGAAATTTGTAGGTATCGTCACTGAAAACTTTCAGGGGACATAACTCCTCCACTAGGGATCTCTTAGGAGTTTAAAGGCCTGTTGCATAGGCTAAATGCAATTGTGTTCCCTACAAAAGTGGCATTCATTTTATTTGTTAAATTGTTAGTTATTTTTTATTCTCTTTACTCGAGGACTAGCAAAGTATAGGTTTGGGGTGTGATCGGTGTCAAAATGTGACTATATTTCGTACCTTAATTCCTACATTTAGCTATCGATGAAAGCATCCGATGACTGTTATATAGTTTTAATGATTATAGGTGTTTCTGACCATTGGATCTTTAAAAAGCATAAAAATAATAATTAAAGGTTACACAAGAACAGTAGACCAAGAAGTCAACAGAAGCATCAAAATTCATGAAAATAAGTGATTGACCTAGCATCCATCAGAAGAAGGAAGATGTTACCCCTATATGTCAATCGATTGATGACCATCGCTCAATGGATTGACCAGAAAGTCAGCTTTTTCCCTCTACTTCGAATTCGAATTCAAATTCGAATTTGGTCAACTTAGACTCAATCGATTGAGAATGAATTCTCAATCGATTGAGCCTATTATGGAAATTGTCATTGCCGGCTTCTATAAAAACAAAACTACGACTTAGGGTTAAGGGCTCTCTCTTTTCCTTTACGTTCTTCTCTTGATAGATTGTACTTAAGTTTTTATAGTTCCTTTCTTTACAATTTTGAAGCTTAGTTTATACCTAGGAACAAAAGCATTGTAAAGAGATTTTTTGTGATAAATGAAAGTGCATGATTAAGAGAATGACTTCGAGTTTACAACAAGATCGTACACCAAAGATGAGCGGCTAAAACCACTTGTTCAAGGAGGATGCGATCCCCAGATAAGTAATTATTTTATTATTAACTCCACAATTTTTTAGCTTTATGATGGAATCATTTTACTAAAAAAGTGTGTTTAATTGAATATCTTTGAATGCTCAATTATGGTCGTTGACCTAGGTTATCAACAATCATAAACGGACCATTCTATCTAGATTTGTACCTGCAGGCCGATCTAGGCTGCAGAGTGATTATTTTCTCATGGTGGTGATTTAAAATTTTAAGATACGCTATACTTTTTACATAATTCATACCTCAATTATAGGCTGAGTCATAATTTTTAGATAGGGTATGTCAGATTAATAATCACGTTTTTTTATAATTTATTTCTCTTCTAGATAAATGATGGTGTGATTTATGTGTTTTGAAATTATGAGTTTAATGGTAGGAAAGTTATAATCTGGGGTAGCACACTCCTTGATCATTCCTTAAACTGTCATCTTCCTTATCATAATTTGTTCTGGCGTAGATTACTTTTCTTTTATTGCATATAGAGTTGTATGGTAAATTAATTTTCTCTTCCTTTGTACTTTCTTGGGTGTCTTTTCTCTTTAAAAATTATTTAAATTATGCGCTTCCCTGTGGGTACGACACCCTTGATTTCACCGTGCTACGATAAATCTTATGCGCTTGCAATGGTACATTTTAAAATCGATCAGGGGACTACTATACCATAACTTTATTAGTTTTTTTGATTTTCTATAATAAACATGTGCATTTTCAGTCAACGGTTATTGTTATTATTATTAGTAGCTCCCAATATGTGATACCACTTTAATGACTTAAACTGCCCACACTTAAGCCACGTGGCTTATAAGTGGGAGAATGAGTATCATTAAACTTATTTTATATCATTATAAAAAGAATTATGAGTTTTTCAGTTAATGAATGATTTTGGGTGTGTTTGGCTTAGCTCCCTCGGGCCTAAGAGTGGCTCTTAGTCTTCAACATGACGCTCTTAGGCCAGAAGCATGTTTGGTAAACCAGCTTCCCACCTCATTAGTGTTGGTGAGAAGTGGTTTATATAAGAAATGAACCAACTGGAGCATACAAAAACTGAGAGTGGGCAGGGAGTTAGAGTGCACTAGAGTAGAGCTTGTTCTTTATCCTCTAATAGTATACCGATATTTCTTTTCATTTAAAGTTTCGATCATTAGCTTTGCCTATCCATTGTTCAACCTTCAAGGTTATAGTTGAATCCTAGCCTACCATCTTCCATGATTTGCACCTCAGCACCGGTACTCATTCTTGCTCTTCAGACCTATATTGTCTATCTACTATCCTTCAATATTACACTTAAATCTTAGCCCGCCATCTTTCCTGAAGTACTCCACTTTTTCTTAGACCCCATAATTTTGAGGGCTGCTACGAGCACACGTAAATGTCTCCCCCTAGGCAACCTTAATATTTAATACAGTCTCCTAAAGCATACATTAAAATTGTTAAATGGCTTCTTGTTTGCTCACGAGTTGTCCTCTTCGTCTCCTCAAGCGATCTGGGATCTCTCTGTCTCTCTTTTTTATAAGTTTGTTTCAGGTTGATGAGAACTCACCTTATATTAAACGAAGAAGAATTATAAATGGATATGTGTAGTGTACAAGTTTTCTTCAAGAAGAGAGGTGAAGGAAGGCAAAAAATGAGAAAGAACATCATGAATAACTCCATAGGCCACATTATGCTACCAAGTCATGGCCTTTGGGATTCCATCTGACTACCATGCTCGAGTCGGCACCTTCATTCGCGAGTTAGTCAACAACACGATTGATTTGTTATCATTCTTTCATCTTCAGTGCAACGACCAAAGGTTAATATCGAGTGTTCTTCACCTTCAATCATCAACCAACAATTAATCACTCAAATATACTTTTTATTTGGATACGCTCGAAGTATATTTGAATTTCTTGCATAAATTTTTATTTTACAATAATAGGCCTTAGAGTAAAAAAGTTTTAAAATTAGCAAGGCAAGAAAAATTATACATGCATTGCAACTTCAATAAAAATGTTAGCCTAAAGAAAATTTAAAATAGAAAATCATCTAATGCCACAGCTATAAATTTTATTATTTAAACTTTATTTACAATCATATGAGTTTGAGGAGGACTCTTCAAATAAGAATAATATAGATTTGATCAGATATATATAAGTAAAATATCATGCGACCCAAGAGATCCACTTTTATTGAAATTTCTTTTTATATAAGACATTGGTGAGACCTGCCATACTATAAGTTGAGGAATGATGGGCTATGAAAAAACGATAAAAGATAAAGCGCATTAGACTGAGATGCATATGGTAAAAATAGATATGTAGAATACTAATAAATGATAACATTAGAAACAAATACAAAAGAGAAAATTTAAGAGGGACACTTATAGAAGAAAAATACATCGGTGATACATAGAGAAGAAATGATAACTTACTATATATGATATAAAGCTGCTATTAGGTACGCAACCTGAGTCCCAACAGTGACATACATAAAGGTTTTAAAACCAGTACATATCAAGCACATTAGCCGGCCCTTAGGTCGATATATATCGGCCAAAACCGATTTGTATTGGTCCTATGGGCCAATATGTATAACCTTTTTTTTTTTATAAAAAGTTTCATACATTACTAAGTAATATGGTAAAATTATCAGGTGATATAAGCCATTAGTTATTCCCATATTAATTCGGGTGCCCATATCAACTCGGGTCAGGCCAAGGTCGATACATATTGACCGATATTTAGAATAGGTCCAAGAAAATTGTACTTAGGTCTGGGTCTTTTTAACAGATATATATATAACTCGATTAGTCGAAATTGGATTTCAACCTATCAAGTTTCACAAAGAAATTTCAAGGATATTAATCTCGACAGGTTGAGATTGGATCTCAATCTGCTGAGATAGGAATTCCAGCACATAGTTGAGTTGGCTTATTTTGGAAGTTGCAGTCCGAGAATTCCTTCTTTCCTATCTATAATTAGAGTTGTTTTATGATTTGTTTTCTAGTTTATCTCACTGTACTAGGGCCTTATGGATCTATAAATAAGGTCCTTAAGTTTAGGTTTTATATATAGAGTTTTATTATAGTTTTCATAGAGATAGTTCATAGTTAATTTATAGTTTTAAGATTTTCAAGAGTTTGTGAGATTCGAGAGGTTGTAAATCATAATTTTATGATCGAATCAGAGAGTTGTACTCTGATGATGAAGATATAAACATATAAACATATAGTTTATCCAAATATTCCCCAATGACCAAGGTGATCAACAAGTCAAACCCCATTCTTAAAATTCGAGGCAAAGTTACACAGTCACTGTTCATATGCCTGGTGCAACTAATAGTTGTGCCAAGCATATGCACAGTAAAATAATGCAGCTGAGAGGGTTTTTGGAAAGTTGCAAGCCTGCGGGGGACCCACTTAAGTGTAGTGCAACTAATAGTTACGCCAAGCCAAAATTCTGCAAAACTGCTTAGTTTTCAAATCACCATAACTTTTGCTATATAACTCCGATTGAGGAAATTCTTAACTCATTGGAAAGTTAAGCAAGTCCTCTTCAAATGGTATATAACTCAGCTCCATAAGAGGTTTGTGTAAATTTTGGAGCTCCTCTTTCCAACCACTGCTTGGGAGGGTTCAAAATTGGTCCGGGAAAGGGTTTGGAAAAGTTAGGGTTGATTCCTAAGGATTCGAAAAGGTTCCTAAGAGTTTGGAAAGATTTCTAAGGGTTTGAAAAGGTTTCTAAGGGTTTATATATGTCATCAAAATCTCAAAAGTGCACCTCTCTCGAAATGTGTTTCGATCGAGCCTTGGGCCAAATTTGGGTATCTACAGATGCCCATCTTTCATATCCGATCACTAATGATCGAATACCAAAGAAAAGAGACATCCGAATAGGCCCAAGGCATTACTAACGGGTTCACTACATTTAGAACGAATTTCAAACATCAAATGGGTAATATGGTGAGAAAACAAAAGCTTTGTATGCCAGGCTAAATATTCGTTTCTCAAGGTAATCGGTCCCCAAGTGCTTAGCAACATTATTGGGCATAACTGAGGTGGGATGAGTTGCGAATGCCCTATAAACATATAGTTTATGTGGTTCGACACTCTTAGTACTTGCCCTAATTCCACTAACTTGTGCACTTTCAAGGTTTCAGATTTCAACGATCAGTAGCCATTTTCACAACCAAATATTCGTGTCGTCCAACTAATGGCTCTACCTTTCAAACCGTTGATTACCATGAATTAGATGCTTGAATCCTCTACTTTTCATTGGTATCAAACCCAATTCTTGAAAACCTTCATTTAAACATATGAAGCACTAAAACATACTCAAAACACAAAATTAGATTTACCAAAGGCATAACAAAGTATAGTTTTGAAGATTATTTATGTATAATTCCAAGACCTATGAGCTGGCCTAATTAAAATATAAAGTAATATATTTTGTAACTAAGGATTGATTGGTAAAAATCCCTAATTGCACTTTAAAAAATGATAAGATGTCCACTTACAAATTACAAGTAAAATCTCTAGTCACAGTTGGTCGGCGACACTTGAACGAGAAAGTAGAAAGCGTGGCCGTTAACTTAACACAATTGCGTAAAATGTCTCTCTTCTTCAAAGTATTATATATTTATAAAACATCATCTTACGAGATCCAGATTCGCGTTATTACAATGACAAATATACACCAATAAATTGACCAAAATAACCCTACTAAAATCCCTACAGAAAAGCATAGGTTCAAGAGCATTTCCGCCGCAATAAAAAGACCGAAGATGATATTTTGGGAAATTTATCACTAACCTTTTTTACGGCATCGCTGTTAATCATTACAAACCAATTATAGGTTGTTGTGTCTTTATTTCCCTTACCTTTTCTGTGATGCATGCATCAATTACAGAAGAGGCGAAGGGGTGTCGAGAGGGAACCCAGATGAATACGACGATACAGAGAGAGAGAGTGATGCATGCATCAATTACAGAAGAGGCGAAGGGGTGTCGAGAGGGAACCCAGATGAATACGACGATACAGAGAGAGAGAGAGAGAGAGAGAGAGAGAGAGAGGCAAAAGAAGAAGATGCAAACCTGAAATGGCAAACCATAAAGATGAGATAAGACTAATGTGAATAAGCTAGTTACGTGGATGCTTCAATGGAGATTTATGAGTTTCAGGTCCTTGGATAAAATAGGCCCTTTGATTTCATCTTCCTCTCTTTTTTATTATTATATAATATAATATCCATTTTTGCAACACTCATTTATTTCAAAGCTTGTTTAATCTCTTCTTTATCTCTCTATGTTTCAAAATATGGTTTCTGTGTTTTGTTGGGTCTGATTTTTAGATGAGAGAAGTGCTCTTTAATTTGCAGGGGAAGGGGTATAAGTTTTTCTTTGAGTCATTTTGATTTCATCCTGCTTTTTTTTATTGTGATATTATTTAAATCCTTTTTATTGTGATATTTTCTTCTTTTTTAATCTCTTTGTGCGTTTCAAAATCGGGTTTCTGGGTTTTGTTCGGTCTGATTTTTAGATGAGAGGAATCCTCTTTAATTTGCACGGGGAGGGGGTATCAGAAGTATCTAAGATATCTAGTTATGGGACGTCGAGTAAAGGCGGACGAGTGGCAGCCGTTTCAGAGAAATTGCCACAAGAAGGCGGGCAAAAGGAGGAGTGGGACTTAGAGCTACAACCCATTTGGCCGACATTAGACGACGCTGGTGAAAGATTCCAGCTCAGAATGGAGGATTGGGACAATATTTTCGCTGGATCAGAGTCATCCTCCAGTCAAGAACAGTCATTTCGGAGGTTCTTTTTGGGAGAAGTTGATGATTTGAAGCAAGTGTCTGACAGATCGGCCGAGTTAGAAACAGGTACAGCCGAGTTCGGAGTCGTTGATCCGATTTTCAGGGTTTTCGAATCAGGAAACACTCCGAATTCATCTTCTTCTTTACCTGCTACAACAGCCTTCACCAACAATCCTAGGGTTCTTTCGAACCCCAACCCATCTTCCCTTCCCAACTGCTTTAATAACTGTGACTCTCTGAACCCTATCCTCTCAAATAATCTTCCTCTCCTGTTGCCTTCACCCCCTGGCGTGTTATATCAGCAGCAACTCGAACCAGGTATCCAAAAATCTCAGGTTTTGAGTCCACAAAATCTGTTAATCCCACAAGAAGTCCAACACCTTCAAAATAACTCACCTTTCTTTGCACCCTTACCCTACACCCACCATGAACACCAGCAGCAGCAGCAACACCATCTTCTCCCTGGTCACCCTTCACCACCCAAAAACCATGACCCAAGTGATCAAATTTCAACAATACCCTTCCCCGGCACCTTTAGCCGTGATCTTTTCCTGGGAAGACAACAACAACTACTGGGTATTTCTTATTTTCAACAGCCAGAAACGAAACCCAAATTGGCAGACCCAGGCGCCCACCTAGCATCCCATCATGAAGACGTGATTGCCCAATTGGTCAATGCAGCTCAGCTAATCGAGAAAGGGAATTCGGTACACGCGCGCACCTTATTGACGCGGCTCAATCACGAGCTCTCCCCTACTGGAAAGCCTCTCCGAAGGGCCGCTTTTTACTTCAAGAAGGCCCTGGAACTCCTCTCCAACCACAATTACATCACCCTTCTCCCCACTCCCTCAGACATCGTTCTCAAAATGGAGGCCTACAAGGTCTTCCTTGATGTATCTCCAATCTTGCACTTTGCCAATGTCACTTGCAATCAAGCTCTTCTTGAATCGCTACATGGGTTCAATCGAATCCATGTGATAGATTTCAATATCGAACTCGGCGGACAATGGGCTTCCTTTATGCAGGAACTTGCCCTGAAACCCGGCGGCGCCCCATCGTTGAAAATCACTGCATTGGTCTCTCCTTTCAACCACCGGCTGGAGCTCACGGTCGCCAAAAAAATACTCTCCTATTTTGCCCACCAACTCAACATGCCCTTCGAATTCAATCTTATGAATCTTGACTCCTTTGAGCCAACAATTCCCAATGTTTCGGACGAGGAGGCAATTGCCGTGAAATTTCCTGTGGGTTCCTCTCAACCTTCTGCCCCGTCTCTCCTCCGGCTGATAAAGAAGCTAAATCCAAAGATTGTGGTATCCATTGACCGTGGGTGCGATCGAAGCGACCTCTCTTTCTCAAAGAATATCCTACATGCCCTCCAATCCTACTCAGTATTGTTAGATTCCCTCGAGGCCATTAATCCTGATGCTCTGCAAAAGATCGAGAAGTTTCTGATCAAGCCATCAATCAATAGCATTGTTTTGGGTCGCCAGCAGGCTACGGAGAAGATGATGCCATGGAGGAACATGTTCATGTCTGCTGGGTTTGCGCCGCTACCCTTCAGCGATATGATAGAGAACCAGATGTACTGTCTTCTGAATAGGCTTCATGTGAGGGGATTTCACGTGGAGAAGTACCAGGATTCGCTCTTCCTCTATTGGAAGCAGGGAGAGCTAGTCTCGGCTACTGCTTGGCGGTGCTGAGGAGCAGCAGTTTTGCAGAATTTTTTTGGTTCATGAGTTAGCTATCTATATGAAGGATGGTCTGGGCTAAAATGTTATATGGCACATGTCATATTTAAATCTTTTGTTTTTATGCAGTTTGGAAGCTGATGTAATATTTAGGCTTTCTTGGATGGAAATCTTTTTTGTGCAGTTTGGAAGCTGTCTTTTATATATATATATATATATATATATATATATATATATATATATATATATATTCGCGCGCTTTTGCGTGAGCGGAGAGCTGCAGCGACTAGCTAAAATTCGGGAAGGAGATAATGGGTACCATTATTTGCAGCCAACTCACGCCATCTCCTCAACGCAGCTCTGAGCGAGATGATGGAGATTATTTCTTATCACAATCTTCCCACAATGACTTTAAAGATCATCGGTGAACCATTAGAAAGTCTAAGTTTTTATCCCACATGACATACAACCCAAAAAGTGATTTAAAATAAGTTTGAGACTATAAGTATGTTCGTTTCAGCGTAACGGAAGCTGGATTACCCGCAGAAGTCTCATAATATAAACATTATAGGTAACTTAATGCTGGCTGGATTACCCGCAATATTCATATTGCATGTAATTTTCTATCGTAATATGAATATTCTTTTCGTTATAATTTTACCTCGTAAAAATACATTTTTTTAATCGTTGTGCATTACGTTGAAAAGATCAACTTGCGTAAAAGTTGAAATGTGATAGTCTTGTAATAAATAGAGCCGTTGGGTGAGTTGTTAGGAAATTACAAGTAATCTTCATGCGTTACAAGGCTTCGGGTTGGTAAGCAAAAAAATTACCTGCAATCGTTACAGTGTATTACATGGGTGGAAAACGGTGAAACGAACGACAAATGTGCAAAAAAAATCCAACTGTTGCCTCTAAAAACTACACATTACCCATGATTTTTATTGATTACGGCGAAACGAACATACCTTATGTGTGTCACATGAATTTAGGGCGACTTTTTAGGATGTTTGTCATATAGAATAAAAACCCATCCTAATCTGATAGTTCCCCATGATCAGAAGATCTTCTGTGTAGAAGGTTCAGACGATAGATGATGTACATCATCTGTTTCAAAGAGTATAGTTCCCCATGATCGGAAGATCCTCTGTGTAGAAGGTTCAGACGATAGATGATATACATCATCTGTTTCAAAGAGTTCAATGCATTGTGTGTTACGTCACAGTTTCATGGGGCCTGAATAATGGTACCCAGGAGATGATAAGCCATAAGAAATTAGTACTTAGGGTAACTTTATTTACAACCTTAGGTTTTTTCCTTCTCAACCCAAGTTTCACATGTGTAAACCGTTGATTTCCTTGAGATAGACGATACAAATCATTTTTCGCTCCAATCTTCCACGCAATGGATCTGGTGATCATGGATCTACCATCATACGGTCAAATTCTAATTCCACTTTGCAGGCATTTTGAAAAGAGAAACACTAGTTGGGAAGGATTTGCAAAGAAAGGAACTCAATAACTATTATAATCTTTGCCGTGAACTTGCTATGTTCACCGATCTTTTGGTGTTGCTAATATATGCTGCTAGAATTGTCGTTTACCATTATTTGTGTAGTGAATCAGTTATTCGTACATAGTCTGCTTTTAGAATATCCATTATTTGTGTAGTGAATCAGTTATTCGTACATAGTCTGCTTCTAGAATAGCCATCCATCTATGCTTATATAACGATGGCAATGATCTTTTGTAGATAAAGAAACCCTTGAGAAGCCCTCAACGAATAAGAGGAAAATTTGATAATGACGATCCCTTACCAGCTTCATTTACGTATGGAATTTGTTCCATGGAATAAAATATCATTCCAAATTTGAAATTATCGTTGGTCGAAATTGGTTTCGGTCGGCTTTGGCGACTGGAAATTTGATCGAAATTTGACCGGGAAGTCTTCAAAGGCTTCCAAAAGACCGAAAATTTATCCAAAGGTTGATCGAAATCCAGGTTGATCTCGGTCTTGGTCATGACTAAAATCGAGACTGAATTCGAGTTTTTTATCGTTGATTTGTATCCTAGCATCATTGGTGAGCAGTGGCATGTCAAGTGTCAATCATTTGACTCTAAATTGTTGAAGTTTAGTCTCACATTAGGTAAATTATAGTCTTATTTATCTTCTTATAATATCCTGGGCCCCTCCACTCATTGCCAATCGGCTTTGAGATGGATACCCAAATTTATCATCAATCTCTCTCCCAAGTGGTCACCAATCTCACTTCTAATGATGTCATTATGAGTATAATGACAGCATTGCGAGAGTTGATTTTATATAAGGTACGTGATTCATTCCCAACCTAAATTCTGAACGTGTCACTAATTTTGGGCACATGGCATTTTTTTCATCTCAATAGACCCAATGTGAACATCTGATGAATCGGAGATTGCATAGAAAAACTAACTCTATTGTGTGAATTAAAATAATAAAAGGCTAAAATATTTTTTCGAGATATACATGATAAAACATCATTTTAAAAGAATTTGACCTTTATTTAGTTATTTAGGCCCATGAATTTTTATATAGTATCCGAGCAGGTAATCATAAGGATGTAGAGAAACACGTTACACGTGAGGGGGCATGAACGATAGTCCCACATCACTTGGGTTACAATGCCTTGGGCTAGCTATATATAAACTTGGGCAAACCTCACCTTACAAGCCAGTTTTGGGAGGTTGAGTTAGGCCCATAAAATTCTGCAAAGGTTGTTGGTTCAACCTTAGCTCTCATCTACCAAGGATGAGGATATTTTTAGATGCCAATGAAAGGCTAAAATTGATATCTGGATGTTTACATGGTATCTGTGTTGTTATATAAGGCCATTAAGGTCTCATTCACCCGTTATGGAAACCACATAAAATTCTACAGAGGTTGTTGGTTCAACCTTAGCTCATCTACCAAGGATGAGGATATTTTTAGATGCCAGTGAAAGGCTAAAATTGATATCTAGAGGTTTACATGATAACTGTGTTGTTATATGAGGCCATTAAGGTCTTATTCACCCGTTATGGAAACCACACACACACATTTATATTATACATTCAACAGGAATTATAAACGTGTACTACATCTTAGATTTTAGTTTGGGTCGAGGGGGGTATAAGTCAAGCAGTGCTACTGTAATTAACCCCCCCCCTTCCCTCTCCCTATCTCTCATGAAAACCTTGCCTCCCTCCTCCCTCTCTCTCAAGTTTAAGGATGGCAATGGGCTGGGTAGCCTGACACAACCTGTTAGGCCTAGATCGGTTTAATGAGAGTTCGGGCTAATATTATTATAAATTATATTACCATTTCAGATAACGAAAAATCTGTCACGGATTCCTTACCATAATGGACTCCTTGAAATCTTCCGTAAACGATGTGCATTGTTGGGGCCCACTACGCTTGCATCATGCGAAATCAGCAGTTCGTTGAATAGTCTGTCGTTTCCCGTCTGCCATATAACATTGTCCATCTTACAAATCTGCATTTGCCTGGTTGACTCCTTAAATCTTGCATAACTGCTATCTCATTTATCTTTGTATTAATTGATTTGGAAACTTTTAAATTTCATTGATTGAGTTGTTGCTCAATTGGTATCCTCCCTCTTTTGTGGGGTTTGAAGTCGTGGGTTCTATACTCCACGTTTTCTTCCCCCCTTATATTAATAAGGTGAGCATTGTTGTGTAAGATTTACTCCCCTATGTGTCACTCAATGTGAGTGCTTTGTTGTGTGAGATTTATTCTTCAAGTGTTGTTCATGAGTTATTGTACCCTCTACCATATGCACATTTGATTTGTCTATGTCACATCGCATTATAAAATTTAAAAAATAAAAAATAAAAATTCAAAATTCAAATGTACATTGTATACTCACTCCCTCTCTTTATATATATATATATATATATATATATATATATATATATATATATATATATATATATAGTAATAAAAAATCACTGTGTGTGGAACATTTGCCATAAAACTTATTGTCTTTCATGTGAAGGAATGTAAAATTTGTACCACATGCCACAATCAAGAGGGCGACAGTGTCGCTAAACTGATTGTCGCTTATCGCAGCTCGATCGATCGGTGTAGGGCATATCTCATGTGTCCAACCACACATTTCCCTTATGTTAAACATTGCTTATATAAGCTAGCAATATAACCAATGGATTTCTCATAAAGAGGCTTTAATCACAATATGTGTAACGGTTCTTATCAATCAATATATTCCATTAATCAATAATTAATATGTAATTGTAATTGTTGGATGACATTCATGGTCGTATTCCAACATCATGGAATCAGATTAAGGTGGTTAACACCCCTCTCTCTCTCTCACGTTTAAGGATGGCAATGGGCTCGGTAACCTGACACAACCCGTTAGGCCTAGACCAGTTTAATGAGGGTTCGGGCTAACATAATTATAAACTCTATTACCATTTCAGATAATGAGAAATCTGTCACAGATTCCTTACCATAATGGACTCCTTGAAATCTTTCGTAAATGATGTGCATTGCTAGGGCCCACTACGCTTGCATCGCGCGAAAGCAGCAGTTCGTTGAATGGTCTATCGTTTCCCGTCCGTCATATAAAACTGTCCATCTTACAAATTTGCACTTGCCCGATTGACTCCTTAAATCTTGCATGATTGTTATCTCATTTATTTTTGTATTAACTCATTGGGAAAATTTTTAATTTCATTGATTGGGTTGTTGCTCAATTGGTATCCTTCCTCCTTTGTGAGGTTTGAGGTCATGAGTTCTACACTCTACGTTTTCTTCCCCCCTTATATTAATTAAGGTGAGTGTTGTTGTGTGAGATTTATTATCCCGTGTCACTCAATGTGAGTGCTTTTTGTTGTGTGGGATTTATTCCTCAAGCGTTGCCCATGAATTATCATACCCTCTACCATATGCACATTCAGTTTGTGTCATATCGTATTATAAAAAAATTCAAAATTCAAAATTCAAATGCACATTGTATACCCACTCCCTCTCTCTCTCTCTCTCTCTCTCTCTCTCTCTCTATATATATATATATATATATATATATATGGTAATAAGAAACTAATGTGTGTGGAACATTTGCATTAAAACTTAATGTCTTTCATGTGAAGGATTGTAAAATCTATGTCACATGCCGTGATCAAGAGGGCAACAATGTCACTAGCTAGACTAGTGGTCGCTTATCACGGCTCGACTGATCGGTGTAGGGCATATCTCATGTGTTTAACCACACATTTCCCTTATGCTAAACATTGCTTATATAAACTAGCAATGTAATCGATGGATTTCTCATAAAGAGGCCTTAATCACCCTTTTAATAACAATATATGTAACGGTTCTCATCAATCAATAATTAATATATAATTGTAACAGTTGGATGGCATTCATGGCCATATTCCAACATCATGGTATTAGATTAAGGTGATTAACACCCTCTTCGATCCTACTACTTCTTCCTTCTATCCCTTCCTTACTACACTTCATGGCTAGTCCTGCTCCTACCATTGGGATTTCCAACATCACTCATCTCATTTCTGGTGTGTTGGTCCCACATTTCTCATAAAATAATACATGAGATCTTTGAATAAGAAATAGGATTGGGGTTTATGTGGATTACGAGTTTCCTGACGATCAAATTGCTTCCATTGCGCGATCCCAAGAGATTATCAGAATCTCTTATATGCCTCCACGCTTCAAAGATAACAAGTCCTACCCAAAATAAATCTCCTCAAAGAGTTTCTCTTTTGACGGACTCCTCAAGAATTGTTATCCTTGGGCGCACCTCTTAGTGGGCGCGCTTATGGACCGGTTTGTCGAGCCCAAAGTCCAACATCTCCCACTCGCCCATGGAGTGCATCTTAGTTCCAGCATCTCCCACTCACTCATGGAGGGCGTCTCAAATCCTTAATACTTTTTTCTCATTCTCATTAGCATATGTTGCTCGTACTAAAAATGAAGCGTGCTACTTTACGAGTAATGGAACAAGGTAGGAGCGCAATATTAAGTTATTACTTAACTAATATACCACCTCACACCAAGGATCAAAATTTTGGGTTAAATTTCGGTTTCAGGCATGACCAAAATCGAAATCCGAAATTTTGAACCCCATACAAAAATGATCAAAATTTCGGTCCCATATTATCGTTTCGGTGGGGACCGAAACCGATAATTTCGATCATTTCGGTCGAAATTTGGATCTTTGGTTTCATGTCACCAAGCTAAGATCAGCCCGCTCTCACGGGTGATCACCCCTAGGGCTATGAATGTGAAGACCCAAACCCACATGCCACCATATTGTCCAGTTCTGGGCTTAGGTCCCCGCCCCGATTTTGTTTTTGGCATGGGCTTAAGTCCCCACCCAAAACGCGTCATGACATGTAATGTCCGCAATCACATATAGCCCCGGGTCAGGACTTTTCCCTATCCAATATAAGACTATTACAATCCCTCCACCTTATAGAAGAGCCGTCCTCGGCTCTAATACTATTCTGTGAAGACCTAGATCCACATGCCAAAACTTAGAAAATATTTATTAATTTATGTGAAATTTCATTAATTTCACCGAAATTAATGAAATTTTAGCGATTTCAGAGAAATCATCGAAATTTCACTAAAAGTTTCACCCGACCCTTGTTTCGGTAAATTTTGAAGAAATTTCAGAGAATTTCGGAGAAATTTGTCACTATTGTTATAGCTATAGGCCATGTTCGACTCAAATATAATAGTCTCATCTTCTAAAAGGTGACATCAAACTAATTTATATTTTTGCTCGCTCTCTAAGCGCCAAAAAATATTGGTTCATTATAATAGTCTCACATTGGATAGGGAAAAGTCCTGCCCCTGGGTTATATATGATTGCGGACACTATATGTCATGACACGTTTTGAGCGAGGGCTTAAGTCCATACCAAAAACAAAACTGCGGCGGGGACCTAAGCCCATAACCGGACAATATGGTGGCATGTGGGTCTGGGCCTTCACAGAATGGTATCAGCCAAGGACGACTCTTCTATAAGGTGGAGGGATTGTAATAGTCTCACATCGGATAGGAAAAAGTCGTGACTTTCGGCTATATGTGATTGCGGACACTACATGTCATGACGCATTTTGGGTGGGCACTTAAGCCCATGCCAAAAACAAAACCAGGGAGGGGACCTAAGCTCATAATCGAATAATATGGTGACATGTGGGTCTAGGTCTTCACATTCATAGCCTCAGGGGTGATCAGCCATGAGAGCGGGCCGATCTTAGCCTGGTGATATGAAACCAAGGATAAAAATTTCGGCCAAAATGATCGAAATTATCATTTCGGTCCCCACCGAAACCATAATATGAGACCGAAATTTCGGTTATTTTTATATGGGGTTGAAATTTCGGTCCAAAATTTTGGTTTCGGTCCCCTCCGAAACCTAAATAAAACCCAAAATTTGTATCCTTGCATGAAACAATGTATGTTGTCTCATTATCTTATTAAAAAAAAAATCAAGTTAGAAATAAGATATCACACGTACGAGAAACGAAAATGTCGCAATGTTAGTAACATGGGTCAAAATCTCGGGTTATCGATACATATCGTCCAAGCTCCAAAACGATACGTATCAGTATTGTCTGATACCGAACGATACATTGAATGTATCGTTCGGTATCCGCCATACAATTGGACAATACGGTATATTGAATGTACCGTATCGTTTAGCTCCGATACCAATACATATCGGTATCGGATGAAATTTTGATCCATAATTAGTAATCATCTCCTACTCCGTGTAATAGTACAATATTCCTTTATGAATTTTTGAACAAAATAAATCAATAGGAACATGTCTAATAAATTAATAGGAACAAGTAGCCCATTAACTACTTGAACATTATGTTACGGCCACGTCATCATAAATAAGATATATATATATATATATAGAGAGGGCCAAATTTGGCATTGCATGGTTTCACCCATAATATTTTTTTATGAAAAAAAATCCTTAAAGAATTATAAATTTTCTATTTTTAATATAGACTTTTTTTGGAAGGATAAAGATAGCTTGAAACTAAGGACTATGTAACTTACCTAGTCCTACATTACTCTGTTGTCACATGGCACTCAAACACATGATCGGGTGCTACATAAAGTAGACGCTCGATGATCATAACCAAGGTATCAAAATTGGTATCGGTCTTGGGTATCGGTTTGCCCGAGACCGATACGACTCGGCCGAGATGTATCTGCCTATTTTAAAAAAATAAAAAAATAAAAAATAACAATAAGAAGAGGCAAAGAAAAGATACCCATTGTTTAAAAAAAAAAAGAGGGAGGTATACCTGTTGCAACAGTACACTACCTTTTCTTTTCTGTCCCTGTGTCACATTATTACATCACTATTCGCCCCTTTTTAAAACCTGAAAATAATGTTAAATGGGTACCTTTCTTCGCGCCCACACTTTTTCTAATAGCACCCACATCTAAGACCCCTTTACAATGGTTGATTGCTTAGGATCAAATGATGAAGATCATGTTTCAACCGGATCTTCAACAGAATGGATCTTGAGATCATTTCTCGCCTATCAGACGGTCAATTTGTTTTTAAATGTGTCACAGATCCCAACAAATTGGATCTTCAATCATATGACATACACGCTCAAACATGATTTTAGGGCAATTTTTTGGGGATTTGAGACACGTGGAATAAAAAATTGACCGTCTGATAGGTGCTTCATCATCTCAAGATCTTTTGTGTGAAAAATCTTAGTGAAACATGATCTCCATCATCTAATCCAAAGCAATCAATGATTTTGAAGGGGACTAGGATGTGGTTGTTGTCAAAGAATGTGTGGTTATGACCAGAGATACCCAAAATTAAAGCACTAAATGCTCTCACCTCTCAGGCACTCGATCAAATTAGCTCCCTTTTCCAAGCATTGCGAAATTAGCTCTCTTTTCCAAGCATTGCCTGACGCATCTTCTACTCTTCTCATGCTAGCTACTGCCTGACAAGTCATCTCATGCCAGCTGCCCCTGCCTGCTTCTCCTCAGTCCTCACCCATATGAACAACCAACACAGAAATACGGACGGTGTCGATAATGCTTGATACGTATCGGAGCCAATACGTATCGGTATCGGCTAATATTTGATACCATGATCATAACTATCGTGAAAATAATAATAAGTCCTACCTAAAATAACAAGTCCTACCCAAAATAAATCTCCTCAAAGAGTTTCTCTTTTGACAGACTCCTCAAGAACTGTTATCCTTGGGCGCCTCTCTTAGTGGACGCACTTATGGACCGGTTTGTCGAGCCCAAAGTCCAACATCTCCCACTCGCGCATGGAGGGTATCTCAGTTCTAGCATCTCCCACTCACCCACGGAGGGCGTCTCAAATCCTTAATGCTTTTTTCTCATTCTCATTAGCATATGTTGCTCGTACTTAAAATGAAGCGTGCTACTTTACGAGTAATGGAGCAAAGTAGGAGCGCAATATTAAGTTATTACTTAACTAATATACCACCTCACACCAAGGATCAAAATTTTGGGTTAAATTTCGGTTTCAGGGATGACCAAAACCGAAACTGAAATCCGAAATTTTGAACCCCATACAAAAATGACCAAAATTTCGCTCCCATATTATCGTTTCGATGGAGACCGAAACCGATAATTTCGGCGGAAATTTTGATCATTTCAGTCGAAATTTTGATCCTTGGTTTCATGTCACCAGGCTAAGATCAGCCCGCTCTCATGGGTGATCACCCCTAGGGCTATGAATGTGAAGACCCAGACCCACATGCCACCATATTGTCCGGTTCTGGGCTTAGGTCTCCGCCCCGATTTTGTTTTTGGCATGGGCTTAAGTCCCCACCCAAAACGCGTCATGACATGTAATGTCCGCAATCACATATAGCCCCGGGTCAGGACTTTTCCCTATCCAATGTGAGACTATTACAATCCCTCCACCTTATAGAAGAGTCGTTCTCGGCTCTAATACCATTCTATGAAGACCTAGACCCACATGCCAAAACTTAGAAAATATTTATTAATTTATGTGAAATTTCGTTAATTTCACCGAAATTAATGAAATTTCAGCGATTTCGGAGAAATCATCGAAATTTCGCTAAAAGTTTCACCCGACCCTTGTTTCAGTAAATTTCAAAGAAATTTCGGAGAAATTTGTCACTATTGTTGTGGCTATACACCATGTTCGACTCAAACATTCTCATCTTCTAAAGGGCGACATCAAATTAATTTATATTTTTACTCGCTCTCTAAGCGCCAAAAAATATTGGTTCATTATAATAGTCTCACATCGGATAGGGAAAAATCTTGACCTTGGGCTATATGTGATTGCGGACACTACATGTCATGACGCGTTTTGGGCGAGGACTTAAGCCTATACTAAAAACAAAATTGCGGCGGGGACCTAAGCCCATAATCGGACAATATGGTGGCATGTGGGTTTGAGTCTTCACAGAATGGTATCAGAGCCGAAGACAACTCTTCTATAAGGTTTAGGGATTGTAATAGTCTCACATCGGATAGGAAAAAGTAGTGACCTTGGACTATATGTGATTGCGGACACTACATGTCATGACGCGTTTTGGGTGGGGACTTAAGCCCATGCCAAAAACAAAATCGGGGCGGGGACCTAAGCTTATAATCGGACAATATGGTGGCATGTGGGTCTGGGTCTTCACATTCATAGCCCTATGGGTGATCACCCGTGAGAGCGGGCCGATCTTAGCCTAGTGACGTGAAACCAAGGATTAAAATTTCGGCCGAAATGATCAAAATTATCGATTTCGGTCCCCACAGAAACAATAATATGAGTCCGAAATTTTGGTCATTTTTGTATGGGGTTGAAATTTTGCTACAAAATTTTAATTTCAGTCCCCTCCGAAACTAAAATGAAACTCGAATTTTTTATCCTTGCCTGAAACAATGTATGTTGTCACATTATCTTATTCAAAAAAAAATTCGAAGTTAAAAATAACATACCACGCGAATGAGAAACGAAAATGTCACGATGCAAGTAATCATCTCCTACTACGTGTAATAGTACAATATTCCTTTATAAATTTTTGAACAATATAAATCAATAGGAACATATCTAATTTAAAAAAACAAAACAAGTAGCTCATTAACGACTTGAACATTATGTTACCGCCACGCCAAAAAAAAATTGGTATACTCAATGTAATACTCAAATCATCAAAAATAAGATCATTTATATATATATATATATATATATATATATATATATATATATATATATATACAGGCGATAATAAATAGAGGGCGAAAGTTGGCATTGCATGGTTTCACTCATAATATTTTTTTATGAAAAAAAACCCTTAAAGAAGTATAAATTTTCTACTTTTAATATAAACTTTTTTTAGAAGGATAAAGATAGCCTGAACTAAGGACTATGTAACTTACCTAGTCCTACATTACTCTATTGTCACATGACACTCAAACAAATGACCGGGTGCTACATAAAGTAGAGGCTCGATGATCATAACCAAGGTATTCAAATCGCTATTTGTCTTGGGTATCGGTTTGCCCGAGACCGATACGACTTGGCCGATAGGTATCAGCCTATTTGTAAAAAAATAAAAGAATAAAAAATAATAATAATAAGAGGCAAAGAAAAGATACCCATTAATTGTTTAAAAAACAGAAAAAAAAAAAAAAAAAAAAGAGGGAGGTATACCTGTTGCAACAGTTCACTACCTTTTCTGTCATTGTGTCACATCATTACATCACTGTTCGCCCCTTTTTAAAACCTGAAAATACTGTTAAATGAGTACTTTTGTTCGCGCCCACACTTTTTCTAATAGCACCCACATTTCAGACCCCTTCACAATGGTTGATTACTTCAAATCAGATGATGGAGATCATGTTTCAGCCGGATCTTCAACAAAATGGATCTTGAGATCATTTCTCGCCTATTAGATAGTCAATTTGTTATTAAATGTGTCACAGATCCCAACAAACTGGATCTTCAATCATATGACATACACGCTCAAACATGATTTTAGGGCCATTTTTTGGGGATTTGGGACACATGGAATAAAAAACTGACCGTCTGATAGGTGCTTCATCATCTCAAGATCTTTTGTGTGGAAAATCTTAGTGAAACACGATCCACATCATCTGATCATAAACAATCAACGATTTTGAAGGGGTCTAGGATGTGGTTGTTGTCAAAGAATGTGTGGTTACGACCAAAGATACCCAAAATTAAAGCACTAAATGCTTTGACCTCTGAGGCGCCCAATCAAATTAGCTCTCTTTTCCAGGCATTGCCTCACGCGCCATCTACTCTTCTCATGCCAGCTGCCCCTGCCTTACGCGTCTCCTCAGTCCTCACCCATACGAACAACCAACACAAAAATGCGGATGGTGTCGGTGATGTTTGATATGGAGCCAATACGTATCGGTATCGGCTGATATTTGATACCATGATCATAATTATCATGAAAATAATAATAAGAATAAAATATCCAAAATTGTCTGGTCAATGGTGTAACCGAGTGAAAAATGAAAGGCGAAACCAAATGTGATTTAATCGTTTATTTTCCATGCAATTGACTTTGTTGACTGCACGATTTTATATGACTATCTTTAAAAAAAAGAATCACAATAGTATTATGATCTCCGAGCCACTCCTTTTGTAGCACCCGACCATATAATTGGATGCCACATGGCAGAAACTCATGTGAGACCAGGTATGTTACTTGGTCCTTTGTGATGTAATCTCCATGACGGAGAAATTTGGAGTTTCGCTCATTGGTTGATGTTTTGAGAATGGAGTGTAATAATTCGTTGGTGAGGGATACCAGGATGTGGGATAACACTAAGGTTGTGTTTGGGATTGCTCTTTGGAGGCAAAGAGTGGCTCTATGCTCTATGCTCTGGCGCACAACGCTTCAGTATGGCACAACACTTTAGTATGAGACGGTGTTTGATTGGAAGTGTTCTTAGCTCTTTTGTTGAGTGAGATTGCTGAATTTGGGACTTCTTTAAAAGACTAATTTAAACCTGATCTAAGTGGGCTGCCTATGCCTCCAAAGAGCAATCCCAAACACAATGTAAAAGTAGAATCTTTACGGTCCAATCTTTTTGCATAGTCCTTGTTTGTAGATCTCTCGGGAAAAAATCTATGTCAAAACTTTGAAAGTTGAAGGTCCCATTAGAAATCAAAATTTTTGGTTAGAAAGTGGAATGGCGTCTTATTATGACTACGTATCGATTGAGGTGGGGTCTATTAGTTAGAAATACATATATGCTTTGTATTCGGGATAAAAATTGTGAACTTATTCATTCACTGTTAGACCACGGGACAAATATAGTATCACATCTTGCAACAAATTGGTGTGCGTTGGGTGTTTCCTGAGAATTGGGAACATCTGTTTGTTGCTTGGCAGGGGTTAAGCTTGATGATGTGAGAGGTAAATTTTGGAATGTATCAATGCTAGTGATTATGTGGACTGTTTGATTAGAAAGGAACAATAGGATTTTTTAGGAAACTAAGAAGGCCGATTAGTTGGATGATTGGGAGTGTGAGGGATTTTGCAATTTAATAGGTGCACTTGTTAGTGGAGAAAGAGGAGAGGGATGAAAAATGTTGGGTGAAAAACACATCACCCATTGAAAATGGTGTTGAGTTAAGAAGTTGCGTAATGCAGCTTCTTACCCAACATCATTTTCTGCTTGTCATAGATTTTTATGAGAAGCATTATTTGAGAAACAGTATGTGACACTTCTTTATAGCAACTGAAAAGTGCTTTTTGTAAAAGGATTGTCAAGCAGGGCCTAAATGTTTGGGTTAACCCGCGCAATACCCTTTTTTCTCTCATTGACAGGTTGTTTCTCTGGTTTGTTAGAGTTGGTTTTGGCTCCAAGTTTTGGTTGTTTGTACTAGCGAGTTTTTTAATTTTGTGGGGTTTCCTATGTTGGGGGTCTAGGGACTACTATTTTCAGTCATCTTCTTGCTGTATTTTACTCTTATATTTTTAATGAAATTTCTATACTAATTAAAAAAAAAAAGGGAGGCCCAAGTTGCCTTTATCTTTTTTCGAAAGAGTTAGTCTATAATAGGTGTCCACCTATCATGTACATTAAAGCGATCCACACATTAATGTGACTGCATGACATGCACGGACTTCAATGCATTGCAAGTTCATACAATCACACAGATACACTACAATGTTTTTTGGAGACGGCTTCCATGTAGTCTCCAAAGGTGTCTAAGTCGTCTCCAATAGTATTGGAGACGGCTTCCATGTAGTCTCAAATAGTCCCGTCTCTATTGTCTTTGGAGACCAAATGGAAGCCGTCCATAATAGTCAAGGTTATTGGAGACGGCATATGACCGTCTCCAAAGATATGTTAAAGACATCTCTAATAAGTCATCTAGCCATTTCCAATACTTATTGGAGACGACATTAAGCCGTCTCCAATAAGTGACCTCCTGTTAATAGAGACGGCTTATAGCTGTCTCCAACATTTTTTTTTTCTTTAAATATATATATATATATATATATATATATATATATATATATATATATATATATATATATATATTTGGCAGTGATTTTTTGATGAAAATTTTTTAGCAGTGATTTTTTTATGAATTTTTTTATAAAAAAAAGTATTTTTTTTTTTTTTAAATTTATGTCGACAATTTTTATGCAATTTTTTTTTTAAATACTATTATTTTTTAATGCAATTGCTTTAATGCAATTTTTTTTAATGTATTTTTTAAATACTTTTTTAAAGGCAATTTTTTTTATTCCGAGAACAAGATGATGGTGTAGACAGCATATAATGATACCTCCAACTACTAAAATAGAAAGAATGCACAATTGAGAGATCCTTCTCTGGATCGAACTCCTTTAATTGATTGGAACCATTTTTATTTTCAAATTACAGAAAAACCATTCATTCTGCCAAATTATTTATATACAAGGGACCGGTATTATTCACGGCAGGCGGTGGTCAGCAAATGAAAACTCCTTTTAGATACAAAAAGCTGAATATGTGACAATGGCAAGCTGGTGAATCACATCATGTCTGCAAGAAGGTGCAGCCTCGGCGTTGACCTCATAATAGTTTCATCAAGGTGTCTAATCCACTCCAAAAGCCTCCACTGTTTTCACTTCCACTTGAACTGTAGCAGACACTAATGATTACTCATTTTCTATCTCTAGAGCTTTCCTGCTTCTCCTGCAACTGCTAGTTTCTTCAGAACATGTTATTTCCTGCATGGTAGGGACCATTGAAAACAAAAGAGGATGAGAGATAGATTTGAAAACATCTTTCTAAATTTACTAATAACCACAAAAAACACTTCATGAATATATATTGCAAGGAAAAACTAATGAGTAGTGACGATTTCACTTATGTTAATGATTTCTTTCAAATTACTTAACTTTATGTGACAAAAAATGAGTAAATTTCTTATTATCTTTTAATTCTTTCATCAGATGGTTTTGACCGAATTTGGAAAAGGATTTGGAACTTTTAAATCCAATGGCAGTATGCATTCACTCCTATTGATTTTGAAGGATATCTTTTATATAGAAGTTCTCCACAAAGTTCTACCTCACTCGTGACACCTCAACAAAATGGAACGGCTAGTGGAAAACAGACACCTTGAGGTGGAATGTTCATGCCTAAAAGATTCTGGATCAGAACAGTTATGACAGACTACTCCATTAATCGGATGAGTTCCTTAGTTATAAGTTTTCTCTCAATCACAAATATCTGGGCAAATGGTAAAATTTACAGTCAGATATCTAGTTACAATGTTCCAGGAACTTACAAATCTCCCGAAAGCGTAATTTTCAGTACTTTTAAGAGAAGCTAGGATCATTTAAAAACCCTTTTTAAAAATGTTATAGCTACTGGTATAGTTAAATGAGTTTATTATCGAATCGTTTCATGGGTGATCGACATTTTAGGAGTCATGCACCATGTCGTCCGAGCTAAATTTAATTGGCTGAAAGATTATGGGTGAATGCAAGCTGTCCAGCTGCTAAAAAGGGAGTTTCACAATCAATTTACTGCCGAACCACTTACTTGGTGGGCTTTCCTGAATTTTCTGCTTAGACTTACTTGAACTTAACAAGGTGGTGAATGGTTATTTGCAAAAACAAAAGTAGTTCAGTCTTAAACATATAGCAACATCTTAATAAAAAATCAGATCGACAATAAAGCATATGATCTCAACACTCTAATTATTAATTAGGCCATAATCTTAGACCTCTGATATCAATCCTCACCATGTACAGACGTCACTTTCAACTTTAGTCATTATCAAGCAGTGGAGACCATGAAATCAAGTATGATGCCCATACGTGTCAGCAATACATATCGGCTGATACTATCTCGATAGCGGTATCAACCTATATGGCCATTTATTTATCTATTTATTTTTCCTACAAAGAAGGTATCGGTATCAGCTGATAAATATTGGTATCAACTGATACGATCAGTCCCAAGATCGGAGAAGACCCAATCCAATTGATTTCTCCCAAGTGTCTCACTGAACTTATAACTAACCTTGATATTAAATTACATGTAGCTGATTCCAAGTTGGAAATAAAGTTTAAGTTTAATTCAAATGATGGTGAATTATATTACACGCAGCTGATTCAATAGGAAAGAACCATGATCCCATCCAACTTCTGAGAGTCTAAAAATTAACCCATAACTGCTGCTTGTAACGTGAACCATTTGTTTGGACAAAGGAGGTCAGAGCTAAAATCCCCAAGACTTCTACAACACCACCTCCAATAAGTGGATCAATAGTGAGAAGCTTGTGCCAGGGTAGGAGTAACTTGTTGAGTTGTTCAATCTTCAAATCACTGATCCCGATCGTTTGAGTTGACACATGCTACTAAGGATCATTGTTCAAAATTCTAGAGAAAACCAATATGTATCGGTTTCGGAGGTCATCGGTCGGGGTCGATTCATTGAATGTATCAGCTGATATATACCAATATATCATCCAAAACCAATACGTTTTGGTTTTGGAGCTAATCAATACATACCAGAAACCCAAAATTTTGAACCTTGCTAAGGATGGTGCTCCGATAGGTTTTTGGCCAGAGGATAGAGGGCAAAGAAAGGTATTGAGCATTCAACAGTTTATCTTTGTCTGAAAATATCATTTTCTGTCTTGAAGAAGGAATTGTGATAGGAAAGAAGGGGTAAAGTTGTCACTTCGAAGTTCAAAACTCCAACTCACAATGTCACTTTGCTTAGCAAGATAATCTGCAGCTCTGTTTCCCTCCATATTCAATCATTCCTCCCTTTCCATGTAGTCCAAAGATAGAGGCCAAAAAATTATGGCTTTTAGATGAAAAACGCAGCAATGAAGTATATCTTTTCCACTAATTTTTAGTCTGTTATCTTTGTTCGTTTTCTGTTTCTTCATAGAAATTATATGAAGCATTTCAGATATTCATTTTCTCTGTCTCAAGAGAATAGTTATATCTTGATGAAGCGTTAGCATTCAGATCTCCACTCTCTATCTCGAGGGAAGAATTATATCAAGCATTCACTTATTTAAATTGAGTAAAAGAAACAGATTCCCATGAAAACGAGAGAAGGTTATCACATACAGGACATTGGCAAGGTACTAAGGAAGATAGTATACGCACAAAGAACACCAATTTCAGAAGCAAACCCTAAAGGGAAATTTTCATTTAGACTAGCGTGCGGTTGAAGAAAAGCTAAAAATGTCGTTACACAAGTCAATATCATAAAACCAAAAAGGAGGGAACTTCAAACAAGCCCTCCAAAATATCAAGTACATCAAAGACTCAAATCTCAATACTGGAACCATTGCTGGTTCTAAGTGGACTGGAGCTATGCGGTACAAAACCCAAAGGATCAATATTATAAAATACAAGCAAATAGAAATGGTATGGTACCAATGCCAACCATTATCAGTAGTAGTATTGAAACTGAAATTTTAAACCTTGACTGACACACTTAAAACAACATGCAAATGGAAATTGAGGCATGCAAAATTAAACGCAAAAAAATGGGAAGGCAGCAACCAGAAAATATACCTAAACACGCCTATTCGAGCATGCTTTAGACATTCTAAACACTCTTACCTGACAAAGAGCCGGAAATCTCAAGGGTCCTTATTAACCAGATCATTGTATCGCTTCAAACCCTCCTCTAAGTCCTCCTGTATGGTATATGAGGCTTGTTACTTTTCTTTGCTAAGCTATCAACACAATGTACAAAGTTTCTTCTATAACATGTATACTGCTAAAACATAAATATTGCATGATCATTTTAATAATTGCAATAGAGCGAGTCCAAGTGACCACCTTTATAACATGCATTTGTGCAATTAAGATTTTTATGTTGCGCTCATCAGTGACTCTTTGCTCGGAGTGAGCATCATCTAAAGCCTTATTCAGCATGTTAAACACAGCTTGGCCTTCATGATTCTTGTGCATCACCAATGCCAACCCCTGTGATGAAGAGGGTTAAAAGTTTTTTTTTCGCCAACAAATTTGGCAAATACTTTCTTTTGACAAACAGATTTGCCAAAGAGATAGTTAAAAGGAATAAAACGGGAACATTTTAAATGTCAACACTGCAAGCGCATGGAGAAAATGAAGTGAATAATGAAAGTAGTTTATGAAATCGAATTGTAAGAGATTCAAACAAAACAGATTATTAATAATGAAGCCTATTAAGAGGCCAAATTCTATTCATGAAAGTAATTTATGTAATAATGCACGCACCAATCACAAAACTAAGCCAAATTTGACAATTTCCAGTCCCCAAAAAACTGTTTTGAAATGCACTTTCAAACGCTTAAATGTTTGGATCAGATCAGAGAACTGATGAAACACAACTATGATAACCTGGAATATTGGCATTTTAATATGGACCATTAGACTTCTAATCTATTTAGAACTCTAAGTAACAAATTAAATAAAGAAATTTATTTTATTAATTATGCCCTACATTCTAGAACTCCAAATACTCGACTAAGAAAAGAAAGAAAAATAAAAAAAAAAGGGCGTCAGGATTACCAAGATCCAATTTCACCAGATAACTTGGAGTGAGCACGTGAACCAATACCGAGATCCATAGTCTATGGATTCAAATGGCTCATGTGGTCAATTTAAGTGATCATGTGGGCCCTCCCTTTTTTACCCATCGACTCCCCCTGTTTTATCATAGAACTAGGTCCAATTTCAAGCCTAAAACAGCCCCTCCACACCCTTATTTCTCTCTTGGATTTACTCCCATTACAGCCCCTCCAATTCAGGCCTAAAAAAATTTATAAGAAGAATAGATTGCGACTTGTAGAAAGAAAGTGGACCGAGACCTGATATTTTGTGGTTGTTCACAAGGCTTATAAGTCTTTGTTTTCCAAACCTTATGGATGGTTGCTATAGCGATCTTTTAAATAGTACTATATTCACCTATTTTCTTAGATAATTTGTTATTGAGTGTACTTGTTCACTATTTATTTCATATAATCTTTAGTTTCAATCTTATTTAATATTCAGAAATATTGGCTGTCATGTTGGTGTTTGGGGTTGTGTTTTCACACACAAAATAGGTTGGAATTACTGGTTTTCAGTCATATAATATCAGATTTTAATCTGATAATCAAAGACAAAAAAAAAAACATTTATGGATAGCATAGCTGCAGTTTGCAACTTATTGCGAACGGTTGGCTGATTTTAGCTACTATTTGCACACTACATTTATGTTGTTTCTCATTTCACATAGTTTAAAAGAAAGACATGCAATTTTTGAGATCTATGCCAGGTGGAAGATTATCTAATCCATCTGATTTGTAGGCGATCATGTCAAGATCCTTGGTGTTACAAATTAGCACAAAGCATGATCTCTATCATATATTCAACAAAGTTGAAGCCCATCGTCTGATTTGATGGTTGATTGCATTCAATCATGGCCTTCACATCAGATGGCTTAGATGGTGTTTCAGGTGGCGCAGTCTCAAAATGTCAAACCTTTATATTAAACCATGTGCAATGGCACAAATCTCGTGTGCAAGTAATTTGTCCTACATAACACAATGCTACATTTAAACAATTGTACTCCATGATATAAATATAGTAGGCCAAACAACTCCAACTTTGACTAGAGAACACTGTTCTAAACCAAGATAAAAAATTAACAAAAAAAATGCTACAAACTGAATATACTACAAAATGAAAAATGTATAGGCTTTAAGATCTGCTCACATCAGAAGCATTGGAGATCAGTTCTCTCAAGAAAATGTCTTTGTTGCTGTAAAGGGAGTTGATGATTATATCCATAGGCCTTGACACCTCCGCCTGAAATTCAAATTTCTCAGTACTAGTGCGGAGAGATTTTCGTGACATCGATTCTACCTCCCTAAAAAAAACAAAATTAAAGTTAAGAACTAAGTAGATCTAAAGGTGGAAAGGAGATCGATTGATCAATTGATCAATCAATCAATAGAAGAACAATCAAACCTCTTAACAACATCTGAATCAGTGGATAATCCATCAGGAATAGCTCCGATCTTCTCTTCAACCTTTGGTGGATCAACCAGATCTTCAGGATCGCCATTTCTATCAGCATTTGCATGTAATTTAGGACCTAATCATACAATAAATCAAGATCCGTAAAGAACACTGAAAAACAATACCGGATCTAAAACAATAAAAACCTCAAGTTTTAAAGCCCTAAAGCATATGATCTCGAAGCTCGAAAGAAGCATTAATGGAAACTTAAAGCCCAAAACCCTAAATTACCTTGATCGGGAAGGAGAGAAATGAACAACAAGAGAAGCAAAGCGGCCGAAAACGTCGACATCCTCGAGATAAGAGTGAACGAGAGATCGAAGAGAACGAAGAGACCGGAGAAAACGAAGGAGAAAGGGTTTTGCTTGGCCTCGCGACGAGATGCAGAAGTGAAGAAAATTTGTTAGCGTTGCCTATTTATAAGGCCAGGCTGAGCTAGGTTATTTGCAGCCCCAAAGAGAATATAACGACATGTTACACTAAAGACCAAACTAGATATTTCAGAGATGGCTCTTGGATTCTAGCGGTCTCTATTGGTGTTATTGAGACTTTTTGAGACAATTTTTCAAGTAGTCTCTAAAGGTACCACCTGCCTATACATGAAGTGAACCTTACGGATATCGACACTATATATTATTTTATCTAGGGAGACGGCTATAGCGGTTTCTAATAAAAGGATTCGAGACGGCCTTTAAAATGATTGTCTCTAATAAATGGTTATTGGAGACGGCTTTGAAAAACTGTCTCCAATACTGGTCTCCAAAAGTCCATTTTTTTGTAGTGATATGTGGACTGCTGTGTGGGTGGACACTCATTGTATTCTAATTCTTTTGGAGATGGATATTAACTTTTCATTAGGTACTTGCAATATATCATTTTTCTCTATTTTTATGAGCAGAGAGCTCATGTTTATAAATCAATAACTAATTTATGAATGAACGGGTCAGGCTTTAGGTTGGGATTATAAGCCTGGAAGGGCTGTGACCGGGCTTGGATCAATTTTAAATCGATCAGGCCAGGCTTAGATCCCAATCCTTTGCACTAAAGCTCTTTAGATCATAGTACACCTATTGCCACTTTATGCCAACCATTACTCGGCTCTCTCCAAGAATATCTTGGCTCTCGCCCTTATTTATATTTAACTAGTTCGCCCAAGTACCATGGTAAGAAAAAAGGCCATTACATAGGATTGGTCTTATGACTACAGAGTGCTGGGAGGGTGGGCGGGCTACAGACTTTACCTCTATCTTTTCAACACGAAGTGGCTACTCTCCATGCTCAACCCATGTTTTCACACCTTCGGCATGTTTGAATGTGTGTAACCTCAACAACGAGTTTTGATTGTGGATGTGTTATGTATGCAACTGTCATTACATGTTACGACGCAGGTGTACGAGACATGAGCCTTCAAATTTCAATATTGGTAACCAATACGAAAAAAACAAAAACCAATAAAAAAATCATTCTCGGTCAATAAAAGACAAAAACACGTTTCTTGGAGGTGTTAGGTGCTTTTAAACGTGTCTTTTATAACTTAAGCTTTTTACCATCGCACCAAGCATAGCGCATTCCAAATACCATGGTGCTTGGGTCATTTAGACGTCCCAAATGCAGTATCAACGTGCATTGATCCATATTGTCTATGACAAAAGCCGCAGCTCAGGAGCCACATCTATTAAACATGAAAATGGTTGAGATGTGAGCAAGGATCTAAACCCATATTCATATATCATATATGAGAAACTGTTTTGATCAATTCTTAGGCTGTCTGGCCGACACAATTTTTGGGGTGCATATAGAATAAACAGTAACTCATGTGAATAATCCGGATTAATGTAAATGATGCCACGTGTGCCGTATAATGGACCCAAGCACAAAGTAACCATCCTTGGTGCTCGGGTTAGACCACCTAATAATGATATGTCCTTCACCAATCAAAGTAGAGTGGTGATAGCCCTTCATAAGTGTGCTATGGGGAAAGTGTTGCAAATTTATAAAATTAAAAAACATTTACAAGTAAGGCTGTCAAAGGGTTGGGTCGACCCAATTCTCAACCTCCGGCCCAATGTTTTTACTAGGTCAAACACCTAACTTGACCCATCGGGTTGGGTCATGCATAAAATGTTAGTTATTTTGTCATAATCATAATCAAACCTAAATGTACTATCAACAAATTTAGAATGACAAGTAGATTTGTACGGATGTTCATGTCCCGACGGTTAGGAAAGTTAGTGATTCACGGACATTCATGAGTGATTCACGGACATCCGTGTCCTGATGGTTAAAAAGAGAAGTTAGTGATTCGGGAAGAAAGAGGCTTTTGGAAAAAATCTTCACTTTAAAAAAACTATTCAAAATTCTCTATTTCCCTTTTCTTTAAGATATTTTAGTTATTTTGTTATAATCATGGTCAAACCTGGATGTGCTCCCAACAAATTTAGAATGACAAGTAGATTTGTACGGACGTCCGTGACTGACGTATCTTATGCGGAGGCAAAACCTTGATGTCCTTCCTTAGAATGATCCATTGGCACTTATCAACGGTCGAAACAAAATATTCTTTGTAAGTTTTTATAAATAAGACACTTATAAACCAATGCTCACAAAATTGAGGAATCTCTCATTCCATGTTCCTGCGTGATAATGCAACGATCGCATACAAACATGATAATCCAAGGATAGCCCAACGCCTGCATATACACGTTCGTTTATCTAGATCGACACTGTGAGTGTATTGTCTTCATTTAACTTGAAATATATCGAGATCATAATGAATAATATTTTTTCGAGGGCCCACCCTAAATTTCGTGTTATGTGCTCTTACGACATCGGTGTCAACACGTGTGTCATTTTATTTTCTTCCTCCTGATGTCGAAGGTAGAATTTAGCTACATTCGCGCGAATGGTTTATAGCATTGTTATGATCGGTTCCTCCCTAACTAACTTTAGCACACTATTAATGTTTTCAGCTACATTTACTGTCAGTATATCATAACGCCTCCCTAGAAAATAAGCGCGCTGTCACGGGGTCACTCTTCTAGCAGTGTCAGCCCGTGTGGCACTCAACGCCTGCTGCGCTAAGTCAGCCTATTTCTCTCAAATGAGGCACGCGATGCGGATTCTCAGATGCTACGAAGGGTGGAAGGATTGTCCTACTCAAGCTTCACCTCAACCTCTACGTTCGGACTTCGCCCTACGAAGCAACGCAGCAGGTTAGAGCCGGCAACGACGATTGTCAAGGCAACAGGCAACGATGAATTTTAAGGCAACATGCAACGACGATTGATATAGTGATAGGCAGCGACGAGCATATATCAAGCCCCCTTTGGGCTAGAACCCGCACCTCGAAGGTGGTTGGGAACCACCAACTCGATGGCCCTAGTACACGACGTAGCTAGGACGACCACGCCCTAAGAGTGGCCCAGATACACGCACATAAGCCCACGAGGCTAGTGCACATGTAGGGTCGGGGGACCCCAACTCATGTCCCCCTATATATGGTTTAAACATCAACAGTGCCTAAATGGCAGGAGGACCTCAAACCTATTGGTTTGGCATACCGCAACGCCCTCCCGCATCGTTAGGCCAACTTGGGTCAGTCGCGTCCATGTCGCGACCGTATCTTCACCCTCCACCCCAACATGCCTCGACGCCATCGTGGCTCAGCCCAGTACATACGGTGCCGCCCTCATGGCCTTGACGCACCAGTCATACTCAACACTTGGAGAGGAAAAGTGGCCCTATGGCTGCCCCGGATGGCCACGCCGCGTGCCCCTGTCACATCCTCCTCCACTCAAAATCGTCAACGTCCTCGTTGACGCGAAGGCACACATTTTGAAGTTCAGTCCTGTATGTAGCAAAACTGTACATGCCCAAAATTGCACACTTCAAAATCTGTACACAGTTGGTGTCTGAGTCTTCCCACGGCCCCCACCAACAAGACCGCGGTGTAATTCTTTCTCAACAGTCAATTAGTCGGAGCGCCCCAACTCTAGCAATGGGCGCCTCATCATCAACCTTTTTCTTCCCTTTTTTCGCGACCATCGCGTTCAAGGCGGCTTTCTCTGGACAATCGCGCACCAGATGTGGCCCATTACACAGGAAGCATCCCTTCTTGCTCGGCCTTTCGTCTTTCTTCTTTTCATACCTACTGCCTTTGTCCTGACCAGATCGCACATGTCATGTATCATTCTGCTTCTTTCCCTGCTTGTCAGCATTATCAATGGATGCTTGGACTGCCTTCTCTTTCTCAAAGTGGTGTTCGATTAGCCGCTCAGTAGTAGCCAAATTCTCATCTAGGGTCTTCAACCCTCTATAAGTCAACTCCCGCTGTGCCCACGGCGCCAGGCCATCTATAAAGTAGAAGATCCGATCCTTCTCACTCATTTCATCAATGTCCAACATCAGGCTAGTAAAAGTCTTAATGTACTCGTGCAAAGGTCCCGTATGCTTCAACGTCGATAATGCCTTTCGTACTGACCATCTGACGTTGGTAGGTAGAAATTAAGCCCACAGCTCTTTCTTCAGATTGGCCCAAGAATCGACTGCACCATTCTCCATGCACACCTCTGACACTCGGTGCCTCCACCATAACTTGGCATCACCGACCAAGTATCTCGATGCAATTCTTAGCTTAGCTTTAGCATCGAGGTCCCCCAGCGTTTCGAGGTACTCCTCCACGTCCCATATGAAGTTCTCGAGGTCCTTCGCCTCGCAGGAGCCCTTGAACGTCTCTGGCTCGGGGAACTTAAATCGAGGTGTCGGCGTCCCTGCTGGCACCCCTGCTGGCATTGCCAGGATGAGCTTTTTTAGCACGCTCATCTCATCACGTACCTCCTCCAACGTGACCTTGATTTCTCGTACCTCTGCTGCCAATTGCTCTACGGTCTCAGCCACATTGGCATTGATCCTTTCATGCCTATTCAATCGTTCCCCATGTAGTGTCATTACCGATACCACCGACTCGAGCTGGTCCGATTGAGCTTCCAAACTATCTAGTCGTTCCCTTGTTGATCGTTCTCTTGTTCGTCGTCTTGCATCCTCGCTGGTCCCTTCCATCTCAGCCATCACTGTGGCTCTGATACCAAATGTCACGGGGTCACTCTTCTAGCAGTGTCAGCCCGTGTGGCACTCAACGCCTGCTGCGCTAAGTCAGCCTATTTCTCTCAAATAAGGCACGCGATGCGGATTCCCAGATGCTACGAAGGGTGGAAGGCTTGTCCTACTCAAGCTTCACCTCAACCTCTACGTTCGGACTTCGCCCTGCGAAGCAACGCAGCAGGTTAGAGCCGGCAACGACGATTGTCAAGGCAACAGGCAACGATGAATTTTAAGGCAACATGCAACGACGATTGATATAGTGATAGGCAGCGACGAGCATATATCAAGCCCCCTTTGGGCTAGAACCCGCACCTCGAAGGTGGTTGGGAACCACCAACTCGATGGCCCTAGTACACGACGTAGCTAGGACGACCACGCCCTAAGAGTGGCCCAGATACACGCACATAAGCCCACGAGGCTAGTGCACATGTAGGGTCGGGGGACCCCAACTCATGTCCCCCTATATATGGTTTAAACATCAACAGTGCCTAAATGGCAGGAGGACCTCAAACCTATTGGTTTGGCATACCGCAACGCCCTCCCGCATCGTTAGGCCAACTTGGGTCAGTCGCGTCCATGTCGCGACCGTATCTTCACCCTCCACCCCAACATGCCTCGACGCCATCGTGGCTCAGCCCAATACATACGGTGCCGCCCTCATGGCCTTGACGCACCAGTCATACTCAACACTTGGAGAGGAAAAGTGGCCCTATGGCTGCCCCGGATGGCCACGCCCCGTGCCCCCGTCACATCCTCCTCCACTCAAAATCGTCAACGTCCTCGTTGACGCGAAGGCACACATTTTGAAGTTCAGTCCTGTATGTAGCAAAACTGTACATGCCCAAAATTACACACTTCAAAATCTGTACACAGTTGGTGTCTGAGTCTTCCCACGGCCCACACCAACAAGACCGCGGTGTAATTCTTTCTCAACAGTCAATTAGTCGGAGCGCCCCAACTCTAGCAATGGGTGCCTCATCATCAACCTTTTTTCGCGACCATCGCGTTCAAGGCGGCTTTCTCTGGACAATCGCGCACCAGATGTGGCCCATTACACAGGAAGCATCCCTTCTTGCTCAGCCTTTCGTCTTTCTTCTTTTCATACCTACTGCCTTTGTCCTGACCAGATCGCACATGTCCTGTATCATTCTGCTTCTTTCCCTGCTTGTCGGCATTGTCAGTGGATGCTTGGACTGTCTTCTCTTTCTCAAAGCGGTGTTCGATTAGCCGCTCAGGAGTAGACAAATTCTCATCTAGGGTCTTCAACCCTCTATAAGTCAACTCCCGCTGTGCCCACGGCGCCAGGCCATCTATAAAGTAGAAGATCCGATCCTTCTCACTCATTTCATCAATGTCCAACATCAGGCTAGTGAAAGTCTTAATGTACTCGTGCAACGGTCCCGTATGCTTCAACGTCGATAATGCCTTTCGTGCTGACCATCCGACGTTGGTAGGTAGAAATTAAGCCTGACTCTTTCTTGATTGGCCCAAGAATCGGCGCACCATTCTCCATGCACCTCTGACACTCGGTGCCTCCACCATAACATGGCATCACCGACCAAGTATCTCGATGCAATTCTTAGCTTAACTTTAGCATCGAGGTCCCCCAGCGTTTCGAGGTACTCCTCCACGTCCCATATGAAGTTCTCGAGGTCCTTCGCCTCGCGGGAGCGCTTGAACGTCTCTGGCTCAGGGAACTTAAATAGAGGTGTCGGCGTCCTCGGCACCCTGCGCGTGCCGAGATGAGCTTTAACGCTCATCTCGTCACATACCTCCTCCAACGTGACCTTGATTTCTCGTACCTCTGTGGCCAATTGCTCTACGGTCTCAGCCACATCGGCATTGATCCTTTCATGCTTATTCAGTCGTTCCCCATGTAGTGTCATTACCGATACCACCGACTCGAGTTGGTCCGATTGAGCTTTCAAACTATCTAGTCGTTCCCTTGTTGATCGTTCTCTTGTCCGTCGTCTTGCATCCTCGCTGGTCCCTTCCATCTCACCATCATGTGGCTCTGATACCAAATGTCACGGGGTCACTCTTCTAGCAGTGTCAGCCCGTGTGGCACTCAACGCCTGCTGCGCTAAGTCAGCCTATTTCTCTCAAATAAGGCACGCGATGCGGATTCCCAGATGCTACGAAGGGTGGAAGGCTTGTCCTACTCAAGCTTCACCTCAACCTCTACGTTCGGACTTAGCCTGCTGGCTGCGACGAGTTAGGCGAAACGAGCGATTGTCAAGGCAACAGGCAACGATGAATTTTAAGGCAACATGCAACGACGATTGATATAGTGATAGGCAGCGAAGAGCATATATCAAGCCCCCTTTGGGCTAGAACCCGCACCTCGAAGGTGGTTGGGAACCACCAACTCGATGGCCCTAGTACACGACGTAGCTAGGATGACCACGCCCTAAGAGTGGCCCGGATGCACGCACATAAGCCCACGAGGCTAGTGCACGTGTAGGGTCGGGGGACCCCAACTCATGTCCTCCTATATATGGTTTAAACATCAACAGTGCCTAAATGGCAGGAGGACCTCAAACCTATTGGTTTGACATACCGCAACGCCCTCCCGCATCGCTAGGCCAACTTGGGTCAGTCACGTCCATGTCGCGACCGTGTCTTCACCCTCCACCCCAACATGCCTCGACGCCATCGTGGCTCAGCCCAGTACATACGGTGCCGCCCTCATGGCCTTGACGCACCAGTCATACTCAACACTTGGAGAGGAAAAGTGGCCCTACGGCTGCCCCGGATGGCCACGCCCCGTGCCCCCGTCACAACGCGCCCAAAAATTATCACAAACTTCTTTAATCCATGTTGTACATTCCAAGAGGGTCTCGTCTTTAATTTTTCATAAAATTTATTTAAATTTTGCCTTCGAGAATGCACGACAGCAACCCAGAAAAGTTGTCTGGAGATTGTATCATTATATATATATAATATTCATAGCTAGGTGTTGCATACAGTAGTTGTGAAAGGCGTTAGGAAAAATATTCTGCACAGCTTCCATCAACCCCTTCTGCTGGTCTGATATCAACACAAATTGCTCTTGAAAGTCCTTAATTACACGACTTCTTAATAGTTCAAGAAACCATGTTTAATGATCTTCGTTCTTTTTAGGTACAACGCCAAATGTTATGGAAAATAAATGTCTATTCCTGTCTATCTCCGTAGCTATTAATAACACTCATTCAAAATTAAATCGCTCCGATGAATAGTTTTACTTTTCATCCACATGTGAGATAGAGTTACAACACAAATTAGAAAAATCTCACATGCTAAAAAAAAAAGATGGTGCATCAAAGAATTTTTTAAAAAAATCTCATGAGAAAAGATACTTGTATCCTAAGCATGCATATACCAAGTACCATAGATATTGTGCTATCACTCTCCATAAGGCATTTACCATTCATGGTTGGATCACGAAGGTCTTTTTCAAGATTATAGCGGGGCTCGGGTGAAGGTTAAGAAAGAAAGGGGAATTTGGATTCAAATTTCTCTAAGAAATCAGAAAAATAGACACAATTGATTTTATGATTTTTCACTTTTTTTTTTTTTTTGAATTTTTCATAACCTTTTCCTTTTTTTCACTTTTCTCTTTTTCTTTTTCTTTCTAACTCCACCTTTACATGTTTCTCATTTCTCTACCTCTTGCACAAAGATGTGTTTTCTTTTTCTCTCCCCTTTTATTGACATATTTTTCTGTTATATACTCCTCGCAAGCATTATTGCCATATCTCTTTATTTCTTTTTTTGCTCTCATCCCTCCTTTCCAATTTCTCAGAGATCGAAGGGTAAAATTTTTCCAAACTGGTGTGGGGTATGGTTGATATAGCTTAACAAGAAATATTTAAGATAAAATCTTTCAATTAAGGCTCAAAGTGGGTGCAATAAGATAATCAATATATGGTGGGATATTTTAGGCACACATGAGTCAAAGATGACCTTTGATCATCTCCTCTCATGATGGTAATGATGCCTATTTGCCTTGAGTTTTCACACAATAATTTCAAGCACAATAATATAAAGCATGCAAAATCAATAAATCGAGATAAAATATATGAGATTTTAACAATTAAGCAGGAAGTTCAAAGATACTCCGATATTTTTCAGCACTCATCAATAACGAGGAAGAAGTTCTAAAGCTTACCGGGTTTTAGTCTTTCTTTGAAATCTTAGGATTATAAGTTTTAGACTTAATTATCAGATTTTGGAATTAAAGTATGGTGATGGTACACAATTTCTGGTCATGGATCATAAACATTATCATTTAACTTGCATTAAAAATTCTTGAGCATTTGTAGAACATCGACTAGTAGAATTTCGGAGTTGCATTTGTACATTTCCTAACTTGCATTAAAAATCCATCGACATCGACTGGTGGTGGCGTAACACGTAGAATGGCCATGATTCTTTTATCCCATACATTCGTACCATATTGGTAGAATTGCATATCGCCCATTTCTTCATTATAAAAAATCGGGCACCCGACTTGGTCCAACATATGCATGACATAGTGCAGGAATTGCAGAAGGATGGCTTCCCGCTTGCGTGATGCTGTGGTGATGACGATGTCGCTGTGACACCTATATATTTCCTCAAGCATCAGACCAGGTGCATCGAACCAAGTGTTCGTGTGCGCCGCATAGAGTGCTAACACCCGACTCTTTGTCCTTTCACTTTTTTTACCATGCGGAAGCAAGTTGTTGGACATCATCATGTCCCAAAATAGAATATCCATTGGCAGGACAACTCGCTTTATTGACAATCCCGAATCGTGCCTTCCCTCACACATATTATTGATCATTATTTTCTGGCTGAGATCAATGGCTAGATCGATATAGTGGTTCATTGGGCAAACCACGTAGAAGTTGAATGCACGGGCAAGATCAGCGGCATGCAGATTGTACGACCAATTGTCGATACTCAAGCGAATGAAGGCAAAACCCGTCGGAGATAGTGGTGTCGATACCCACTCCATATTTTGGTAAAACAGGCGTATGATACATAATGAGACATCGATAGGAGGAGGAGCGAGCAACATTTCCAAATGCAGGGCCTCGATAAATTCGATGGAACGTGCAGCTTCGGCGATGCGACAATACTTTACGAGATCGAAGAAGTTCTTAGTTTGACATTGGCTGTTCACGTACTCATCATTTGGGATGCGCATGGGATTGTTGTTAGGACGTGGTGGTCGATAAACCATTGGTCCAGGCACCGCCATTTCGATCATGCGAGGAGAATGAAAGGGAATGTGGAAGGCTCGAATTGTAGGAGGCTTTTGGAAAAAAGGGGACCACGGGTGTTCCCTTATATAATTTTCTCGTCAATCGATTGAGGTATAGACTTCAATTGATTGACAATGAACCACTTCGCAGGGAATGTCAATGGGCAATGGGACGTGGATGCGACATGGAACAACCTCCCATGCAAACTTAATGTCGATCAATTGAATTTTTGGTGTCAATCGATTGACACATAACTTTTTGCGAAAAGTCACGACGTTTGACATCTTGGGAACAAGCGGGCTTAAGTGTCATGTCAGGTCAATCGATTAAGAGGTTAGTCTCAATCGATTGACATTATAGCGCCTCTTGACCTAGCCGCCATCGAAAAGACGCATTGGTTGATGCTTTGATTTTCAAAAACCTCCCATTAATTCTAGGTGATTTCAATCGATTGAGATATCAATTTCAATCGATTGACATTAATCATGTACCGATTGGTTTGGCACACGATTAAAAAGGTGAGATGATGATGATCTTGAAACAACAATCGATTGAAAAGGACAATTATCAATCGATTGAGCATTATACAGGGTCAATCTATTGACTTTACTCAAGTCAATCGATTGACAAAGACTCTCTACTTCTAATATAAAAGAATTAAAATACACTGGGTTGCCTCCCAGGAAGCGCAGAGTTTATGTGTCGACAGCTCAACCACTTCTTTTTCACAGTGTCGACTCAATAAGATTTGTTACTTCAACCATCATTTGGGGCCTCGGCTCAAACATCAGTTTAAGACATTGACTGTTTACTTTTAGGATTCGACCATCCTTCAAGTTTCTATTCTCTACGGCACCAAATTTGGATGAGGAAATGACCTGAAAAGATCCTTCCTATCTTGATCGCAACTTTCCCGGATGAAATTTTAGCCTTGAATTGAATAGCCAAACTTTTTGCCCTGGATGAAATTCTTTTATGGAGATTAACTTATCATGAAGCCTTTTAGATCTTTTTTTTGTAAAGTCTAGCATTCTCATATGCCTCATAGCATAACTCATCAAGTTCGTTTAATTGTAGGCGACAGTTTGATCCAACAGATTGCATGTCAAAGTTAAACTGTTTGATTGTCCAAAAAGCTTTGTGTTGAATCTTAACTGGAAGGCGACAAGCCTTCCCAAAAACAAGCCAAAATAGAGACATTCTGAGTGGTCTCTTAAATGTCTTCCTGTATGCCCAAAGAGCATCCGATGGACGAAGAGACCAATCTTTTCTGTCTGTTCTGACAATCGTTTCTAAGATTCGCTTGATTTCACGATTCGACACCTCAACTTGCCCACTAGTTTGCGGATGATAAGGAGTTGCCACTTTGTGAGTGACTCCATATTTTTTCATTAAAGTTGTAAATCAGTGATTGCAGAAGTGTGAACCACCATCACTGATGATAGCTCGAGATATCCCGAATCGGTTGAAGACGTTCTCCTTAAGAAACTTTACTACCACCTTTTGGTCATTCGAACTAGTGGCTATAGCTTTCACCCATTTTGAGACATAGTCTGCAGCCACCAAAATATAGAGGAACCCACATGACGGGGGAAATGGTCCCATGAAATCGATTCCCCACACATCAAAGATTTCGACAACCAAAATTGGGTTCAATGGCATCATGTTTCGTCTAGAGATATTCTCCAATATTTGATAATTTACACACCTCTTGCAATAATTTATTGCATCACGGAAGATAGTGGGCCAGTAGAATCTACTTTATAAAAATTTTAATACCGTTTTTTGTCCCCCAAAGTGACCTCCATAAGCCTCATTATGACAAAAATTCATCATGCTTAATTGTTCTTCTTCGGGCACACATCATCGGATCACCTGATCAGAGCAAAATTTAAACAGGTTTGGTTCATCCCAAAAGTAGTATTTCACTTGGGAGAAAAATAATTTTTTATCGTTTTTGCCCCACTGCAATGGGATTTGACCCTTAACTAGGTAACTGACAATATTAGCGTATCAAGGAGTTCCATTTATAGCCGCATGGATAACCATCAACTTCTCATCGGGAAAGGTATCTCGAATAGGTTCTGTAGAAGATGTTGCCTCAGGAAGTATACAAGACAAGTGGTCTACAATCATATTTTCAACTCTCTTTTTGTCTCGTATCTCAAAATTGAATTCTTGTAGCAACAGAATCCATCAGATCAATCTCGGCTTTGTGTCCTTCTTAGCCAACAAGTACTTAAGCGCAGAATGATCTAAGAAGACCAGGATCTTTGTCCCGAGCAAGTATGACCGAAACTTGTCCAATGCATAAATTACAGGCAATAATTCTTTCTCTGTGGTGGTATTATTTATTTGTACATCGATCAAAGTTCTACTTGCGTAATAAATTACATGAGGTAATTTATTCACTCTTTGGTCAGAACTGCTCCAATGGCATAATCTGATGCGTCGCACATTAGTTCGAAGGGAACTAAGTAATTCGGAGGTTGGATTATCGGGGCAGTGGATAACAGTTCTCTCATTTTCAAAAATGCCTTTATGTAATCATCATCAAAGATGAAAGGGACGTCCTTCCCAAGCAAGGTACATAATGGTTTAGCCACCTTACTAAAATCTTTGATAAATCTTCTGTAAAATCTCGCATGTCTCAGAAATGGTCGAATTTGTCAAACACTCTTTGGTGGTGGCAAATTAACAATTAAGTCGATTTTTGCCTTGTTGACTTTAATTCCTTGTTGAACCATAAAATGGCTCTTTTCCTAGCTTAAAACAAGATTAGATTCTATACAGCATTGCAAAACCTGTGAAAGGTGATTCAAGCATAATTCAAAGGTTTTCCCGAAAACAGAGAAGTCATCCATGAACACCTCGATGAATTTGTCAATCATATCCGAAAATATGGCTAACATATAACACTGAAAAGTGGCCGACGCATTGTAAAGTCTGAAAGACATCCTTCGATATGCAAAGGTTCCATAAGGGCAAGTAAATATTATTTTTTCTTGGTTTGATGGAAATACAGGCACTTGATTGTATCCCGAGTAACCATCAATAAAATAATAGTATTCTTGTCCTGCCAACTTTTCTAAAATCTGATCAATAAATGGTAGGGGAAAATGGTCTTTTCTCGTGGCAGTGTTCAATTTTCGATAATCGATACATATACGCCACCCAATGGTCTTACGTGTAGGCACCAATTCCCCTTTAGTAGTCTCTTTCACTGTAATTCTTGACTTTTTGGGAACTATTTGAATTGGGCTTACCCATTCACTATCAAAGATCGCATAGATGATTCCAGCATCGAGTAACTTGATAATCTCTTTTAAAACGACTTTTTTTATGCTTGGATTAAGTCGTCTTTGTGATTCCCTCGATGGTGTACTATCATCTTTCAGATATATTTTCTGCACACATACTGATTGGTCAATCCCTTTAAGATCGGCTAAGGTCCATCCGATAGCCTTTTTGTAGTCCTTAAGCACTTTCAACAAATCATGCTCTTGCTTTTTTAATATTGTTGATGAAATTATTATCGAAAATATTTCTTGAGGTCCTAGGAAAACATATTTGAGTGACTCAGGCAGCTACTTTAATTCCACGGTTGGTAGTTGTCTGATTGATGATGTCAACTCATCCTTTGCCTCAATGGGTAACGGTTCCACCTTAGTCTCAGTCTCACATGACTTATCATCTTGACTTAATGAATTCATCCTCTTCTCTTATAGTTAATTTTTTTCAGTTTCTTTTTCCTCATAGATGGCCAATAAAGCAGTTTCGAATTCTTCTTTGGTCAGCATCAACGGTAAAGCTTCATCCACTACTTTGTCCACCTGATCGATATAGAAGCAGTCAACCTCATCCTCATTGGGAAAATGGTTCGTCGCATGAAATATATTGAGTTTGACTTTCATGTTTCCAAAAGAAACATCCATGACTCTCGTTCGACAATTGATACAGGCATTAGCGGTTGCGAGAAACAGACGTCCAAGAATGATTGAGACTTGATTTGTTGATTTAACAGGCGGTTTTATATCCAAAATAACAAAGTCCACTGGAAAGATAAATTTATCTATTCCAACCAAAACATCTTCAATGATACCCCTAGGTTGTCTTTTTGACCTATCAGTCAGTTAGAGTGTAACTGTTGTGGGTTTCCATTCACCTAGTCCTAATTTCTCATATACTGAGTATGGGATTAGGTTGACACTCGCTCCCAAATCCAGTAGCTCCTTACCAATTGGTTGCCCACCTATAACACATGAAACAGTTGGAACTTCAGGGTCCTTAAGTTTCTGTGGTGCATCCAATCATAATATCGAACTGACTAGATTAGTCAGGAACACCTTCTTAGATACTTGAGTACGTGCCCTTCTCTTATAGGTGCATAGATCCTTGAAAATTTTAGCATACTCAGGAACTTGTTTGATTATCTCAAGCAATGAAAGATTTATCTTTACCTGCTTGAATGTTTTAAAGATTTTCTCTATTTTTGACGGTCCTTTCCCTATTTTAGAAGGAGGTGTCAGACACTCAGGGAATGGTGCCTTTGGGGTATGGGGATTGGATTCAAGTTCTAGTTCTTCTTCAGGATCTTGTTGGACAATTTGAGGAGACTCTTTCTCATTTTTCTTCTCTGGCTCTTTGTCTTTTGCCACTTCTTTTTCTTCTTTTTTCAGATTCCACAAGAATTTTCACTTGATTATCGATCATTCGTCCACTTCTCAAAACAGTAACAACTTTCAACTGTTGACTATTTGATGGTCCTTCATTAGGTGATGCTTGATCTCGAGAATTGTTAAGGGGTTGGTTAGGAGCCTACCTTCCTCTTTTTGACTAAATTGATTGGTCAATTCGCTAAATTGGTCCATCATCATCTGCTGAAAAGCCTATATGTTTCATATAATCTTCTCTTTCAAATCAGAATCTTTCGAAGTGGTGGTATGAGATTAATTGAAATTTTGATTGAAAATTTAATTTTTTCGGTACTCAAAATTTGGATGATGATAATAAGAATTATATTGTGGACGAAAGTTCTGTTGTCCACTTATTGTGTTAGATCTGTACTACTAGTTTACCTGTCCAGTTTGGTTTGATCCTCCCCATCCTAAGTTAGGGTGATTTTTCCATTCCAGACTGTAAGTGTTGGAGTACATGTTTATAGCCTACCGCTGATAAGATTAAGTCACATTCACCTACTCTTGAGGAGTAAGTTCATCAGGAAAGAATAATAGGGTAGTTGGACATTCATTGGCCATGTGACCTGGGTGTTCACAAATTGAACAAGTGATGAGTAGTGAAATATGATGATATTTCACCCCTAAATACCTATATTTAGCCATCCGATGAAGGCTATTTGATGAGATTTACTAGATTTGAAGTGTTTCAGGTAAATACAATCCAAGTTTCTAAAACAGCTCAAGAATTCTGAAAATAATGTCAAAACACTACAATTTTGGGTCATCGAGAACTTAGTGTGACTTGCAGCTTAATTTGGACCTTCAAGACGTTAGATTCATAAAATTGCTAAAACAGAAAAGTTCTAGAGCTCGTCGTCTTCTTTCCAATGCCATAAGAATCTCCTTAATCCGAGTTCGGGACAGAAAGTTATGGCCAAAATAATGAGATAGTATCTGATGCAAAGCTGGGCAGGAGTTCACGAAAATTGCTTTTAGATGTTAATCGATTGAAGACTATGTGTCAATCGCTTGACACGTGAAGACCAAAGTTGCCCTCATTCAGCTCGAATTAAAAGTCAATCAATTGAGACTTTATTCTCAATCGATTGAGGCTATTAGGGTTAGGTTTGTTCGACCCTATAAATTGGAAGCTACGAGTTTGCTTGAGGGAGGAGGAATTATTATTATTTTTTATCTTGAGAGCTTTGCACTTGGTGGGAATTTCTTATCATCTTTTCAAGGTTCTTCTTTCTTCTTCTTCTAGGGTTTTGATCTGGGTAGATTGTATTTAGGATTTACACTGTCTTTCTTTTACATTCATAGATTGTATTTAGGAAAAGACATTGTAAACAAAGACCTTTTGGAAGAAATAAAAAGAGGAATGGTTTTGAATGAACAAGGAGATCATACACCAAAGATGAGAGGCTAAATCCGTGGATCGGGGAAGATGCGATCCCCAGATAAGTAGCAATTTTTTTTATGATTAATACCACAGTCTATTATTGTCATCATGGAATCGTTTTGCTAAAAGTTTGTGTTATTGAAAATATATTGAATGCTTTGTTATGACCGTTGATTGCGTGTATCAACGGCTATAATCGCTAGATATGGACCTGCAGGCTGATCTAGGCTGCAGAGCGATTATGTGCTTACTGCTGTGATCTAAACATCATAAGATACGCTATGCTTTTTACATGACTCATACCGCAATGATAGGTTGAGTCATTGTTTTTAGATAGGGTATGCCGGATTGATGATCACATTTTATTACGAATCATTTTTCTAGATGAATAATGGTGTGAATAATGCTTTAAGGGAGCTATGGGTTTTAATGGTAGAAAAGGGGTACAAATCTAGGGTAGCATATTCCTTGATCATCTTTAAATATTGTTCTTAGATTCATTAGTAATTAGTTGTTTAGATTAAGTTATTTTTTTTACATTTAGGAAAAGTGTGATAAATTTTTGGTAAATTGAATCTGCCCTTTGGTACTTCCTTATGGACGTTTTTAAATCTCTGAAAGAATTCATTAAAATTCACGTTTTCCTATGGGTTCGACACCTTTGTTCTTGTCATGCTGCAATAGATCTTGTGCACTTGCAAGGGTTACACTTAAAATTGATCAACAAGCTGTGGGAGTGATGAGAGTTTTAGCTTGCTTGGTTGCAGCTAATAACATGTTCATCTGTTTAGATAACATATCAACTTTTGTGGATAGATCTGAACTATTATTGTTGATATCATAAAGTCTACCTTTTGTCAACACATGAAATTTAGTTACCATATCCAGATTAGTTCGCCCCAATGTCTTATTTTGTATTGACGTTTGGTATAACTTATCAAATAATGCCTATATTTCTTCCGCCTCTTTTGTGGCACATAATCCTCTACAGGATGCATCAATCATGCGTCTCTCTTATGGAATCAGTCAATTGTAAAAACTTTGGACCTGTTGCCACCTTGAAATTTAATGATTAGGACAACTTCTGATCAATTCCTTAAAGTGTTCCCAACATTCATAAAATGTTTATGTAGGTTGTTGGGTAAAGAACTGAATCTTCTGACGCAACTCATTGGTTTTGCTCATGGGAAAATATTTTTTTAGGAATTGACGGTATAGCTCTGCTTAACTCCGAATATACTGTGGTTCTAAGGAATAGAACTAAGTTTTTACCTTATCCCTTAAAGAAAAGGGACAAAGTTTTAACTTAGCTATCTCGTCTAAGACATTATGAACTCAAAACATTTTACACACCTTAGTAAACTCATTTAAGTGAACATGTAGATTTTCATTGGAAAATCTATGAAAAATCGATAACATTTGAATCATTGCGGATTTAAATTCATAATGATTTCCTAGAATGGGGGCATGCATGATACTATCCTGATCTTCATAAAAATTAAGATCATTGTAGTGCTTCAATGTTCTTAGGCCCTCATCATGATTCTCACTGTTATTCCTATTGTTATTATGATTATTCTCTTGTTGTCCTTGTTTTTGATCTGCCATGATTTTAGCATGATGATACTGAATCCTTTAGGTTCTACGATTCTCTCTGTAAAACTTTTCAATCTCACTATTCAAGGTTTGTAGATATGGGTGATGAGGTCGAGTAAAGCTCATGCACCAACACCCAAGACAAAGATTATTGAGTCCACAATCAACCCACAAACTTCAGATTCAATCGATTGAATATATGAACACAATTGATTAAAGAATACACAACAGTGTTCCAACAGAGGACTTTATCAGTCAATCGATTGATGTACTAGAATCAAGCGATTAAAGTTTAAAAATCTAAGCTGGACAAAACAGAAATTACAGCTGAAATGGGCAAACAACATAGGTCTAGTCAATCGATTGATAGAATCCTAAAAGTTTCACAGTGCAGGCTAGCAACTGATATCCCAGACTCAATCGATTGACATGGAATAGTCAATCGATTGACTTCTATTATGGACAGTAACCAATTATGAAGAAAAGATACTGTTTTTGATGAAATTTTTTATTTTTTATTTTTTTTTAAATTTAATTTAATTAAAAAAAATTTTAAATTTTAAATTTTTTTAATTAATTAATTAAATTTTTTTTTTTTTTAGAGAATTAAAATTTAAAATTTAAAATTCAAATTTCAAAATTTTAATTTTCAAATTCAAATTCAAATTTAAAATTCAAAATTTTTAAAATTTAAAATTCAAATTTTACAATCTAAAAAAAAAATCTTACAAAATCCTACAAAATCTTACCTAAGAGAAGAAAAGAAAGAAAAGAGAATCCTATAAATCCTAAACAATAAATCCTAAAAATCCTCTACTTCCTAAAAGAACTTCTCAAAATCCTACCAAAGAAAAGAAGGAAAAGGAATAAAATCTTGCAAATCTAAACAAAAATCAAAATTTAATTTCAAAATTCAAAATTAAAATTTCAAGTTCCAGATTTCAAATTTCAAAAATAAAAAATTCCAAATTTCAACAATTTCGAAAATTTCATTATTCAAAATTTAAAGATCCACAATTCAAAATTAAAAAATTCAAATATTCAAAATTCGAATTTTTACGTGTTGAAAATTTAAAAATTAAAACCCATAACAGTTAATCGATTGATACTTTCGAATCAATCGATTGACAAACCAACAAGCAACAACCACATAACACAGTCGATCAATTGAAGAAGAGATCTTAATCAATTGACTGTCAAACAATTCACACAAATCTCTTTTCGAATTACCAAAATTGCGTAGCTTCCCCGGCAGCGGCGCAAAAAACTTGATCGATTTAAAAATATATCTTTACAAGTGTACAAGATCTATCGTAGCACGGTGAAATCAAGGGTGTCGTACCCACAGGGACGCGCGTAATTTAAATAATTTCTAAAGAGAAAAGACGCCCAAGAAAGTACCAAGGGAGAGAAAATCAATTTACCAAATAATTACCATACAACTCTAGATACAATAAAAGAAAAGTAATCTAAACTATAACAAATTATGATAAGGAAAATGACAGTTTAAGGAATGATCAAGGAGTGTGCTACCCCAGATTATAACTTTCCTACCATTAAACTCATAATTTCAAAACACATCAATCACACCATTATTTATCTAGAAGGGAAATGAATCGTACGAAAACATGATTATTGATCCGACATACCCTATTTAAAAACTATGACTCAGCCTATCATTGCGATATGAATCATGTAAAAAGTATAGCGTATCTCAAAATTCTAAATTACGACAATGAGAAAATAATCACTCTGCAGCCTAGATCGGCCTGCAGGTACAGATCTAGATGGAATAACCCGTTTATGGTCATTAATAACCTAGGTCAACGACCATAATTGAACATTCAAAGATATTCAATTAAACACACTTTTTTAACAGAATGATTCCATGATAAAGCTAAAAAATTATGGAGTTAATAATAAAAGAATTGCTTATCTGGGGATCGCATCCTCCTTGAATAAGTGATTTTAGCCGCTCATCTTTTGTGTACGATCTTGTTATAAACTTGAAGCCATTCTGTTAATCATACACTTTCATTTATCACAAAAAATCTCTTTACAATGCTTTTATTCCTAGGTATAAACTAAGCTTCAAAGTTATAAAGAAAGGAATTATAAAAACCTAAGTACAATCTATCAAGAGAAGAATAACCTAAAGGAAAAGAGAGAGCCTTTAACCCTAAGCCGTAGCTTTGTTTTTATAGGAGCCGATAATGACAATTTCCATTATAGGCTCAATCGATTGAGAATCCATTCTCAATCGATTGAGTCTAAGTTGACCAAATTTGAATTTGAATTCGAATTCTAAGTAGAGGGAAAAAGCTGACTTCCTGGTCAATCGATTGAGAGTTGGTCATCAATCGATTGATACATAGGGGTAAGATCTTTCTTCTCCTAATAGATGCTAGGCAATCACTTGTTTTCACGAATTTTGATGTTTCTGTTGACTTTTTAGTCCACTATTTTTGTGTAACCTTTAATTATCTTCTTTTATGCTCTTTGAAGATTCAATTATCAGAAACACCTGTAATCATTAAAACTATATAACAGTCATTAGATGCTTTCATCGGATAGCTAAATGTAGGAATTAAGATGCGAAATACAGTCATATTTCGATACCGATCACCCCCAAGTGCGGTAAAACAACTATTAACATCTTTCGATCATGCTAGCCCTCACGACAAGTAAATCCTGACTATGCCAAATCTTTACTTCCAGTAGGCACAAGAACAAATGTTTCATAAAAAGTTGGTATCGGGTGACAACGTGGTAATCACTGTTGTGATTGGGCTATAGATTTTGTACATGTTGCATGGTGCACGCGACCATCATATAGATTGGATTGATACTATGATTGAATATAAAAACTTTTTAATTTTTTTTGGTGATGCCATACGGTATAGACAATTAGGATGTGCCTTACATATTGTAGAGAGTACGGCTGCATATGGCATAGCTCTCTGTTAGCCCCTGCCATAGCAGAATTCACCCGCTTTGGCAGGTTCCCATCCTCTTTACTAACATCCTGCTACCTGCTTTAGCAGGTACCCCTTCTCCTTGATAACTCCTTGCATAGTAAGATTTTATGCAAGATTGACCTGTTCAACAATTTTACCTTCCTCTCTGCTCACTCATTGTCAGAGCATATTTTATTTGTTGTGGTAGGGAGTTAGTAAAGAGCAGAGAGGTTGTTGCTAGAGTAAGTAAATCATCTTTTGCAGCGGCCAAAGAGTTAGAAAAGAGAATGAGAATCAACTAAAAGCAAGAGAACTCTGCTGTAGCAGGGGCTAGCAGAGAGCGATGCCATAAGCAACTTATGACACTTTAGGAACAATACTTGGGGAATAAATCTTAGACAATAAATCACGGGAGCCATTACTTGCACTTGGAAATGTAGCCCTTGCACCGAAGTTAGAGAAAGACTCTGTGTTTTAGGGACATGTGACATGTGACATGTGAAAACGCAATTTGGGCTTTTTGATTTAAAGTTCATGATCTATAGATCCTTAGTGAATGAGATTAGAGCAAAACACGATATTTATCATATAATCTATTATTGTCAACTGTTGAATCAAATAATAGCCTTTTCTATATTTAATCACGTGATGAAGATTATATTTCGTACTAATCTTTCACACTTAATATATTTAAATGAGGGGCTCTAAATCAAATAGTTTATATGGTGTTTTCATATAGCAGAGATTGCCATACTTGTAAGTCTTTGTTTTAAACTCGGTGTAAGGGCCAAATTTCAAATGAAATCCCAAAGGCCATGACTCCCTAGGCGATGGAGTGCAAGTAATGGCTCCCTAAATCACTTACATTGAGTAACATATAGATTTTACCTAACGACCCTCACCTTATTAATATAAGGGGAAGCACCTAAAAACTATTTATATTATGTGATTAAGCACAAAAACGTAAATGGTTAATATGGGATTGTCCAACTGTTTGTTTTTTTTTGCTGCGTGTTGCCTATTCCTTAAATGGTTGAGATAGTTTAATGATGCAATTTAAAGGCTAAATTCAATCTAATAACGTTTCTATGCAAAGATAATGGATCCACTTGTGCAAATTTGATGTCCAATGATTGGCTTGGTCTCCCTATTCTAGCTATTTAATAAATGATAAATCAAAATCCTGTCTTTTTTTTTATGATAAATAAAAATGACTTCTTAAACAGCTGCATGCCATTAAATTTAGGCAGCTATTTGTGGCCAACATTTTCTAAAAATCACTGTAACTGCAAATGAATAATCAAATGTAGGAGAAAAATATTTTAGTAACCATTTGCCTAAAATAAATGGACTATTGTGACATCACTCACACTAATAGCTAAATCCCTTATCATGACACTTTTTAGGCTACATGGTGCATATATTTGGTCAATTCAAGCGGTTCAAATGATAGAACATATCAAATAGGCATTACTCTGGTGGCTATGCTCCCTTTAATGCTAGTTAACCCTCACTGCTATAATTAATGCTCCTTCACTGTCAAATGTGTATTCAATTCTTGAGGTTGTCTCGGCCGATTCACCATATCTAAAAATAAATAATTGACATAACATCATGTAAATTGATATATATATAAGAAATATTGGCATATCAATCAATTCCCAAACTTCAAAATTTCAGATACGGATGGGCCAAGTGGCTGATATTGAAATATTTTTATTTGTTTGCCCTACTCGATATGATATTATCTCCTGACTTTATATAAGGTCAAATTGATCAAATATCATATCGGCCGATGTATCGAATAGACCTGATATTAACCATGTTTGTAAGCTTGATGATCATATCGGCCGATGTATCGAATAGACCTGATATTAATCATGTTTGTAAGCTTGATAATCATATGATGCCGTGAAAATAAAGATGCTATACTTGTTACTCGTATCAGGTGGGCCGGTGGGGGCTAACTAACACATATCGCTGACATGTATCAGATACACCCGATATTTAAAACAATGTTGGTAAGCTTGATAATCACATGATGTCCGTGACAGTCGAGGTGTATTATTCGTTAGTGGGTACACACATGATCCACCGTATAGATGCGAAATGAGAGGGCCAAGCAAAAGACAAAAGGGTATATAGAATGGTCGCTGAAATAGAGTAAAGATCCCACAATTTATTTATTTATATTAGCGATATTTGACGCCGCGAAAACGAAACTTTCCGGGAAGGACCTTTTAATCTTTCTTTCTGCTTTTTCTTTTTGTATATTTGTATTATTTCTCACATTTCCCTAGGAAAAAAATATGATCTAAACCAAACCCCTCTGCAAAAAGAGGGAGAGGGGGTAAACTTTAAAATTAGAAAAAACTAAAAACAGGAGCACAAAACCCTCTGACTCAATCGAAGCTTCAGCAGGTTGAAATCCGTAAGTTAAATCTTTGATCATCTCTATCTCTCTCTGTTTTTTAATCCCGATACCTAATTATTTTTCGTTTGATAGATAGATCTCTAGCTCAAATTTATAGATTTTAGGGTTTCTGATATCCGATTCGTCCTGTACTATTCATTTCTGTGTAAATTCAAGTCGTTCTTTGTTTGGTTCCCTTTGGTGATCGGATATCAGTATCATGATTTGTCGTTGTATATGTTTTCAGATGTAATTTCATTGTTTCCCGTTAAAATTATCAAATTTTTTGTACTGGAAATCATATTTATATATATTTATGCTATAATCTTCGAATGGTTACAATTTATGTCGCCAGTTGATTTGCCCTCTAGAAGTTGTTGTTTATTGCAGAGATAGTCTCTAAGATGTGAATTCATTTGCAGGTTTTACCGATTTCGCGAGAGAGAATTCCCCTCACTATGTATTAATTCGATCACATTATGTATTAGTTCGACCTACGGGGAATGATTCTGTGTTTAAGTGATCCCATTGCATTTATTGTGGAACGGCCATGTTACATTTACTCTGATGAGTGTTTGTGTCGTGGATTGTAGTGTAGAGGTTGTATTTCTTTGAAATGGGCGTGAATTACTTATCAGTCTCAGCAGTTTGTACGGTGTTAAGCCTCGGAGGTCTCCAATGGTGGGTGACATTATCACTGGACAAGATCAAAATGGATGGATTGATCGGGGAAGGCGGGATTCATTCTGGAAATGCAGGGCGTGTGCTAGAGCTGCTTTTGGGTTCATATGTCACGATTGCATTGCTGGGGAATTTCGCGCTTCACGTATTTATTCTAGTCATTCTTTGTCTTAAGGTAACGTCCATGACAACAGGTTTGCATATAATGTGTAGGCCAAGTCATTTCAGTTGCCTGCTAAAATGAAAAGGTACAATGTACTTAGTATATTGGGAGTTTGTTTAGTACTTTGGTCTTATTAATTCATCTAAATTTCGGCCTTCTTAGCTTGCCAGATAGAGCATCTTACCTTGTTCCATGATGATGACTACATATTCTCTAATGCTAATATACATGTGTATTGTTACATATCGGAAAAAATGTTGTCCTTGGTCCAGTTGTAGTTGTCTTTCTATTAGTGTCTGTTCTTGTCTTTTATAGTTTTCTTTCGAAAAGGAGAGATCGTGTCTTCTATTTCCATGAGTGTAGCTTTGGGATCAAAGGTTTCATCATTTCAAGAGGATTATAGCCTTTAATTATATCTTAAAGGCACTAAAGTTTGATTGTTTTCTAAACTCTCATTATAGTGTTATTTCAATTTCGTTCTAGATTGATATTCTTGACCATATTTGTCCATTTGACTAGAGTTTGGACACTGAATAAAGAACATGATACCTAGCTTCTACAAGGTAGGACATGCCAAGCATCTGATCAGAAATGATCAATGTTTTGACCTGTGGAGGTATTCAGTCCAGTCCAAAACAGTTGGACCATTTTAAACTTGTGATATGTAACTAAAATATAATTCACTATATATCCCTTGTTTGTTAGATTATATAATATTGTAGGAACATAAGCCGAAACATCCTTAAATTGAGTCTCCACTTTTGGTAAAGCGGTCATTCTTCCTTCCCTTAAACGAAAATTTACTTTAGCAGCTCTTTCCAAAAGGCATGAATGCATATAAAAACATGTCTTGGATAAGAGGCAAAAACCTTCATGTTTCGAGCCCTCGCTCTGGCATAACATAAAAAGAGGTCAAAGATCGAGTCTTCTGTTCATATAATCACTTCACTTCTGCCATCCCTCATCCCTAGTTATTATTCCTCAGGATTTCTGCTCTTCCCTTCTAGCTCTCTCTTATGGAAGAGCCTTCCAATTCATGGAGGAGGTCTCGATAGTAAGAGCCAATACCTCCATGTGCCTCTATGTTCGTTCTGGAGCAACACCAAAGAACTGTCTTTCATCCCAACGAATGAATTGATCCTTGAAGGACTAATCTCTGGCTAGGGTAGAACCATCACAAACAGTCTTCGTGGGCGCTCGACTAACGTGGAAAGAAGCCCCTTGTTTGGAGACCAATTGGAGCGATGGAGTACGCTACCATGTGGGAATCCAAAACCCAAGCAGGATCCTTTCTTATCTTTGTCAACACATGACTTGAACCCCCTGCTCCAAAGGGTAATTTTTCGGTATTTTCGATTCCGTACCGATTTATTATAGTGGAGGTAAGCAGTGACAATTGCCCTATGAAGACTCGTTTTGGCTACGACTCTAGTGGGTTCCCTTAACCAAGCCACTGCCTATATGTCTACAATCTACATCTCTCTCTTTCTCTCTCTCTCTCTCTCTCTCTCTCTTCCCCTCCCCCTTCTTCTCTAGAGAGATGTGATTTATCTCTTTAATGGAGAGAAGAGCACTAGATTGCTGGCGATGACTTGGTGAAGGGAATCTATGAGAGAAGGCTCTCAAATTAGGTTCCGACCTAATAGAGCACGGAGCCCCAAGCCGTTCCTCTTACTCGGTTAGCGAAAAAGAAAATAAAAAACAAAACAAAACAGAAAAACCAGAAAAAGCAAGACCAGACAAAAGAAGTAGTCTCTCATTTCCAAAATTGGACGGTTTGAACAATCCAACAGATGGACTGTCCATCTGTCCGGCTTGACAATTCTGAGCACTCCGATGGCATATTGATGCTCTAGTACAGGGTCAGACTGATAGACCAAGTGGTTTTGGTTGGACCGCAATCTAATTCCAAGTCCAATAGAAATGTTTGAGCAAATATCCCACTATTCTCAATTTAATACTTTGATATAAATCTCTGATCATACTAACTAGCCCCCAAACTTGTATTGCTAGGACTTAGAGTAGGTTAGGAGTAAGATATTAATGCGTTTGTGTACCCAAAGAGTAGAATGGAGGAAGATCTGCAGCAAGAAGTTCTTAGAAGAAGCTGCTACTGGTATGGGTCGATCGAGCGAGAGTGCTTCCCGCTCGAGCGAGATGCGTTAAAAGAAGACGGAGAAATTATTGGGAAGAAGTCGCTCGAGCGACTTTGGTTCTCGCTCGGGTGACCTCTCGTGGACTGAAGTAGGGTTGACAATTGTTGACTTTTTTTGGGAAGAGAAACCCTAACCAAAACATATAAATAGAGGTTGAAAACAAGGAAAAAGGGACTTTTGGTGAAAGCTGGAAAAAGAGAGAAGATAATCCTAACTCTTGGAGAGGAAGGTTGGAAGAGATGGAGCATTCTACCGTCGTGGAAATCTCTGTCATGCGTGGCTAAATCTACACTCTAGGGGAGTAACGAAGCGTTGCTTCGTGTCGAGGGTTTGTAGTTTGTTTGTGTTTATGATTGTAACAGTTGCACATTTTGAATTTTAATGAAATAATTTCTTGTGGACTGTTATTCATTTTTCTTTTGCTTTTGTACTTCTTGTAGAAATAAGAGCAAAGATAGATACTCTTTGGTTAATATTAGATCTGTGATATAGGATTAATTTATGTGTAACAAGATGTGTACTTTTCTTAATGCTATGTGATTAGACAAGACTAGCCGAGAGAGTATGACTTATCACTAGTAGATAAATCATGTTGGATCAGTAGCCTCGTACTATGAGCAAGGGATTAAATCTTTTTGAAATCTGAGCAGAGCTTTCAACTTTGTGAAGGATACTTCTTTCATAAATAGAGTCAAGTAAACTTAAGCCCGACTCACGAAAGTGATGTGGAGTTACGAAACCCTAGATCTTGTCCCTATTTGCACCCCCAAATTTCGTTAATTAGTTTACAAGTTTTCCTTTCATCAAAAATTTATCTTTCACAACAACTTCGTTTTAGAAAGTAACAATCAATTAGGTACGATCTCATACCAATCCCAGTGGAATCGAACCCGGACTCAAGTTCTACGCTACACGTTAGATCAGTTGCTAGGGTTTAGGAGATCGAAATAGTAACGATCAATCTCCTTATCTATCCAAATACCTTCCATAGAAGGCTTGAAAGGAGAACACCTTGTGATATCCTTCTTTCAATGATGTATATCTTCTCTGGTGGAGCTTTTTGGCAAAGAGGTATCTCTTATAGTTACAATCTTAACAATTGTTTTTACCATTTTGTTGCGACATGACAGTAGGATATTATACCCTACATCTCATGTTATTTTTCCCACGGCACAGAGATGTGGGCTTGATGCCGGTGTGGGCCTTGACATCCTAGATGGATCATCAATTGTTTTCTTAGGCTTCAAGTGTGGCCCAAGCGGTTGGTGGAAAGCTGATATGGCGCCATGCCACACACAGAGTTTCCTTAGGTGTTTGACATGCATACGTTGAGTTGGCTTACAAGTTGGGTTATCATAGTGCATTACAACACAACTGAGCAAATGATACTTGTGATACGTTAGAGATATGCTTGGGTCAAAATTGCACAATGAGCTTGACACGAGTTGTACACAAGGGGCTGAACTGTCTTGGGTCTCGAGAAACAGATTGGGGCCTTAGGTGAAATGTTAGATGGACTTGTATTGGTAGTGATGCCTAAGCATAAAGGAGAGTTGGACTTTGTTTATGTGGACCATGTTTTCATGCTGGTACAGACATGACCAGTTCGTGTGCAATTGACGAGCGTGAAGAACTAGTGCACGAGAAACAACGTGAAGTAGTTGAAGCGGATGAGGGTATAAGCTGACTTTAACTCTAAGAGAAAGAGTCACCTGAGGTTAGAGGCTGAAAGAGCTACCCTGTGATAGATAGTATTGGAGCTGGACCTGGTGTTTTTAAAGGAAACAACCTAGACGATTGCGATCTAATCGGTTTTGTTGATATGAAATCAGGAATATGAGAGACACCAGCCTGCTTTATGTTGTGGTGTAGAGAGTTGATGGTTGAGAGATTGAGGCATGAGAGCCATGAGAGGCACAAGCGTCAATTGCTTGTAAAGCACTAAAAGCATACTAGTGGTGACGAACAGGTTGGTGTAGTTGAAAAGCTAAAAGAGTTTGAAGCAAACTCAAGGTGGAGACGCAAAGGTGTTCAGGTGGACATGGCTTGTGATGTGGTATCAAGGTGTTGCTTTATCCAATGTGCGAGTTTCTATGGTGGTGTGAGATAGTATGGTGCTCTGCTACATAGCTTATTTGTATGGGGGACTAGGTTATGTAGTACTGGGTGAAGTACGCTGATGACCAAGTGTGTGAATGAGTTTGCCTAGGATAATGATGAAGGTGAGTAGTTGAGGGACCATGACTAAGTTTAGATTGGTATTGAACCAACCTTACACGTGAGTAAAGGCATTGATGGTTTGAGCGTGGGAGAATGTCACAAATCATTTTTCCTAAGACATGGGGGGTGTAGGGACGGATGTTACTGTGAGAACATGAGAGACTCGCAGGTTCCGTTGCTAGGTATCTATATGGTATTATGTGGGTAGTTGCATGGTTCTTGCCATGTGGGTGTCATGGCTTGCAGTGTTACTGGATTACAGGTACGGGCTGAGATAGTATCTATGCAAGACAGTGATGTTTCGTTGTTGGATTTTAAGGACCGCCTCCTTAATTGCAACCAACATGGTGGGCATTTGTGTCCTAGAGGAGGCATCAATGGACTCTATGGGTTTTAGTTGTGGCCCAAGGACGATACTCGGTTGGTGGCAAGTTGATACAGTTTCATGCCATTCATGAGGTTTTGCTTTATTTGATTTATTTTACTATTTTTTTTTTTAGTGTGTTTGCATATGGGAGTTACACTAGTATGCCATGGTGCTTTGATGCCTGACACACTTAGGGCCAAGTAAGGGTGTCAACGGGCTGGCCCAACCAACCAGGTCCTCAACAAGTCGGTATGTGTTAATGGTTTGTTCTTGGGCCTAATTTGGGGCGCTCTTAATAATCGAATTAGACTTGCCCATTTATTTTTGAATTTTACATTTAGGTACTGTCTGAGCTCATGAATCCTGATTTTTTTATATCGTTTTGGGGCCAGGACTACAATTTATATTTTATCTGATTAAGAAGCTGGCCAGGAATTTAGGCATGACTAAAATTGGGCCATTCATGCTTGACCTGAATCTGACTAGATTCGACCTGTTGATAACCCTAGGACTGAGTTGGCTTGAGATAGTACACTGTGACATAGATGGATGTTCAGCATATGCACTCATAGAAGGACGATCAACACCTATGGTAAGCGAGAAAGATACACTTGTGGGCTAAGGGGGACACACAGGTGCACAACGAACCTGATGTGAGGCGTGCATGTGGGCTAGATTGGCTTGAGGTTCAGTGACCAAGTTAGGGATTAAATGGGATGCGAGATGGACTTATGGTGTTTATGGGACCTAGACTTAAGGCGAGTAGGACTTATTTAAATAACAGACCTTGTTGGTATGGGACAGCATGTTTAGCTGGTGTAAGTACGAGGAATTAGTGAATGAGACAGGCTTTTTTGCATGAAGCAAGATTGGGATGCGGAGTTGGTTTAAGACTTTTAAAATTGGGAGTAGGGAAGAGACAATTCTCAAAAATTTAGGAAGTGAGAGCACATAGGAATTATTTTTATAGAATATAATTAAAAACTTAAAATATGTATATATATCAAGTAAATAATGAAGGTAAGTTATTATGTGATTGTCTATATAGATATTTGCAATGTTTAGGGGTAAAAATGATAAAAAAATGCATATAGTAGTGGTTAGTGGTGTCATGAGGTGCGCAGAGATTTTGGAGTGGGAGCGGCAATTCAAATGGAAGATTTCTTTCTAGCATGAGTATATGGTGAAATGCAAGCCATGCTATGTGGAGAGTGAGTGGGTTTAGGGTGTTGAAAGAGTTGCCAAGATTCCTTCACCTTTGCTCCTACACAATTGACCCCCCAATCAATGAGATGGACCCTGTTGCCTAGTAATGGGATTGTGTTTGTCCCTTGAACAACAATCTCATTTTTTGATGAAATGCTTTGTTATTGTTTAGAATAAAGTAGGGCTTCAAAAGCTAATCGCATCAGTACGGCTTTAAAAGCTCTAAACAAAATATTTCATTCAACTCTAAATTAAATTCCAGTAACATTGGCCTTTAAATAGGCTTTTACAATGCATACAATTTGCAATCCTAGTCTAACTCTAATTCTTAATTTAAATAAAGAAATATCCTAATTTTTTTGAAATAATGATTTATATGGAACTAAGCCTATTTTTTAATAGAAAAGCAAATTCTATTGTCTAAAATAGAATAATAAATATCTAATCCTAATTCAATTGGAAGTCTTGGAATTCGTCACTTTCGGTGCAGGCTCCGAAAACCATGGTTTTAAAACATGAAAACTCAACTCGGAAGTCAACTGAGTAGAGTCAACTTGGAAACAACCATTTGACTAGCATGTTAGTGACACACAAGGTAGAACATACTATGAGTAAATATGCTTAATCGGTTAACATCTTAAACTATGCTACTATTTTCCTAAGGACCTAATACTCTGTACCCTGTACATCTTGTGTCATCCACTCTGTTTGATATGATTTACGTTACATTTTACTCTATTTAATATATTTTCTAACTTTTATTTGCAGACTATATTCTTTGTGCAGCTATATGCTTCTGAGACTCGAAAAGTGGTGGAACGTCTTATTAACTATGTCATTTACAAGGTAAATGTTGTTTCTAGTAGATTATTTATTACCGGGCACAAAAACTTTGCTTAGTAGTGGTATTACTCTTTTTGAACGGATGGTTGGTTTATTGAGCTGTTATTCTTAATCTGTTGCAAAGGGTAGCTAATGTTATTTTCTAAATTTGTTTTTGTTGTTCTTGTTCAAGCTGGAAGATATTTTTTTTTATTTTGGCTTGCTGCTCATAGGTCGAAGCAAACATTTTCCTTTCTGACGAGTAATTTATTATTTTTATTGATGATTGAAACAAATCCTCAAATTTTGCCGACAAGGTTGGGCTCCCTACCATGTGGGTGAATGTTGAATGTTTATGCTATTTTGAAATTGGGCAGAATGCTATCCATGCAGGTTGAACTTTTATCTGATGTATTAATGGTCCGTACAAAATAGGAGGATGATATTTCCACCCACAATTGACTCATCCACCTCTTTTAGGTGAACTATGAGTTCTTTTGTAAGTATGGAAGTATTTTGATTGTAAACTTAACTAAAAAGTACAGAGGGAAGTGAAGGTGAGGATACAGAAAAACTGATGGTTGAAATATGATCACTCTATAACTATATTATATAACGGTTCCTGATGATATTATAGTCACCATGATATGATATATTACATTATTACTATAATGATGTAGTATTCTTAAATAGGATCAAGTCATTTATGCATTTCCATTGTAGGTTAATGCCGGGTTTAACAGTATTAACATATCTACAGATCAAAGACTTACATCTGAAACTCTTTCTCCTGATTTCCATATTTACTTTGAAATTATTTCCTTTTGAATTTTTTTCCTATTGTCCGTGTTTTGTTGCTACTGTCTATTTCTGTTGCTTTCTTCACTTGATTGGGCCTGATTCAGCATGCACATGATTCACCAAATGTGTTATTAAATGACATCTCAACTCAACTTGCTTACCTACTTAATTTAGTAGCTGGAACCTTTCATTTAGGGTGTACTTCCATTCTGGAATTTTGCTTGCCCTCTCTTCCTGACCCTTACTAATAGCACCAATTCTACAATTATTCAATCAATATGCCTTTCACTTACAATTTACTTGTATACAATTCTCTATAATTTATTACCTTAAGTTTACAAATTTCTATACACAAGTACTTAATAATTTAATTTTTATTATTTATTTAATGTATGTGCATATTTTGATTATAGACTTGGAGTGGAGTAGTATGAAGTAAAATGGAGTGTGGAGAGAAAATTTAACCCTAAAGATGAATAAGTAGAGAAATAGGACTCATAAAGCCAACCTCAAATAATTGGGACATGGTGATGATGATAAGGTTGATGAGGATAAATGTACATTTTAATCTTTTAAGTGCTTCATAAATGTTTTAGAATCACTGCTCTTATCTTGTACCCATATCTCCTCCCACTCCCTCTTAGTGCACCTAAGAATTTAATTTTGGTGTGGGTCTGGGTTCACATAGCATGAGTGAGTTCATGATAGAAAATGGAGTTGTAATTCTAGCTCTTTTTATTTATTTAATTTTTCCTTACTGTATTAGTTGGTTGGATAGTGGTTAAATTTTATGCGTTGTTCACTAATTGTTGCACATGTTATCATACATGTTTCAATAGGGGACTTTTCTTCCATTAGTTGTGCCACCTACTGTTTTTCAAGCAGCGTTGTGGTCAACATGGTTGGCAGTTCTTTGTTCTTTAAAGGTATCTCACATAAAATTGTTACATTGTTGATTTTACATGCTGTCTGTGGTAGCCTACTCGTCCTCTATATTAATGTGATACACCTGATGCACAGATGTTTCAAGCATTGGCTAGAGATCGGCTCGAACGGTTGAATGCATCCCCTTCTTCAACTCCATGGACATATTTTCGTGTTTTTTCTGTCTTATTATTGGTCCTCTCCGTCGACTTATTTTGGTATTACTTCTCAGCCGACTCTTACATAGAGAACTGTAATATGGGATTTTCCTGTTTTTCAATTATAATATGCTTTATGCTTGGATCAAATATCGATGTTCCTTTTTAATGAGTATGTTCTGTAACTACATGCCGTCTTTCTTCCAAGGATGAATGTGTTTGAAAGTTTTTTATGCAAATGAGTTGATATACTTGGAAGACTAACAACAAATTTGAACTGGGATAAATCAATATATGCTTTAATTATATTTGGCTTCAAGTTTCTCCAAAATATCTGTTCTTATCTTTCTCCGAAAATGGATACCGAGGGAAAGACGGTCTGAACTCATGTGAATACTATAATGGTTCTGATATCTATATAATTGAAGAAAGCCTCACTAATTCTTCGTAGTGGATGTGCTTTTGCTCCTTCTCTAGAAGGTAGGCACTCATCTATCAGGACAGGTATTGAATATATATCTTCATGCCCTCTTTTTATCTCAAGGGATGGGTACGAAGGTTTTGATACAAGCATAGATTGGTTTGAACAGTATGAGATTGATCACTGGAGTAAGAATCTAATATGTAATAGATTCAGATGATTTATATATATATATCTTCACAACATGCCATATATGTTTCGTATGACAAAATAATAAGAAATTGGCTAGGAGTCTGAAAAATAACAAAGCAACGAAATCTGAAATAGTTGAACTGTATTTTACTAGTGTCAAGTACTGGTACTGGTATCATGTCATGTTGATAGAAATATCTGAGTAGGCAGGTATCATAGGTTGTAACTTGTAAGCCATATAATGTTTGTGATTCAAACAATTTATAGCTGTATGCACAACTGTGATCTTTTGGGAGAGTGCTGAACTACTTTTGTGCTGTTAAAGATTGCTTTACCTCATAGGTTTTAATAACTATACTCTCGGAGGTCAGTTACGAAGGATTGTTTTATTGGCTTGGGGGGGGGGGGAGATCACAAAAGGAGGGAGCTTGGAGTTGGAGAAGATAATAGGAGTGAAACCCTATATGATGGAATTCCAGACTTTGCCTATGTAAATAGACTATGCATTTACACTTCAAAATATTATTTATGACAATGTGATCTTGCCTCATGAGCTAATCGGTGCACTAGACAAAGTCGGCGGATGCGATTGATTGCCCATTCTTCCATTATTCAGCTATTCGCCAAATGGGTGTTTATTCTTCAGATTATTTGTTTAGGGGCTATTAGGGCTGTCAATGGGCCGGGCCGGGTTTTTGTATAGGCCTGTTTTTTGAAAGATATAATGAGAGCCCGAACCCGGCCCGATAGCTATCCGGGTTTGGGTCGGGTTTCTAATATTTTTTAAGAGTTTTATAAGGCCGTTGAAACACTTACCGGGCTGGGCCGTTTATTTGCCACTTTGTAGCCCGAACCTGAACCCATTTATTATTCGGGCTTAGCCCAGCCCGTCCCATTTATTAAAGAAGTTAAAATCTTGGGCCTGAACCCGACCCGGTGACAGCCCTAGGAGCTAATGCAATGAATTTTACCGAATATTCGGTAAAATTCGCCGAATTTTGTGACAATGATTGTAGGTCTAGCATGTGAGTCTCTTTTTCATTTCCTGAACTTTAATTTCTTATTTGTTTCTTTTCCATCATAAGCTTGACATTTATTTAGAAAGAAGTTTATTAAGGTAGCCATAGCTTGTTAGTTTGCATTATTTAAATGGAAGTTGACTTCATTTGGAAATGTCTCTCTGTATTATGTTGGTCACTGACAGGATCAGGTTGTGTATGATAATATACAAAGCTATAAATTCTAGTATGTTTCTACTGTTGTTCTTCGAGCCTCTCAGTATTGCTTTTGAGACAATGCAGGTAATTCTCCCAAGTCCCAATGTATATAATTGACTTGCAATTTTCTTTACGTAAATGATTAATTAGAGACCTTACTTGCTTGTGCTTTGAAATTTTAAGTCTCAGGCTGATGAAGTTGTCTTGTATGCAAAACTATTCTGTAGGCCGTTATGGTTCATGGATTTCAGCTCCTTGACATGTGGAATCGCCATTCAGTGGATAGCAGTACAGATTGCCAAGGAACCCAACCAATTGATCGATCGGCAGCAGGTATTTTTTTTAAACTTTCATTATCCATCGTTGTCCGGATAGACAAGAGTAATAGCCCCTAAGAACTAGAAAATATTAAAATAATAAAAAAAACAAATTCTCAAACTCTGGAATTTCCAGCACTATAAAATAAGAACAGTCTCTCTCTCTCTCTCTCTCTCTCTGATATGTAGTCTTCGTACTATCATCTCCTCATATAAGCTCTACAATATTAGTATTGCCGATATATCGTATACTTTGTTTTTAGCTTCATTTAAAAAAAAAAAATCTTTGTTTTAACGGAGTTAAAATTTGATAATACTATTTTGACGTCTCTATTAACTTTTCTAGTGATATTGTAACTTATACATTAAAATCTTAAAGTTTGAAAACTTTAAATGGATCATAGAAGGAATTGCTGAGCTACACAGAAGTTGGAAAAGGAGAAAATGTTGTAGTCGTAGAGTTGTTATTTATCATTGTATGTGATTGATTTGCAGATGTGACCCAACTTAATGCACTAAATAATCCAATTTTCCTTTTGTTAATAAGTATGGAGTAGGTCACCATTGAGATACATCACCAAAGTCATTCTAAGGTTTTATCCAAACAGGCCCTTAGGAGTTTTCCCAACCATGGATTAAGGGTGATTACTCGATGTTATCAAAGATCACAAGAGAATGATTGGAATGACCTTTCTTCATGCAAGATTGTAAAAAATGCAGTTATTTTGTTAAATAAAGCCCAGGTTTGAGGTCTGGAAGGTTTTTCATTTACTTTTTTCCAATAATTCTGAATCTTATGGCTGAGGAACATTATAGGGCTGTGGAAGATTTGCGTAGTTTTTGACACAAGTCAATGATCATATGAAACATGTCTTTTATTACCCAAATGCCGAAGGTGAGGAAAAGCATACGATATAAACGATTTTAGAGTTATTAGTGTGGTGGGTAGCGCAGTGCCTACAAGATTTTGGCCAAGATCATATTTGTGTTAGGATGAAGGTCCATATGAGATACCTTATCCCCCAAAATCAGTGTCCTCTTTATAAGAGGTCATATTTTGGAAGGCATTGTGCCCGCTAATGAAGTAATAGATGTTGCCCATAGTTCCAGGGGGGGTGGAGTGGTGCTAAAACTTGATTTAGCCAAGAATTATGATAGGCTAGGATGACCCATAGTCATGATGTGGATTATAGAGAAAATGGATTTTGGTCTTAAATAGAGGGAAAAATGGCAGATTTGGATTTATAAATCCTATGAAATCGTATGGTTTCTGAGCTTATAGGAATTCATAAGATTCCTTGTTTTTTTTCTAGTGCTTGGATAGCCTAAATAATGTCTGTAAAATGACAGAGAAGTGAGAGAGATGGTTTGGGCAGATATGATTTGAGAGTTTGTAGGGGGCTGATTTAGTGATTTGTTGGAACCTAAAAAATAGGAGAGGGATAGAGAGAGGAGGGTATTGGATTCTTGTGCCTAAAAGATAGGAGATGGAGAGTTCGTGGGTTATGTTGAGAAAAGGTACATCTATTTAACCCAAGATTCTTCCTTCACAACCTGAGTTTAATATTTATAGAACTTTTACTGCATTAAATCAGTCGATGGAGATGGGTTTTCGTTGTAAATCTTCAATACAATAGATCTATAGATGATGCTCATACCATCAGACGGTCAGATCTTGATTCCATGTGGTCACATCCTGAAAAGTGATTCAAGAATAACGTTTGATGTACACTTCATATCTTATGATGTGTTCCACGTGGAATCAAAATCTGATCATATGATAATAAGCACACGATCTCAAGATCTATTATATCGAAGATTGGAACGAAAAACAATCTCCATCGTCTTATTCAAAGTAGTCAACGGTTTCAGCACATAAAACCCGAGTTGAAAAGAAAGCATCTTGGATTGTAAAGGAAGATACCTTTGATAAAAGAAGTTTTAGGGGTTAATTGTTGGTGCCTAAAAAACAGGAGAAAATGAACATTCGCGTATCTTTACTTTTCTGAGTGACTCGTAAAATAAAATGCGAGGGTCCCTCTCAAATTTTTCTTTGGGAAAATCAAGGTAGTTAGGATTTTGTTTTCCTACCCTTATTTACAATTCAAATGCTAGAAAATGTTGGATTTATAGATCTGAGCCTTAAAAACCCGTCATTTTCCCCGTATCCAAACACACCCTAACTAAATCCACAATGGCATACTCCATACGTTCTTCATAGCATACTCCTGCCCACTTAATTTGTTTCCATTATTTTTCCGCTACAACTAAAAGTAGCCTTACAGTGAAAAGAAGTTGTATTTCTATTACCAATACTAATCCACATATGATGGAGACATTACACCCACACAACAATACAAAGTGTATAGGAGGCACAAGAAGCAATCGAAAGCACCTCAAACTTTGTGGATTGGCGATTGAAGACCTATGTGCACGTGAGCGCGCACGTTTGAAGGAGATATAGTTTTGTTGCTTAGTTTTTCATGATATTGGCAAGGTTTGGTTTGAAGAAGCCATAATCCAAAATGTGAAGTTTTTTCCCATATGGAATCTAACGTATATACTTTGGATTCCGAGATAAACACAGCTTATCCCTAATACATCATAGAATGAACCTCGTGTAATTTTTTTAATTTATCATATTATAGCTATATTTCAATTGAAAGAAAGAGGAATATAGCATATCAAAGAAGGCTTAGAGAGACTAAACCCGAAAGAAAAGAAAAAAAACGAAAAAAAAACAAAAACCAAAAAATATATCAACTCAGTCCACTGAGGGGCCCATAACTTTGTTTTCTTGTTGCTTTTCATATCCCAAGTCCCAACATTCTGCACCATATAGTAATACAGGTCTTATCACCACCATGTGAAAAATGCCCCTTCTATTGAGGTGAGACATCTTGATTGGACAACCCACCTCGTGCGTGTCTTCACTTTGGGCACCCTACACTAATCAAGTTTGAGATGTTGCCCTCAAATCGACCATCCTATTATATGGTAAAGCAGAAATATGAAATCCATCTTACAGTGGCATGAAATAATCTTCTAGTATGACTAAATCAGCACCCCATATATTATTTCTTTGTTCTGCTAATTTATTTCTCAAAAGCTTTTGTCCATAGCTACATCCTATCATATATATTTTTTGTCTTGCCAATTAGCTTCCTAATCATCATCAACAAACGAAAAACCTTGGAACCACATCTCATAATCTTGTAGTCAATTCATCTATAACAAACACAAACAATAAGGCCTCAAAACAGACCCTTGATGCAACCAATTCAACCTAGGATCTCCGTCATCTCTCTACATGCAATTCTACACTAGTTACCACCCCTCCATGCATGCTTGCGTATTATTTATCAGTGTCTTAAAACTTAAATAGCAAAAGATGGACGTGTAACGTTCAGCCCCCCATGAGGCGAGGCGTGAGGCATACGCCTCACAATTTTTAAATTTTTTTTACCTTTTAAAAAATATGATAAATTAGAAAAAATAGAAAAAAGGAGAGAAGTATAATAACTGGGAAAAAAATTTATGGATTAATTTTGATATCACAAATTCATAAGCAAACTAACCAAAGTAATTAGAAGTGTAAGGCTCACAAATAGTTTTGTAATCGCATCTTACAAATCACAACTTCACAACCACAAGTCCACAAAAACCGTAAGATAAAAGTGTTAGTTGTTAAGCGAACCCATAACACACAAGTTAAAATTACATCACAAAGTCTAAAATGTAAATGTTTTTCAGGTTTTTTTTTTTTTTTAAATAGAGGTTATCCTTTTCTATTTGATCATCATCTTCGTCCACCAAATATTGGGCACCCTGTCCATCATCATCTTGCTCATCTTCCTTGACGTCCGCCGCTTAAGCCTTTAGATTTTGTACCCAAGGGCACAAGCAAAAAAAAAAATTATATATATATATATATATATATATATATATATAAAACCATGTAGCATATGCTACACTATATGCAGCCAACACTACAAGCTCACTTGCGCTGTTGATCAGTTATAATTAAACCCTTGCAAGAGCACAAGTGTTTGAAGCTAGGGTAAGTACAAAGGGTGTCGAATCTCAGGGATTGTTGGAGTCAAATAACTAATTCAATGCAATTTTTCTAATTAATAACATGGATTGAATTGAATTGCTATAATTAAACTAAAACAAATCAAAACTATGAGGAAATATCAAGAAAATGGAGTTTAGGGTTTTAGAATCCACGACTAGCTTCATAATGTTATTCCCTATTATGAATTCAAATTATTGTTCTCGTGAACAGTCAAGTTAAAAAACGTAGTTACAAACCCAATCAATAAAGGAAATATATGAAAACTTCATAGCATGAATTATCTTTGGCCAAAATCAAGTCATCTAAACTAAGCTAACTACGGTATGGCTCGATTTATCTTATCATAACTCATCTAATCACAAGATAACACTATCAATAAAAATTATTGCACGATCATCATTCTAAAACACAAGTATTAGGTTCGATACGAATATCAATCACACGATTTAATCTATTTAGAAGACAAACTAAAACACACATGTAATCAAATAAAAACATAAAAGCATAATCCTCTCATACCGTGCAATCATCGTTCATCGATTACAATAATAAGAAATAAAAATCAAAGGAATAACATTACAAAACTAGGGTTTCATCGAAACCGTAAACCTAAGAAGTTAGTCACTCATGGTTGAAGGAAGAACGATCATGTTGATGTAGATCTTCGTGGTTGCCCTTGATTTGACCTTTGAAGCTTTCTTCTCCAAGTTCTCTAATCCATTTTCTCTCTCTAGAAACTAAGAACTATGATTTAAGATACCTAACTAAAACAAAAAAATTAGGTTGAAAATGAACTGCAATCGAACTCTAACTTTGCAATTCGGGCTGCTCTTGCTTGGGCCGATATATATTTTTTGTGAAGTCGATCTCGCTCGATCGAGATTGGGCAGAAACTTGATTTTCTTAGTTTTTTCCATCTCTTTTCTGCCGTTTTCTTCCTTCAAGCCTGTTTTACCTACATAAAACATAAAAAAAGTTAAACACATCATATAAGAAGTTTCTAAGGTGCTAGTAAGTACAGATTGGGGTTGTAATATATGTAATAACTTGGATTGATCAGCTATGCAGTGTTTCGATAGCGCTATGCTACAAGGGACACCTTGTAGCATACGCTACGAATGCTATTTAAAACACGTATAATGATCTATTCTTTTGGAATTCGTTTCCTCCTTCCGTGGTCCTCTACCCGACTATCTGCCTTGACCCCCTATCACAGACCTTCTCAAAATCAATAAAAACTATATGTAAATTGTTTCCTTCTCTCTTTATTTTTCATGGGTTGTCATTAAGAAAATGATTTCAGTTGTTGATTGACGCGGGACGATAACCCTAAAATGCGGAATATGATTTTTTTATGCAATTTGGCCGAAATTAAATAAAGTAATTCAAGTTTAATCACAAAACTATCTTAAGATACCTTAGGGTTGGAGAATTTTGACGAGTAGATCACACGAGATCCAGGTAGGGTCCAGTCCGATGCGCAAGTACTTCTAGATTTGAGGCGAGATCGGCCTAGAGATAGAACTCTAGCTTTTTCCAGGCTTGGGCGTTCGTCTTCGATCCGATGTAGATTCGCAGGCTCTAACTAGGGATTTGGAAATAGGTGTATGATTTTGTAATGGGCTTATGGTTTGATTTATGGCTTAGAAAAGGGTTTTGGGCTCTGTTTGATTTAGGATTCTGAAAGGGATTTATGATTTTAGGGATCAAGAAATCAATAGGTTAAGATGTAGGAGAAACAAGCAGGGATCAATAAGGCAAAAATCCAAAGAAGACAGTGATAGATAATAGAGAAAATAACAATGGCTTTTGGGAATCACTCCCTTGGCCTCACACCAAACCCATCTCAGGCAAAGAATATTCATGCTTAAAAGCATTCAAAATATTCAATAACTAATTAAAAAGTCTTTACAAGCCTCTATATATAGGCCACCAATAATTGAAATTCGAAATAAAGAGTTCTAATAGAAATAAAATACAAAAAGGCAAGTTTTCGCCAAAAAAACTCAAATTTCGGAAGCCTGTCACGACGTCCACGGACGTCCGTGACCTACGGACGGTGAAGGGGCAAAATCACGGACGTCCGTCATTGTTCATCGTGAACAGTAATTTTTTTTTTTTTTTTTTTTTGTGACGTTCCCCGTCATTCTCCTCCACTCAAAATGTTTCATCACCGATGAAACACACATGTGGTACTCGGACTCGGGCTCCCTCTCATCTTCTTTCGACGCCGGTAGAAACGATGTGGTCCGAATCCAATGTCCATGTATGTGGCGTCCCCGTCAATTCCCCTGGACCAAAAAGGTTTCATCACCGATGAAACGCGCTCGTGGTAGATGTCTAGCAAGTCGGGGTTCAAGCGGCGAACTTCATTCTCGTGGACCCAAGTGTTTTCGGACTCCGATTTGTCGACCCATTTAACCTAGTATTTCTGGAATTCCCCGTCCTGTGTAGAGACGACATGATTATTAATTATATCTTCTATCTCATCTGATCTCTGTCTGCGTGGGAAAAGAAGAGGTATAGGTTGCAAGGTTGGATTAGGGCTGGGACTAGGGGGTGGCTGGAGTGGGTTTTCAGGAGGTGGGGTGAAACCCAAGTAAGGAACCAGGTCCTCCACATTGAACGTTGAACTAACCCCTGTACCTGGAGGAAGCTCGAGCACATATGCATTAGGACCACTCTTAGCCAAAATTCTAAAAGCCCCAGCGCCTCGATTGGGGTTTCTTTTTTATGGATCCTCATTGAACCGCCAGCCTAACCCGGACCATCACATAATCACCCACGTTAAATTCTTTAGAACGCCTGTGAGCATCTGCAGATAATTTATATTGATTGTTGCTTGAATTAATTTTCTGTTTAATTTCGGCATGCAAGCTATGAATATGTTGTGCAAATGCATCGGCAGACTTTGACACTCTATGGGATGCAGACATGGGGATCAAATCTAATGGGGTCCTAGGCCTATGACCATGCACTACCTCAAAATGATTCATGCCTATGGACCTATTGACAGAATTATTATATGCAAACTCAGCTGTGGGTAAGATGGTATCCTAGGTCCTAACATGATCACCGACAAGACTATGAAGGAAATTCCCAAGGCTCCTATTGGTGCTTTCGGTTTGGCCATCCGTTTGAGGGTGGTAAGCTGTTGAAAATTGGAGCAACATGCCCATCATGTGCCAAAGGGTTTTCCAAAAATAACTAGTGAATTTAACATCCCTATCAGACACAATGGTTTTGGGCAGCCCATGAAGATGCACTACCTCCGCAGAAAATAGTTTAGCAATGTGAGATGAGGTTTTGGAACAAGGAATGAAGTAGGCCATTTTGGAAAATCGGTCCACTACGACATAGATGGAGTCGTGCTTCCTAGGGGTCTTAGGAAGTCCAAGCACGAAATCCATAGAGAGGTCTTGCCACGGTGTGTGTGGCACGAGTAAAGGAGTGTCAAGCCGGTATTTTGTTTGGTCTGTTTAGACACTTGGCAAGTACGACAATGGTTGACAACCCGAGCGACATCTCTCATCAGGCTAGGCCAAAAGAACCTATCCTCTACGAGCGCAACAGTTTTATTTTGCCCGAAATGTCCGGCCATCCCTCCAGCATGTAACTCCCAAATGAGAAAGTCACGCAATGAAGTGCGAGGGATGCACAGGCGATTGCCTTTAAACAAGTACCCATCCTGGATGGTGTACACAGAGTGTGTGCTGATCGGGTTACTAAGGAGAGCAGTGTACTCAACCCCAAAATCTGGGCACTCGGGGTACTCATCCTTTAACTTTTCGAACCCGACGACCTCGGTGCTCATTGTGCGCAAAGTCACAACTCGCCGACTAAGTGCATCAGTGGCCTTATTTTCAGCACTAGCCTTATGCTTTAACACGAATGTGAACCCTTGAAGGTACTCCACCCACTTCGCGTGCCTTGGGTTCAACTTCTTCTGTGAAGCAAGAAAGCGTAAGGCTTCATGGTCAGAGAACAACACAAATTCCTGCGGTCTAAGGTAATGTTTCAAATACCAAAGAGATCGAACGACCGCATAGAATTCCTTGTCATAGGTGGAGTATTTTTGCTTCGCCTCGTTAAGTTTTTCGCTAAAATAGGCCACAGGGTGACCCTCTTGGCTAAACACTCCTCCTATGCCTACACCCGATGCGTCGCATGCAACTTCAAAGACTTTGGAAAAGTCCGACAATCGCATGACGGGTGCGCTACTCATTCGTTGTTTGATCTCGGCAAAGGCTTTTGTCGTCGCTTTGCCCCATTTAAAATCCCCTTTTTTCATGCAATCTGTAATTGGGGCCATCATGGTGCTAAAGCTTCTGATGAAGCGACGATAGAAAGTAGCCAAGCCATGGAAGCTGCGGACATCGTGTATGTTCTTTGGTTCGGGCCACTCCACAATGGCTCTCACCTTTTCAAGGTCCGCGACCATTCCATTGGCCGAGATAATGAATCCCAAGAAGACAATGGAATGCTGCATGAAAGTGCACTTCTTGAGATTGGCAAACAACTTCTCGCCCTTGAGGGTTTCACAAACCAGCCTAAGGTGGGTCAAGTGTTGATCCTTGTCGTGACTATAGATTAAGATGTCATCGAAATAAACAACAAGAATTTGCCTAGAAACGGCCTCAACACTTGGGTCATGAGTCGCATGAAAGTACTCGGGGCATTAGAAAGCCCAAAAGGCATGACCATCACCTCGTAAAGACCATCCTTAGTCTTAAAGGCGGTTTTCCACTCATCACCGGGGCGGATGCGGACTTGATGGTAGCCACTTTTAAGGTCTATCTTTGAAAAGATAGTGGCACCAACCATCATGTCGAGCATATCATCGAGCCTTGGTATGGGAAACCGATACTTAACGGTAATCTTATTGATTGCATGACTATCCACACACATGCGCCATGTACCATCTTTCTTAGGAGTGAGTAGGGCATGTACGACACACAGGCTCAAACTCTCTTGGATGAACCCCTTCTGAAGGAGCTCATTGACTTGCCGAGTTAACTCGGCGTGCTCAACCGGATTCAACCTATAGTGGGGCAGGTTCGGTAAGGTAGATCTGGGAACCAAGTCTATTGCGTGTTGGATATCACGCAGAGGAGGGAGTTCGTTTGGTAAGTCTTCAGGGAAGGCATCCGTAAACTCTTTTAAAATCGGCTCAACCTCCTGGGGACACTCGCTCACCGACTCGAGAGCACTCTCTACGGTGACAACTATGTACACCACACTCTCATTTTTCGATGCTTTCTCGAACTCAGAAGGGCTCACAATATTAATGGATTTAGAAGATTCGCCTTTCTTTTCAACGGTGTTGGTCGATGGTGTTTTGAGAGGCAAATGGTGTAAAGTAATCTTTTTGCCCTTATGCATGAACGTGCATATGTTTGTTCGACCAGAAAGAGTCACGTCCATGTCGTAGAGCCACGACCTTCCCAAAATGATATGGCCCACATCCATCGGCACCACATCGCACCATAAGGTGTCCGAATAAGAAGCTAATTGAATCGGTACACGACACCTTTTCGACACGGGAATAGATGAAGAATTGACCCATGCGACTTTATAAGGTCTCGGGTGGGCTTCAGGTGTAAGCCCTAAGCGGCGTACGACATGAGTTGATATAACATTAGTGCAACTACCGCTATCCACGATGACCCTACAATTCTTTTCACCAAATCTGGCATAGGTGTGGAAGATGTTCTCCCTACGCCAGTCATCCTTTTCATCCTGTTGAGGCTGTGCAAGAGCACACCTCACAACTAAAGCATGACCAATAGCATCACCCTCCTCATCACTGGGTGTGCTAACCGGTTCAAATACTTCCTCTTCAACCACATCATCATCCTCCTCTCCCTCAATGAAGAGAGTCCTTTGGGGTTCTTTCATAGGGCATTAGGCGGGAAAGTGTCCCATCCCATAACATTTATAACATTTTACTTGAGAATTAACCTTTGAGGATTCTCCGCCTACACCTTTTCCCTTTTCAAACCTAGAATTGGTAGGGGCGGGTTGTGTAGGTTTGGGAGGAGGATTGAATCGTCCCTCACTGGATCGTTGGCTACTATATTGGGACTCGGTCCTCTTCACCACCGTAGTTTTCAGATACCGTTCGAGATCTTGCACAACGGCATAGCATCTTTCAAGAGTTTCTACGGGGTGAGAAATCAACTCTTTCTGCAAATCAAGTCGCAATCCAGTGCGGAATCTAGAGAGAGTGATTTCAGGGTCTTCCGATACTTTTGCCCTCATCATGAATTCTTCGAATTTGGCAATGTAATCGGTCACGGGCATACCACCTTGGCGTAAGTTTTGCCACTGGTCGAGGAGGCGTTGGTGGTATGATAAAGGAACATACTTCTCAGTAAGTCGTTCCTTCATGTCGTCCCAACGGGTAATGGGAGGACAACCCGCGTTCACCCTAATGCGCTCAACATTGAGCCAGAAAAGCCGAGCTTGGCCAACCAACTTTATTTTTGCGAGTCTAACGCAGCGGTCGTCATTCATGGCATACCAATCAAAGTGTTGGTCCATGTCAGAAAGCCAATCGAGGAAGACTGTAGTGTCCATTCTTCCATCGAAAGTCGGAATCTCAACTCGAACATTCTTAAGGAGTTGAACTTTGGGGTCATAGTCATCTCTACGATGATCCCTACGGTTCCGGTTGTCTTGGCGACCATTACGTTCCAAGTGAGGACATTTACGCTCTTGGTGCTGATTTTCTAGCCCATCCATCGCTTCCAGTTGATTGATTCGATCACGTAATCTATCATTACCAACTCCTAGGGATGTTTGGGCTTGCACAATGGTATTCAAACGTGCACTAATCGCACCCAATTCTTCTCGCATAGCTCTAAGAGTATTAAGAACCTCATCCGAAGCCATGGTGATCACAAGGTCTATTAGGATTCTAATATGGCATGCGATATGGACTCACAAACGAAAAAATAATGCAATAAAATAAATATGACAAATAAAATGCCCTAACCTAGAAAACCTAGGGCCCTGATACCAAAACTGACGTGGGACAATAACCCTAAAATGCGGAATATGATTTTTTTATGCAATTTGGCCGAAATTAAATAAAGTAATTCAAGTTTAATCACAAAACTATCTTAAGATACCTTAGGGTTGGAGAATTTTGATGAGTAGATCACACGAGATCCAGGTAGGGTCCAGTCCGATGCGCAAGTACTTTTAGATTTGAGGCGAGATCGGCCTAGAGACAGAACTCTAGCTTTTTCCAGGCTTAGGCGTTCGTCTTCGATCTGATATAGATTCGCAGGCTCTAACTAGGGCTTTGGAAATAGGTGTATGATTTTGTAATGGGCTTATGGTTTGATTTATGACTTAGAAAAGGGTTTTGGGCTCTGTTTGATTTGGGATTCTGAAAGGGATCTATGATTTTAGGGATCAAGAAATCAATAGGTTAAGATGTAGGAGAAACAAGCAGGGATCAATAAGGCAAAAATTCAAAGAAGACAGTGATAGATAATAGAGAAAATAACAATGGCTGTTGGGAATCACTCCCTTGGCCTCACACCAAACCCATCTCAGGCAAAAGAATATTCAAGCTTAAAAGCATTCAAAATATTCAATAACTAATTAAAAAGTCTTTACAAGCCTCTCTATATAGGCCACCAATAATTAAAATTCGAAATAAAGAGTTCTAATAGAAATAAAACACAAAAAGGCAAGTTTTCGTAAAAAAAACTCAAATTTCGGAAGCCCGTCACGACGTCCACGGACGTCCGTAGTGCCCCACGGACGTCCGTGACCTACACGATGAAGGCAAAATCAAACGTTAAATCGCCGTTGTTTCACAGACGTCATCGTTCACGGACGTCCGCCAGCTTATCGTGAAATGCTTGTTTATTTTTTTTTTTTTGTGACGTTCCCCGTCATTGATCTTCTAGGCATAACCCAATCTGGTTCTTAGAAATATTTTATTGTTGTAGTAGACACTTTTCCGCTACTCTCTCCTAGAGTTTTATAGTATGAATCATGAGGTTAATACTTCAAGAGTTGGCAAATTTTAGATATCAACCTTGTTCTTATAAAAATGTCCGTTTTTTGACACTTTTGTTGTTCTCAATATCTGTTTGGCAATCTAGTCAACCAAACAAACCTTGTCTCACTCATCAAAATGCATACCTCATTGGTTCAAAATTTCGGCTGAAACCGAAATGTTTCAGTTTTGGTCCCTACCGAAACGAAAACTCATATTATCGGTCATTTTCGGTATGTGGATTTCGGCCGAAATTTCGGTTTCGGTGAAAACCAAAATTTTGATCCTTGCATACCTCTATTAGTTACTGTTTGTTCATAATCTTTCCCCTTTCTTAGTTTACTTTCTTCGCATAATTTGCATTTGATAATTCTTTAGAATATAATTTTTCATTCATTCTTTACCTCATCTTCTTTCTCCAGGACCCTTTAGTCTTCATCTTTTATGTACCTTATCTGATCACGGTCTCTAATTTTCCTTTTTCTTATCTTTGAAAGCTTGTAGATATCTTTCTTCCCCTCCTTTCTCGGCTACTTGGTGACAAATTGTCATATGCTTTATACTCAGACTGCTGACTTTCTTAGTTTCTCTTTTTGCTGGATCTTTCGTACTGCAATTTTCTTTATTATTCCTTAAGTATGTTTTCTTTTGACCAATAGACTTTGGAAGTCCATTTCCTCACCACATTTCCTTTTCCGTATAACTCTTTCCTTTGGACTTTCCAAGTACCTCTTTAGCTACTTGTTTAATACAACCTGCCATTTGTACTCACAAGTCATTTGAGTTCACACCACAATTCGACTTTTCTTGGTTGAAATTTTTTTCATGAAGTGTTGTTATTTTTTTTTCTCTAAAGTTCCACCACCTTATTGAAAATACTGATGCCGTAAGGATTTGACAATATTTCTGCCTACCTGATGCTAAACGTCCTTTTTTATCCAGTCTTAGGATTGGCATAAACACTTTTTTTTCCTTCTAATTGTGACAAATTTTCTGTTAGAAAATGTGTAGCAGGTAATAATACTCATGGAAATGTGCACATCTAAGTGAGGATATTGTAGAGAACTAAGACACTAGATACCCACTTTTTTGTATCAAAGAAAAGTGTATGAGATAACGAGTAGCTTGGACAAGGGCGGAATTCAAAATTTTGCTTCATATTATTGATGTTTACCCTTTGATATAGATTGTATGTAGGTTTTTTTTCCTTTCATTGGGACATCTCCTTGAAATCCTTAATTTTTGCCTTCGGTATTTAAGCTGGGATTGGAACTGCAACCTGAGGTTATGCCTTCAGCACATCTTCCATCCAAATTCTTATATTTTTAATAAATTTGTTATTATTGTTTCTTTTTATTAACGAGGATTGGTTTATCATATTGAAAAAATTAACAGAAGGGCAAGGTTCAATAGAAAGTGAGGAGAGAAACTGAGTCACAATGTAAAGAAAATGCAATAGACAGTTTGTGGCTTCAAGATAATTGGAGCATATTCTCAATGGCTAAAGAAGTCCCAATAAAGTTGTTACTTTTCAAAGCCTAAATTTCTATAACTTATCATTGCCTTGTCAAATCCGTTGTGACTGTACAGGATGGCCACGGATGACCTAGTTTTTCTCCAATTCTAAATTTACTCTCATGGAAGAAATGTGAAATGTCTTGTATGGAGATAATCCATTTTATTTGATGTAATATGTAAGGTTATGGCTGTCTAGTTCGATATTTCCATGCAAGGAGCGTGAATATCAAAATGGCTGTTAAAAATATTTGATGTGAATATTTAGGGATTAACACCCTTAAAAATCTGTTTAAACTGTATAATTGTTATTGCCCTCCAAAGCATCTGCACTTGTACCACTATAATTATCGGAGATCGCGCTGTATTTTGAGCTATTTCTTAAAATGCTGTCATTTACAAGTAAGTGTCAATTGCTTCTAGACAACCATGACATCTTTTCAAAGTGTATGGTGTTTTTTTTTTTTTTTTTTTTTTTTTTTTTTTTTTTTTTTTGTATATGAATTTTTTGCACTATATTTAGTGTTTATAAATTTTAGAAAAAATATTAAAAATGATTTACTTAATAAATTTACCGAAAAGAGTTTGTTTTTTTTAAATTACCAATGCCAGCATGTCACTGAACAGTCTAGCGAGTCTAGCGACTTATATATCGGTGGACGGTAAAGTGATATTTATGCTTCTAATTAGTTTAAGGTGCACAGGTAGTGCACCTACTTTCGTGCACAGATCATCAAATAATGTACATGTGGCACACTTCGTTGATCAATTCCAATGTCCAGGTGGCAGGCCAAAATGTAGACGGGACTCAGCCTGAAATTCATGCTTGTTAGAAGTTTCTAACGATCTGATCAGCGAACCTTTTGTTCTTTAATGCGGACCATTACCAGTAAGCCGTTTAGCCTTACATTTGAAGTCTCTTGACCAGACAGTAGAAACAGTTCGATGACACAATTTTGGGCTGAATCTAATCTGAACTATTTCCATGTGTTACACTCAGCAGAAGACTGTTGAAAAGTCTTCCACATGTATAGAGTTCTGACCCGTGCACCTAATACTAACTTTATGTTGATTATTCTGATAAGTTTCCATTTCTTGTTTGGATGGTTCTACGACAAATGCTGGCATAGGTAATATAATTTACAAAAAAATAGCTCTCTTTTAGATAATTTTCATGAATTTTAGCCCTTTTAGATAGTTTTGTTTGTATTGGTAAGGAAATCTTTCACAAATGTTTTATGCATAGGTAGCTTTTTGGCATCTCTGAGTTTTCTAATTGAGAAATGCCATTGCAGGTTCTTTATGGGAATGGAAGGGCATTCTTATTAGGAATTGTGGTTTTATCCTAGACATGATGACCTTGTTAATGGCACTCAGTCATTACTTGCACATTTGGTGGCTTCATGGCATGGCATTCCATCTTGTTGATGCTGTCCTTTTCCTGAACTTACGTGTAAATGCTTCTATTCCACTTTGTTCGGCGGTGGTATCTTATTCTTTTAATTGGATCAAGTTAAAATTTGCAGTCATTAATCTTTGTACTCTTTGTTGTCATGCACTCAATAAACAGGCTTTGGTTAGTGCAATCTTAAAACGAATAAGAGGGTTCATCAAGTTGAGAATGGCCTTAAGTACTCTTCATGGGGCACTCCCTGATGCTACGGCTGAAGAGCTGCTAGCATACAACGATGAATGTGCTATATGTAGGGTAAGCTGAGCTATTCTGTTGTTTATCTGCAGTCCTTCACTGGCTTTTCATGGAGATAATCAACTGTACAAATCACAGGAACCAATGTCCAGGGCGAAAAAGCTGTCCTGCAATCACCTTTTCCATCTCTCCTGCTTGAGGTCTTGGTATGATACTACATGTTTATCATGTACTCAATTAGCTATGAAATATTTTATGTCGTGTAATTATTTTGGCGCTTAAGATTCCACTTTTACTTTCCTACGGGTTTGCAAGCAAAAACAATCTGATTTGCATTAGGTATGCACTCTGAAGAGTTAAAATTTGTATTACTAGTGAGAAAATTAGTTGAAGTGGGTTAGGGTAATTTGTGGGTTTTCTTTTTTACCATTGTTCCTGTTTTTGTGAAATTTATTTACTTTTCCAATCGAGGGTAAGATAAGAAATATACCCAATGCTAAAAAAGCATTGAGTCGTGCTTTATTCTTGCAAAGTGAAATTTGTTAGGTTTCTTTAATATCGGCTGAATCTTGAAAGAAGCCTGTATAGACCATGTTAACTAAAGAGGTTAGTGTTGGTTCATCACGCTCGGGAGTAACAAAGCATTACTAACCTGTGAGGCTGTGACTACCATATTTCGTTTTAGAAGTTTGCTTATCAATTGCAATCTTCATCATCATCACTGCATTATCCCATCTATTTGCGCTGCACCAAAAGCTAGTGTTACTTCAACAAAACAATTCACTATATTTGGATGTTCAACCTCTGTGGGAGTGTGGGGAGAATTCCCCATTACATACTGGAAGTGTCCATTTCTATAGATGTAAGTATGATGTTAAAGGGATCCTTGAAATCTCTTTTGGTTTGTAAAGAAACAGATACAGACTATAATGCAGAATTAACTATCATAAGTGATTGGGGATTTTTTCGAAAGTTCTAGAGATGAATCCTTGGTTCAGCATGAGTTTCATGTGGTTTGGATTTGGATTTGACTTTGCATAAGAACATATGGCACTGTGAGACCGGTTTTTGCTTATGTACTGTAGGTCAGTCTTTTTATGTGGGGGTATTCACAAACTTTTTGCGAGGTTTTTTCATTTCTCTCAAACTGGGGAAAAGAAAACTTGTCAGGCACAGTCCGGCTATGTGTTGTGGAAACGTCAGTAATTTTACTGAATTAAGTTTTGTCAATTAGAATAGAGCTCGTGCCTTCTGATTAGTACATGTACATTGGCTAGAACAAGTAGGTCCCACACTATAAAACCGAGCTTCTTCCCTTGTGTAAATAAGCAAGTACAAGTAGGTGCAAATTTTGGTTACCATGTCAGCATTCAATCTGGTTTGGCTCCTTTCCCTTGTTGGTAGGGCATGGAGTGCTGCCCAGTGAATCAAAATTTTAATGTTCAGTTTTGCACAGTTGAGTTTGCCGTCAGTTTCATTCAATTCATGTTTATTTGATAAATTTGTGGAGTAGTATTCGTTCATTTTCTGAATCTGAATTTGTTTAGTTTATAGATCTGATTCATTCACATGGGTGAGATGAGTTGTTAAATTCAAAACTTCCAATTTATAATGGACATAGCTAAAATAGTTCAAAGCGTTTTGTTACCAAAATCCAGAATTTACTAACTAATTTACAATTAATTGTTGATACATCATAATATAATTTTGTAATTAAATTTATTCCTTATAGTTTTGCGCATATGTAATTTAATTTATTATTTCTTAATTATAATAAATTAATAACCAGAGTGGGTTGGTGCGTACTTGCTTGCTTGCTTCAATCGTTTGATAACCAGTCATTCTTTGATAATGATTGCTATGAGTCAGACTCAATAGAATTGGATCGATCCCTTTTCCTATTGTCGTCAAGGTGCACTAAATCAATAATTTTTTTTCATCATCATCAATCAAATCAATGATCACAACCCAGGAATCTCCTTTTATAATCAATCCAATCACCTTTTTTCTTTTTCCTTATTAGTGAATTGATCTCTTTACTGATACAACGTAAATGTCTCAGATTTCTCGAAGGTTAAATCTATTTCAGTGTCTAGATAATACTTTTTCCTTGTTCACTAATAAATCAACTAATTAAACTCATGTTTCTATAATCAATGCGATCCCCCAATCCAATTGGGGGTAAGCACCTATGAAAAGATCTCTTAGATTTCCAAAAAGGTGGCTTAGATTTATTTGGGTTTATTCCTCATCTCTAAAATTCTGTTTCTTCATTTATTTATGCGTGCATCCATTTATTTGCACAATTAATTTGCACTTGACATTTACACAAGCACATTATGTTTTATGTTCCATTACTTGTAGGTGTCGTGTTGCATTTGATTTAGAATGTGAACTAACCCTTGCAAAAAGAAATCCGAGTATCCGATCATTCATTATAAAGATGTTAATTGTTAGTATCAGTATTATCTACTTCTAGCACCTTCTCTTAAAGAAATAGGGCGTCTTATTAAATACACACCGATTAAGAGCATAATATATTACCATATATAATGAATTTCATGGTAACTAATGAAAATTCAGTTGGTGATTAATGTATAACCATAGGGAGTTTATATAATGCTAATTTATAGTGAATTTTTGCAAACATAAATTGTATATATTAGTTCAACTCAAGTATATTTAGTGATGAAGCAACAAACTTGTGGGTGTGCAATTCATGATTTCAATAATTGGATTCAAACTAAATAGTGAATTAATTTGGGTGAATTGATTTATAGTACAAGAGCTAACTGAATATTTTGGCAGCTATGGTTCAAACTATTAATTTCATTGACTAATAGATAATACTAAATGATCGAGAAAGTAGAAGGTACCCCTCTAATCAAGGCATTTAAAAGGTAGGTAGAAGTTTCCATGTGCTTTCTCCCATGGAAACTTCAATGAATGGAAGTGTTGTTTGAATTGGTATCAACCCTGGTGGAAGGTTTCAATGTCCATTTCTAATAGAAAAAAATCAATCATTCTACTGCTAGGATAGAGCTATTCAATATGATCGTTTGGTTGTAGATGGAAATATCATTGCTTTTAGTAAGATTGTCATAATGAAATGATTGTTGACTTTTGAGTCGATCGTCTTTTGTGTAAGCTTGTGATCTAGTGGGGATGGACTTGTAAGAGTCCCATCAATCTTGCCTTGCAAGCTCTTTCTTCTCCATAAATGCAATTGCATTAGCTTATTACAATTAGTTTCTACTTAATTTTTGTTATATTGTTGAATTTTTTGGATAAAAAATGATATCTAAAAGCAAACACCATAAATATCATCATTGGTACGGTGGTACCCCTCAATAAAATGTTGCCTCAAGCTAACAAAGTATTCCTGTATCTTTAAAATCCCTTCAAAAGAAGATTTTCATAATTGTCATTTCCATTTCCATAAAATGGTGAGGGGCAGATGGCAACAAGCAGGCGTGATGGATGGCACAAGGGAGAATGGATTTTCTCCCTCTGCCACAGCCTGAATGTTCATTCCTGAAGTGTTTGTAGTCAGAATTTGTGCGATGGATCTTGACCACTCGGTTTCCACAACTCCCAAAATCAATAAATCTCAAGTTGTGGATTTGAAGAATGGGTAGCCCATTGCGGGGAGGAGAAACTGATTTTGGAATCTGTTGAGAATTTCAAGTCCCTCTAAGTGATGGGAGACCTAAGCTCAATCGTTGGTGTGGTTTATGAATGGACCATGCCAGGTTTCGAAATAGGGGCCTCTATCGAACCCCTGTTGTCATCATTGATGAATGTAAGTCGAAAGAACATGTTTTTTTATAACATCACATTGATTATTTAGGTCGAGGGTGATATTAGTTTTGGATATCTGCCAGGTTGATCCATGCAAGTTTGGCGTGCGAGTGAAAGTCCAAAACTGTGTTGTATTGGCCCCTACAGATTCTTGTTTTTGTTTCCTTTGGATTAACATTGTGGATCAATCTTGTAGATTCCCATAAAGTGAGAGGTCCTCTTATTTTTCCTTGCTAGAAATCCAAAGCGGGATATTCGAACAACCACAATGGGCTGACGAGATTGTACCATCCAAGACACGGATGGATGAGCAAGACAGTGGACATTTGAGGGGTCGAGGAAAATCCTAGCAGATTAGGAGCACTAGTAAATACAATGGGTTCCTAAGGGGGCTTCTTGAAACCCCGTAAATGGGCTGATCTCCAACTTTGTCGGTCAAGGACTGGCAACTGCAATGGCAATCCTTTCAGCTTGAATGAGGGATTGGTGAAAAGAGGGGTAGGCTGATGATATTGTGGCTGCAGTTTTGAGTACGTTGAGTTGATCACCCATGCACGTTCACCGGTGTTGGATCAAAATTTGGAAGGTGTGAGAACGAAAGGCAGGAGACATAATCCAGAGCATCCATCTGTGGGCTCTACACAAACCTGTGGTATTGATTATCTAGCTACTTCCGTTCACTTTTTTTTCTTGCAACTCATACGAGGTGGCCTCTTCATCAATTTGATGTTGTAAATGTTTTACTTTATAGAGCATGGATCAAATATCATCCGGAACCCATACGTATTGTCTGATATGTATCGGTTTTGGGGGTCACTGGCACGGTACATTCAAGGTACCGTACTGGCGCCTCCCATACATAGTATTAAAATACCGGATGATACATACCAATGTATCGTCCGGTACGTATTGGTTTTGAAGCTGGACAATACGTACTGGTTTTCTGAATTTTTGACCTATGTTATGGAGATTTTTAAAGTGGAGGTTTATATGGCATTCCCTACTGGCTTCACTCGTGAGGGGGAGGTGGCATTGGTGTGTCGGCTCAAGAAGGTAATAGGTTGAAGTAATCGCCAAACATGGTTTAAAAAGTATAGTATCGCAATTATCAAGTTTGGCTACCATAGAAGTCACTATAATGACACATTATTTTTGAAAAGGGTGTTCGAGTCACTACACTAATTGTTTATGTAGATGACTTTGTTGTTGCTGGTTATGATGGAGAAGAAATTGAGACTTAAACATTACATGAGTTGAATGTTTGATATTATCGACTTGGGCCATCTGAAATACTTCATTGGAATTGAAGTTGCTACATCAAAGAAGGGCATCTTTATTTCTAGAGAAAGTACACCCTTGATTTGCGTAAGCAGGCAAGCATGTTGGAATGTAGGCCCTTGGACATTTCTATATAATAGAATCACCAGATAAATTTTTATGATGGAGAGCCTATTGGGATTTGTGTAGTTGTGTTATGGTATTACTGTGGTGTATGATATGAATATTGGGGGGTGTGAGTTGTAAGGGTATTATGGACTTCAATTATTAATATAAATGCTATTAGGTCTCTCTAACCTAACTAAGCCTTCTTACTATCACTTTTTCTTCCTCTCCCTCCTCGCTTCTCTCTCTCTCTCTCTCTCAATTAAGGTAATTATCTCTCTTGGGGCTTGTTGTCATTGGCCTCTATCAATTGGATGTATGAATGCCTTTCTTCATGGGCATCTTGAGGAGGACGTTTATATAGATCCTCCTGGTTTTTCGACCTCGGGGGGAGCATTGTGGCAAGGTGTGTCATCTCTTGGTCTCGAACAATCTCCTCGCACCTGATTCCAAAGATTTGGGTCTACCATTTTGGCAACGGGTTTCACGAGATGCCACTTTGATCATTCATGCTTTGTGCATACTGGCTTAGCAGGCTAACAGAAATATGTTAGCTATATCTTCATCCTATACACCATGTTTGTATGGTGGCGCGATGTGGTACGTGAATCCACTTTGGAGGGGCATCGTACGAATGTCATACAATTAAGGCCTCGATATGGTTCTATTTCGTTCATCGTATTAGAGGTTATGCCCCTTTTTGCTCTTTTTCGGGCTTCTCATTCTTGGATATTTTGAAGGATATTGGCATGATAGGATGCAAACCAACTAAATCGCCCATGGATCCTAGAGATCATCTACATGCCTATGTGGTCAACTTGCTTCAGATCCTTCTCAGTATCAGAGATGGATGGGATGTCTCATTTACCTAACCAACATCCGGCCAGATCTTACTTTTCCTATTTTTCTGTGGTTGCCCAGTTTATATACTCCCCTCCAGTTCCACTTCGCATTGTGGTTCATCGTATTCTGAGATATATGAAGTCCTCTCCTGGTCAAGGATTATTTTTATTTTGATGTTGGGCACTCTCTAGTTCGTTGCTTAGTAATACGGATTATGCTGGAGCTTCTATAGATCTCTATCTACCTTGGATTACTATGCTTTATTGGGAGACAAATCTTGTTGTTTGGAAGAGCAACAAACAAGATGTGGTTTGACGGTCTAGTCTTGAGTCTGAATATCAGGCTATGGCCCATGGCATCTGTGATGCTGTGAACTTCTTTGGCTTCGGTACTCTCACTGAATTGGGGTCTCCTTCAATTCCAATGTGACGGGGACGTCGAATACATGGACACCAGTTTTGAACCACATTGCTTTCACCGGCGTTGGAAGACACGAAGAAGGAGCCCGAGTGCTACAGCTTCAAGGGAGAAAAGGAGGCACAAGCCATCATCAGGTGACAGACATCCGTGAAGTATTGACGGACGTCTGTAAATTGGAGACCCTACTGTTTGATGCACAACGGATATCTATGACCTTCACAGACGTCCGTGATTCTGGACTCCATAGGCAACGGACGTCCGTGACTTCTAGGACGGACGCCCGTGGAGATATCCACCCAGCGGCGGAGGTTTTTATTTTTCTGCGAAAATTTGCATTTTTTTAGTCTTATTATTTTAGGACTCTTTTTATTCGAGTTATTAGTTGGTTGCTTATTTAAAGAGGCTTGTAAACACAATTTATTTAGTTTTTGAATATATTGAATGAACTTTTACTTAAATGGAGAGAGATTCTTCTTCCCTGTGATGGGTTTGGTGTGAGGCCAAGGGAGTGATTCCCATTTATCATCTTCTTCATCTTTTATTATCTTTTTTATCTGCCTATCTCTGTTCTGTCTTACAGCTTTGTTCTATTTTGTTCATCAATTCTGAAACCCTAATTCAACTAAAACCCTAGTTTTCGCCTGAGCCTTAAAATTTACCTAATCCCACAACCCTAGTGAGAACTAGCAACCCTACATCGGATTAACGACGAACGCCCAAGCATGGAAAGCTAGAGTTCTATCTCTAGGCCTGATCTTGCCGTAAAGCTAACGGGACTCGCGCCTCGGACTGGACCCTATCCGGATCTCGCATGATCTGCCTATTAGAATTTCCAAAACCCTAAGGTATTGAGATAATTTTGCGATTTAGATTGAATTACTTTATTTAATTTCGGCAAAATTCCATTAAATCATTATTCACGTATTTTAGGGTTCCTGTTCGGCGTGAGTTTTGGTATCAGAGCCTGAGGTTTCTAGGTTAGAGCATCATTACTTTGTCATATTTCATTCTGTTGCATTCTTTTCTTTTGTGACTCCATACTGCATTCCATATTACAACCCTAATAGACATCTGTGATCACCATGAACTCAAGTGAGATTCTCGATACTCTTAAAAGTATGCGAGAGGAGTTGGGTGCAATTAATGAGTGACTGAATACCATAAAGCAAGCCCAGACAACCCTTGAGGTTTCTAATGGTAGGTTGCGTGATCAAATCAACCAGTTAGATGGGTTTGATGAGCACCGTGATCAGCACCGAGAGTGTGAAGGTCCACGCTTTGAACGCGATGGTCACCAAGATGATCGGAATGGGAACCGTAGAGATCATCGTGGAGATTACTACGATCCCGATGCGAAACTCCTTAAAAATGTCTGAGTTGAGTTTCCAAAATTCGATGGAAGAATGGACCGTGAAGTCTTCTTCGATTGGCTTTCTAACATGGACCAACATTTTGATTGGTATGGCATGAATGACCACCGTTGTGTCAGGCTCGCTAAAATGAAGTTAATTGGGCAAACTCGACTTTTCTGGGTCAATGTTGAGCGCATTAGGGTGAATGCGGGTTGTCATCCCATTACCCGTTGAGACGACATGAAAGAAAAACTTACTGAGAAGTATGTTCCTGTATCATACCACCAACGCCTCCTTGACCAGTGGCAAACTTTTACGCCAAGGTGGTATGCCCGTGATCGAGTATATTGGCAAGTTCGAAGAGTTCATGATGAGGGCCAAGGTATCGGAAGATCCTGAAATCACTCTCTAGAATCCTGCACTGGATTGGGATTGGATTTGCAAAAATAGTTGATTTCTCACCCCGTAGAAACTCTTGAAAGATGTTACGCCATTGTGCAAGATTTTGAACGGTATTTGAAAACGTCCGTGGTGAGGCGAATCGAACAACAAAACAGTGGTCATCGCTCCGGAGATGGACGATTTAATGTTGGAAACCCTCCTCCGAAACTCTCAAATTAAATGCTATAAGTGTCATGGGATGAGACACTTTGCTGCTCAATGCCCTACGAGAAACCCCTAAAGGAATCTCTTCATTGAAGGAGAGGAGGATGAAGGTGAGGTAGTGGTTGAAGAAGTGTTTGAGCTGGACGTTACACCCAACGATGAGGAGGGTGATGATAGTGGTTGTGCTTTAGTTGTGAGGTGTGCCCTTGCACAACCTCAGCGGGATGAGAAAGATGACTGGCGAAGGGAGAACATCTTCCACACCTTTGCCAGATTAGGTGACAAGAGTTGTAAGGTCACCGTGGATAGTGGTAGTTGCACCAATGTAGTGTCAACTCACACTATACGCCGCTTGGGGCTTATACCCAAAGCCCACCCGAGACCCTATAAAGTTACATGGGTTGATTCTTTATCCATTCCTGTATTGAAAAAGTGTCGTGTGTCGATTCAATTCGGTTCTTACTCGGACACCTTGTCGTGTGATGTGGGCCCAATGGATGTGGGCCATATCATTTTGGATAGGCCGTGGCTCTACGATATGGATGTGATCCTTTTTGGTCGATCAAACATATGCACGTTCATATATAAGAGCAAAAAGATCACTTTACACCCTTTGCCTCTCAAAACACCATCGACCAGCAAAGTCGAGAAGAAGGGCGAGACATCTAAATCCATCAATATTGTGAGCCCTTCGGAGTAAGGTGTCAAATCGGATACGCATATTGGGTATCGGCTCATGGAGGGACCGATACGAATGGGCCGATACGTATCGACCGATTTAAAAAAAGAAAAAAGAAAGAAAGCAAAAACTCGGTTGAAATCGAGACGTATCGGCCGATACTAAGACGTATCAGTTGATACGTATCGGCGATACTGATGCGGGACCGATACGTATTGGTTTGGCCAAAAATCGATACGTATCGTCATTACGTACCGGTATTGGCCGATATTTGATACCATGCTTCGGAGTTTGAAAAGGCTTCTTTGGATGAGAACGTGGTCTATGTTGTCATCACTGTCGAGAAAGCTCTCGAGTCTATAGGCAAACACCCCAAGGAGGTTGAGCCGATTTAAAAAAAAATTACGGATGTCTTCTTGGAAGATTTACTGAACGAACTCCCTCCGATGTGTGATATTCAACACTATAGACTTAGTTCCCGAATCCACCTTACCGAACCTGCCCCACTACAGGTTGAATCCGGTTGAGTATGCCGAGTTAACATGGCAAATTAATGATCTTCAATAGGGGTTTATTCAAGAGAGCACGAGCCCTTGTGCCGTACCCGTGCTACTCACACCTAAGAAGGATGGAAGTTGGCAAATGTGTGTGGATAGTCGGGAGATTAACAAAATTACGGTCAAGTATCGGTTTCCCTTACCGAGGCTCGACAACTTGTTAGATATGATGGTTGGTGCCACTATCTTTTCTAAGATGGACCTCAAAAGTGGCTACCATCAAGTTCGAATTCGCCTCGGTGATGAGTGAAAAATTGCCTTTAAGACCAAGGATGGCCTTTATGAGTGAACGGTCATGCCTTTTGGGCTTTCTAACACCCCGAGTACTTTCATGAGACTAATGACCGAGTGTTAAGGCCATTTCTAAGCAAATTCCTTGTGTATTTCGATGACATCTTGATTTATAGTCATGACAAGGAACAACACTTGAACCACCTTAGGTTGGTTTGCAAAACCTTAAAGGGCGAGAAGTTGTTTGCGAATTTCAAGAAGTGCACCTTCATGCAACGTTCCACTCTCTTCTTGAGATTCATTATCTCGGCCGATGGAATGATCACGGAGCTTGAAAAGGTTAAAGTCATTATGGAGTGGCTCGAACCTAAGAACATACATGATGTCCACAACTTCTATGGCTTGGCTACTTTCTATCGTAGTTTCATCAGAAGCTTTAGCACCATCATGGCCTTAATCACTGATTGCTTGAATTTACCCGTATTGGACGATAAATTGACTATTTTGGAGGGTATAGGATACAAAGCCTTTTTATCGTATCGTTCATGTCCAAAACCGATATGTATCGTCCGATACGTATCGGTATCCATGGATCAAAATATCGTCCGATACCGATACGTATCGGACGATACGTATCGGTTTTGGACCTCACCGATACGATACAATGGGTTTTTATCGCCCCCCTGAAAAAACAGTCAAAATATCGTTCAATGTATCGTTTGTATCGTTCAATGTATCGTTCGTATCGGACGATAATTTCAAATTATCGTCCGATAAATTCAAATTATCGGTTTTAATGTTTTTTTTTTTTTGGGAAAAAATCGGACAGTATCATCCGGAACCGATACGTATCGGTTTTGGGGCTGGACAATACGTATCGAAAAAACGAGATTTTGATCCTTGTCGGTATCGGACAATATTTTGATCTATGGAGGATAGGTTTTTTTGGCCTAGTCTAATAAGAGATGTCACCCGGGTACATTGTCGTACTTTCCAAGTGTCGAAACAGAGTAAGCAAAATATCGGCATGTACACCCCGTTGCCCATGCCACACACCGTGACGAGACATCTCTATAGATTTCGTGCTCGGACTTCCCAAAACTCCTTGGTAACACGATTCCATCTTTGTTGTGGTGGACCGATTTTTCAAAATGGCTCACTTCATACCTTGTTTCAAAACCTTTGATGCATCCCACATTGCTAAATTGTTTTTCGCGGAGGTAGTGCGTCTTCATGGGTTGCCCAAAACCATCGTGTCTGATAGGGATGTCAAGTTCACTAGCTATTTTTGGAAGACCCTTTGACACATGATGGGCACCATGCTCTAATTTTCGTTGGCCTATTACCCTCAAACGGATGGCCAAACCGAGAGCACTAATAGGACTTTAGGGAATCTCCTTCGTAGTCTTATCAGTGATCATGTTAGGACCTGAGATACTGTTTTGCCCATAGCTGAGTTTGCCTTTAATAATTCTGTCAATAGGTCCATAGGCATGAGCTCCTTTGAGGTTGTACATGGTCATAAGCCTAGGACACCTTTAGATTTGATCCCCATGCCAACATCACATAGAGTATGAGTCTGCCGATGCATTCACAATACATTCATAGTTTGCATGCCGAAATTAAACAGAAGATTAATTTAAGCAATAATCAATATAAATTATCCGCGGATATTCACAGGCGATTCAAGGAATATCAGGTGGGTGATCAAGTGATGGTTCGAATTAGGCTTGAATGGTTCCATCGGGATCCATAAAGAAGCTCCAACCTTGAGGTGCTTTCCCTTTTAGAGTTTTGGCAAAGAGTGGTCCTAATGCATGCGTGCTTGAGATTCCTCCAAGTACGGGGGTTAGTTCAACATTCAATCTGGAGGACTTGGTTCCTTACCTGGGTTCAACCGCACCTCTTGAAAATCCTTTCCGACCCTCTCATAGCCTCAACCCCAACTTGACCTTGCAGCCGATACCTATTCCTTCTCCAAGCAGACAGAGACAAGATGTGATAGAGGGGGTATTAAATGATCATGCCGTATCCACACATGACGGGGGATTTCAGAAATACTTAGTTAAATGGGTTGGAAAATCGGAGTCTGAAAACACATGGATCCATGAGAATGAGGTTCGCCGATTGGACCCCGACTTGCTCAATAGCTACCACGAACATGCTCCATCGGTGATAAAACTTATTTAGTCTGGGGGAATTGATGGGGACGCCGAATACATGGACATCGGTTTTGGACCACATCGCTTTTACCGGTGTCGGAAGAAACGAAGAGGAAGCCCAAATACTACAGCTTCAAGGGAGAAAATGAGGCACAAACCGTCATCAGGTGACGGACGTTCGTGAAGTATTGACGGACGTTCGTAAATTGGCGTCCGTCATCAGGTGACGGACGTCATCAGGTGTCGGAAGTATTGACGGACGTCTGTTGCGCATCAAACCCCTTTTGATGCGATCCGTTGGAGATATCCCCCCAACGAAGGAGATTTTTAAGTTTTTTCGAAAATTTATCTTTTTTTAGTCTTTTATTATTTTAAGACTCTTTATTCGAGTTATTAGTTTAAAGAGGCTTGTAAACATAATTTATTTAGTTTTTGAATAAATTAAATGAACTTTTGCTTGAATGGAGAGATTCTTCTTCCCTGTGATGGGTTTGGTGTGAAGCCAAGGGAGTGATTCCCATTTATCATCTTTATTATCTTTTATTATCTTTTCTACCTGCCTATCTCTGTTCTGTCTTACAACTTTGATCTATTTTGTTCATTTATTCTGAAATCCTAATTCAACCAAAACCCTAGTTTTCGCCTGAGCCTTAAAATCTACCTAATCCCACAACCCTAGTGAGAACTAGCAACCCTACATCAGATTAACGACAAATGCCCAAACTTGGAAAGCTAGAGTTCTATCTCTAGGACTGATCTTGCCTTAAAGCTAACGGGACTCGTGCATCGAACTGGACCCTTTCCGGATCTCGCGTAATCTGCCTATTAGAATTTCCAAAACACCTGAGGTATTGAGATAATTTTGCGATTTAGATTGAATTACTTTATTTAATTTCGGCAAAATTTCATTAAATCATTATTCACGCATTTTAGGGTTCCCGTCCTGCGTCACAATGCCTCTCCATTGTGACAACCAAGCTGCTATTTCTATTTGCTTATGACTAATTCTTCATGAAAGCACCAAGCATGTTGAGGTTGATATCCATTTTCTTCGTGAAAATTACAAGCTGGAATTATTGACACCCCCAAGGTTACTTTGTTTGAACAACTAGCCGACGTCTACACTACGGCGGTTGGACTAACTCTTCTTCTGGATATGCTTGTCAAGCCGGCATGATTGATATCTATGCACTAGCTTGAGAGAGGTTATTCGGATGTGTTATATTATGGGATTATTGTGGTGTATGATATGTAATATTGGGTGTGTGAGTTGTAAGGATATTATGGACTTCGGTTATTAATATAAATGATATAGGACACTGACCCTAACTAATCCTTCTCCTCTCTCTCTCTCTCTCTCTCTCTCTCTCCTAACCCTAAATCAAACTCTTTTGAACCGCTTTAGGACATTCAAATGTATAAAAAATTGTTGGAACACTAGTATATCTCACCACCACTTGACCAAGGATCTCTTATGCAATGTGTGTTGTAAGTCAGTATATGCATGCTTCACGAACTACCCACGTAGATGTATACCATGCTTCATGAACTACCCACATAGATGTATACCGTATTCTCAAATATTTGAAATCTAATCCTGGGAAGGGCTTGTTATTTAGTGACCATGTTCACTTTAGATGAGGAGGTATAACAAATGAAGATTGGGTCGGATCTTTTAGTGATAGGAGATCTAACAACAGATGTGCCTTTTTTGGAGGTAATTTGTTTGCATGGAGGAGCAACGGAAATCATATTGTGTCCAATTCAAATGCAGAAACAGAACATAGAGTCATGTTTCAAGGGGCTCGTGAGGGAATGTGAATCAGGTTTATTCTATTCGACTTGGGAATTTATAAAAAGCTCCCTATAAATCTCTCTGGGGACAATGAAACAGCCAAACCTATAGCAGAAGATCTTATTTATCACGAAAGAACTAGCACATTGAAGTTGATTGTCATTTCATTTGGGGAAAAGTTGCGTCAGATAAGTCCTTTATCCTCCACTTTAGCTTTCAGAAATAAATTGCCGATATTCTTACCAAGGCTTTGGAAAATCAAGAGTCAAGACTGTGAAGTCGGGAACTTGTATCCAGTTTGGGCGTGATTGATGTTTGTGCTCCAGCTTGAGGGGGTGTTGGTGTGTCTCTAGTTAATAATAGCAGTGTTGTCTAGAGAGTTATGTCATATGTAAGATAGTGTTAGTGTTTTAAACGGCATCTTGTTATCGATAAATATATATTTTTTCATGGCAAAGGGGTTGAGGAATATAACTCAGCAGCCCAATTTTACTCATCTTCTTCTTCTTCTTCTTCACCTACCCCTAATATAGTAACCCTAACGGATCACGCATAACAAAATCAACTTCATGAATGCCACGGTTTTTATTTCACTGAAAACTCATAATCATAATGAGCTAATACATTATCTTCATCCACGTGTTTCATTATTAGCTGCCCTAGTACTGTGTTGATACTAAGGGTGTCTCACGCATCTAAGTAAAGCTGTTGTTTTGTAGCTTTTGGTCAAGTTCTGCACTGGATATTATTTGTCTACTCTTTTTTTTTTTTCCATTTTAATATGAGTCTATATGTTTCTTAATGACATAATTGGTTGGGATTGATTTTAATTCCATTATTTTCGGCATATACTTGCACTTGAATGACATTTTCTTCTTTGATTGTATTCATACCACTCTGACGCTGTGAGTATCATCGTGCCAGGTTGGATCAAGGTCTAAGTGAGGTTTATTCATGCCCAACTTGTCGAAGGCCACTTTTTACAGGTGCCTCGGGAGATTACACGAACACCCATGCTGGAGAAGTTATCACTGATGAACAACTTGCCAGGCAAATAAGTTCAGGATTTGATCAACAAAGCATACCTGGACTTGCCCTCCCTATAGGGGCATTTCCTAACCAGCTGCAGAACCCTAGTGATAATAATGGGTGGAGGTTCAGTTTCTCTCCCCCTTATACTGTTTCTCTATCTGCTTACCTTCCAACTTCAAGAATTCCCCTTGTCAAAAAATTCCCAATAGGACATTATGAGTTTTTTTTCCATGTCTGCACCATGAAGATTCTCTTGCTAATCAATATTTTTGTTCAAGAAGCGAACGATACATGAATTGAGAGAAATGTTATGTTTCCAAAGACTGTTGAGATTTATGCATCCCATATACTTTTCCGAAATATTCTTCATTGTGTTTTGGATTGCTGGATGCGCTTTGGTTCAGATTTTTCGGTTTGGCATCTTTGATCCCATCTTTCAGAATCCATATAACTACTAATATTTTGGTATAAGAAGTCCATCCTGTTCTCGGTAACATATTATTTGCTTGTTCCATCTAATCCTTGTTTTATGTCGATAAGTCAGGATACCTACTTGTTGCAGATATGACTGGTCATGCGTTTTTAATGCTCCGTGACCAGGATAGTTTTCAGTTGTTTGTGCTAGACATGGTTGGTATTTGACAAATCAGAACCTTAATATGCTAATACATTTTTTTTAATTGGAACCGTGAATTAACTGGCTCCTAGCAAAAATTTCTGATTTATTTTCTGAGTTGGTTTTTGGTTTTATATAATTGAGTGCCAAGATAATTTGTGATTCAAATTAATAATAAAATGAGAAAGGTTAATTGTTCTGATGTATAATATGGAGTATGGACATCCCATAAGTAGTACTTTTTTGTTCACACCGGTCATAACATAATCATAAACCCACTGTTGGTGCTGGATAAAATCTTTTCACTCCTACCTATCCTCGCAAATTGGTGAGTACATCATTTGTTGGTGTTTTCCCTTTTAACATTTTGCCATGATTATACAGGAGTCATCCATTTCCCTTTTTCTTATTTCCTTAATTTTTCCGGAGTTTCACCTCTTTCTGATTTCCCGAGTTTCACCAATATTCATTCTTTATGTAGCAGTAGCGCTCAACAGTCTAAATTTCCAACCCACTATATTTTGGACAGCACATAGCATCTCTGGATTTTACCATTGTCTACCACATTCAGTATCTCTTTTTGTTCCCTTTTTGGTTCTGCAGAGGAGTAGGTCTCGACTCAAGTTGGACGAATCAGTGGCCAAGCCCGGGACTGGATGGTGCCGGTCCTTCCACTGCAATTAGATCAGTTGGATTAGGCAGAGTCCAAATGATGATGAGACATCTGGCATCTGTAGGTGAAACCTATGCCCATACTGCCCTTGAAGATACTTCTTGGAGCCTTTGGCCCATGACTCACCCCCAAGCGGCCTCAGGTTCTTCCTCCTCAATTCCACCTGTGGCTTCTACTGTCAGATATGATGGAAACAGAAGCGGTTTACGTTTTAGGAATACTTCGCCTGCATCAAATGAAAACCTATCTGGCTTGCTTGCCATGGCAGATACAGTAAGGGAGGTGTTGCCCCACATTCCCGATGAAATAATTTTTCAGGTATAGTCTAAATTATGAAGAGCTGGACCAGTCAGTTAAAATATCCAGGTTCTCTCTGAGTTATCAAGGTAGTTTTTGGCAATGCTCCCATGGGCCCAATTCTAGCCTCTGGTGGTGAAAACCAAAAACATGGTAACAATTACCATTTGGTAATTCTGAAACTGGCAACTGATTCCCGCAAACACTGTTTTGCTGTGAAAAATGACGATACTCTGGAAGCGGCTAAAACCCAATTCCAGATTCCAGCATTTGCAGGAATCGATGGGGAAAAGTGTGGCGGGAGGGCACGACCCTCTGCCGAACTTGCGCTATCTTTAATGCCAGTTTTAGCATCAAACATTGTTGTCGGATATCTGTTTTGACCTTGTGCAACATGTGCTATTTGCAGGAATTGCAGCGAACAAACTCAGTCACTGTGACTGTGAATAATCTCCTCCAAATGTGATAACCATACAAATGTACCGTTGCAGTATGGATTTTGCTTTGCTTCGTTACTGGATGTTTCTATAAGCTTTGTATATTCTGAGCATCTAAGATAGGCGAGTGAGGTGTGTACTATTTTAAGGCTCTTGATTGCTGTAAAACTCATCTTTTTACTCATCATTTTTATCATTTCTCATATACATATCCACTGTCTTTTCGGATAGCCGCCAACACCTCAATGTCTGTATATAAAATCAATTTATATCTCAAGGAGAGGCAAATGTTTTCAAATTTCTGCCAGGTGTATAGTCCTTTCAATTACTTTTTTGCTTACATGTGGATCGGTTGTCGCTTATGTTCTTACTTCTTGTTTCAGCGTGAACTTGATTATTCAACATCAGTGTTGGGAATAGTTATTTTATGAAATTTGTACAGAAAAACATTAAAATCCATTAGAAGTGAGAATGCTTATGATATGTTTATTTTTTCATATTATTTTGAAGTTAATAAATTATTAAGGGTATTGGGTGCAGACAGTTTATCTAAGTTTGTGTCGCTTTCAGTTAGCACACCAACTTTTGATAACTGCACACCACATTCTTCGCCGTGAGTATGTAGAAAGAAAAAAATGTGGTGTGCTCATAGCAGGTCATTTTTTAGCCATCCAATTCATCAAGAGTTTGTCAACAATGTGCGTATATCATGGTTCACTCACTACACACCTGACAAGACTCGGTGCAAACTCAAATTGTTTTTATCTTCACAGATATAGTGAGAGAAGGCATAATATCATAATCAGTTTCTTTTTTTTAATAACGAAAATGCCCTTTTTAAAAATTTTGAAGTGCCTGAACTAATGAAATATAGTTATTCAAGATTTACTAAGGGGTGAATATGGTATCTAAAGAATAACTTTATCTTCTATACTATAATATTAAGCATGCGAATACTTGCACACAAGGATCAAAATTTCAGGTTTCGTTACGGTTTTGGAGGAAACCGAAACCGAAAATTTGAACTGAAATTTCAGCTGAAAATTTAAATTTTGGCCGATAATATCAGTCCCATATAAAAATCTGACTGAAATTTCAGTCCAAATTATTGTTTCGGTGAGGACTGAAACCCATAATTTGATCCGAAATTTTGGTTATTTCGGCCGAAATTTTGATCCTTGCTTGCACATGAGATTCCTTCTATGGCACACGGTTCAAAAGAAAAAATGATGTTTTTTTTTAAGTGATGAAGCAATTCTATTGCACACATCCAAATAAAAACTCCGCCTTTCTCTATTCCCTACAACTAGGGTTGCGAGGGAAGAGAGTCGATAGAGCAAGAGAGAATAAGGCCGCAATCGCTCAGGACGCGATGAGAATCCAAGAAGAATCAGATCATTCACTGCAATCGCCTGGGAACGCTTTCAGAACCCAAGAAAGAATCAGATCATTCGCTGCAATCACTCGTGATGTCCCTTGTGATTTCAACCCTCACATCTTCTCCTCTTCTACGTATTCAGTATTTCTTCTTCAACAATTTATTGGTCCCCAAATTTGGGCTTGGAGTTTAGACCCTCGTGGGAGTCCTTTAACTCAAAGCTAAAGCTAAGTTTATGAGGTGCTTTCAACCTGATCAATTCTTAATATCTGCGTGTGAAATTGATTCCAGTGATATTAAAATCCTCTAGTGGCACAATTGATTGAGGCTATATTTGGCATTATTCTTTGGAAGAGTAGAAAAGAGTAACTGATGCTCTTTGTTGTTACAAATGAATATGGGGAGAGAGAAAGATTAGAACTCTTTGTTATTACAAATGAATATGGGGAGAGAGAAGGATTGGAGGAAGAAAAATGGGGAGCCTACTCTTTGAAACAAGAAAAACATTCATTTTTAAAAGAACATGAAAAATTCATGCTCTTTTAAAGCGGTATGTTTTTCCTATGTCAAAGAAGCGCCTTTCTTTTATGTTCTTCCAAACTTTCCCTCTCCACATTTCTTTACAATAACAAAGAGGAGCTGCCAAACACAACCTTAGAAATAAAATAGGGAAAGAAGATACCTACATGGTTAGTGTTTTTTTTCCTGTTGGTTAGCATGTTGCCACCGGCTGTTTTGGCGTGAAAACATAAATTAAAAAATTGTTTAATATAAAATTTAGCGATTATCCATGTAAGAACTAAGAATTGGCTGAAATGTGAGAAATTAATTTTAAATTCCTTTGCAAAATGGCCATAAAGTGGGTCAAGGTAGACTCAAACCTGGTCCATTGAGACTCGGGTTGCGTTCACGTCAGGTTTAGAGTTTGGGTGTCTAAAATTTATAAGTTCATGTTACTCTTAAATACAATAGCTAATGTGTAGACAATTCTATTGAAATTAATATTAAAAAATAATTAATAAGTTTACAAGGTAGATGAATAGATAAAATATTAAAAGATAATCTACAATGGACGTCCACTCATCATGTGCATTAAAACAACATATGTTTGCCCTCATGATGTGCACAGACTTCTATGCATTGAAAGTCCCCAAATGCCTCACAGTCAGACAGATGTGTGGACTGCATGGTCCACCCATGATAGGTCGGATCTGTAGACTACCTCAAATACCTTAAATATTAAACGTATAGGGTATGCCGCCACTCATTGTAGACTAAGTCAAAATATTAAACATATAGAGTATGCCGCCACTCATTATTGTAGACTAACTCAAATATTAAACATATAGGATACGCCGCATGTAAGAGGAATGATTTATCAATATATTAAACATTTAGGACTAGGTCTAAACTCGTTTATGAGTATATTAAACCCTAATTCTACATAAAATAAATAAGTATAAACCTTTAATTCTTTTATATAATATATGACTAAAGCATAGACCGTCTCATAGATGATTTTATTGGCTTCCTGCTTTTTAGAATCTAACTCTGTGTAGGGTTTTATTTATTAATAAAATTTGTATTCAGCGAAAAAAAATACAAATACAATATAACTTAAGTACATATATAACATAAATGGATATCAATTCGGGTTTAAATCGGTTTCTGGTCCGGGTCTAAAATTTAAAGGATCAGACCCAATCCAAGTACAACATGAGTCGGGTCTCCTCCAAAAGTAAGAAACTTGAGTTTGAATTTTCTTCCCCCCTTGAGGCCACCCTAGAGATTTATATCCTATGTTGACTCCGTATGCACTGAATTTGGGTGTGCATGTGCCCCTGGAATTAAGCGGATGCTCTAAGAGGCCCGGATGCCAAGGTTATAAAAAACAAATGTCTATTGCATCCGGACTTAATTTTGAACCAGGTCCATTCAATCCTGTTTTGAGTCAATTCTCGGGTCGAGTCCATGTTGACTCAATCCATTTGAACTCATATAAAACTTTTTCCACAAAATTTTAGGAAGGAGCAAGGTATCAAATATCCGTTGATATTGGTACTTGTCAGTTTTTCGGCAAACTAATATATATCGGCACCGATAAGTATTAATATCTAACTCGATATCGGCCGATAAATATCCAGTATTGGCCGATACCTATATATATATATATATATATATATATATATATATATATACAACTACCATCCTCTAAAAAAAAAAAAAAAAAAACAGTCAAACAACTAATAATTGAAATACCTAAGATATCCTTAACATCATCTCCTTGCCAGTCTTTTTAGGTAGGGTATTTATAGCTACCAAGGCGCGAGGGGTAGATAAGGTTCAAAATTGGAGACGCCCCCTGATTTTTAAGCGACTAGATAAGGATTCAGTTATGTAATAGAAGTGTGTTGGAACTTGGCAGCGACCAAGGTATTAAAAGTAGGCCGATACTGGTAGGCATCGGCTATACGTATCGGTTTTCTGATAATTACGTATAAAGTATCAAGTATTGCCGCTCCCAAAAAGCAATTCGCACGAAACCCTATATACGCTGGAGAATATCCACGAGATTTTCTATTCTATGCTGCGTGCTGGGAAATTGTCAAAATATGCCCAAAAAACAAAAAAACTGTTGTAAAACTGTCAAAAACTATCAAAATTTGCAAAAAAAATATGCTGGAAAACTGTCAAAATCTACAAGAAATCTGTAAAAAAACAGAATAGAGGATAGAGAAATTTACCTGACTGTCAGATACGCCTTTTACGTCAGAAGCCCTGTAGTTTCACCTTTACCCAAACCAACCATCTCCAAGCCTAGCCGACCCTAAGGAGAGTAAAAGGTCCAAATTACCCCTTCTATGACCTTCTTTAACCAACAAAGCATCATCTTCTTCCTCATTTTATCCTGCAAAAAAGTTAGAGGTGCAAAACCCTAGACGACGTCTCCTTCCTTAGTCTGATCTGCTCCGATCTGCTATTTCGAAGAAGAAAACAGAGGCTTGGGAGAAGAAGCCCCTGCATTTCTTCATTGTGGCAAAAAGACCCTGCAGTTTGTCCTTACGACGCGAGGTATCCTACTTAAACCCCATTTTCAGTTTATTAGTATCTCTTAGTAATGCAGTATCTCCTATTCGTGTAGTATAGGAAATGTCTTTATATCCTTCGATCCGTTTTTTTAAAAATATATATCGATTACAAATACAATCGTCATCGACTCCATAAAAATATATATCGATTACATATACAATCGATATCGATTGTATATGTAGTCGTTATCGACTCTATATACAATCGACTAAGATTTATAGTCGTCTTTTCTCTTTTGTTTCATCAGTCTTATGATCCATTCCTTTTCATTTTTAAACAGACGATGATGGACGTGAGGATTCCTCTTCTTTGTCACTATAATGGCCTTCTTGTAAACGACGATGGCTTGTATGAAGGTGGCCGGCGGAGGCTTATTAACATTTCAACTGATATTTCTTATGAACAATTCATAAGGCGAATGTCTACTGTCAGTTTTGCGAAGGCGGATGAAACAGTTTTCACAAAGTTTCATATGAAGATAGTGAATACGCCTGTGGTTGCCGACATTTTGGACTCTGATGATTTGGCTACCTTATTTACGTTTTATAAATCCACGGTGGACGTTATAAAAGTATTTATCATTAAGGAACCGTCATCCTTCCCAGTTGAAGCTGAACAAGCAGATCTCGGCGGGACTGATTTTGTGACTCATTCATTTCAGCCATGTAAGTTTGAGGATGAAACTGTATACGATACCGTCCGTTAGCGATAGCGATTATATTCGTGAAACGATGACAGAGGGAAAACAACATTTGATTTAAACGATGCCCCGATTGAATCGTATGATGACCCAGTAAAATACATGCATAGGTCATAACAATGTAGTCAATGGTTAGACTACACTTTAGAAAGGGTGGTGGATACCAAAGATTTCAGTCATATCTTCCCCGGTGGATGAACAACTTGGTTTACTCAAGACTTATATTCTACCATGCCATCGATGGGAATTACCGGAGAAACTCAACCCCATGTCCATACACATGAGCACCCAATCGGTGAAGGGCCTAGCCAACCACGCCATTATCCATTCGGTGAAGGATCCGATCAATCACATCAGAACCCCTTCGATGAAGGATCTAGTCAACCACCCGAGAACACCGCTAGTGAATGACGTAGTCATCCTCAAGCCACTAATGAAGATACCTTAGAAGAAGAATATGAAAGCGAACCGGATGAGTTTATCAAAGAGGATCTGAAATTTTTTGTGAGAGACATTGACAATCCCCTAGTAGACGGAGATTACGAAATGTCAGAGACATCGGGCGACTCCTCCGATGAAGAGGTGGAAACTGAATATCAGAATTGGACGTTTAAAATTGGAGAGATCTTTGGAGACAAACAAATATTTCAAAGAGTATTGAAAGAGCACGCGGTGGAGAAAAATTTTCAAATTGGCCTTTAAGGTCCGCTAGTTATCGAGTGACAGCCGGATGCTACGAACCCGATTGTTCGTGGCGAATACATGCTTCTAAATTGACTGGGCTCGATTCTTTCCAAATCAAGACATTCAATAGTACTCACACATGTGGAGCCGCTAAGATCGGACCGTACGGTCTCCGTAATGCAATAATTTCCTTCGTAGCGAACTATGTACCGGATAAACTTATGGAAGGATTCGACTACACACCGACGTCGATAATGTTTGATATTGTAAAAGCTTATAATGGGTAAATCTCATATGCAAAGGCTTGGAGGGGAAAAGAACTTGCCCTTAATAATATTAGAGGCAGTTGGAAAGGACAATTTGTTGATCTACCGACCTATATGAAGGAAATGGAGAGGGTAGATCCTAATGTACAAACATCCTTTCAACTTACTCTTGACGGTAAGTTTTAAAGATTTTTTTAGAGTTTTGGCCTATGCATCGGAAGCTACTGCAATACACTTCGTCACATATTGCTTGTAGACGGCACACACCTACGATGACGTTTCGAAGGGATCCTACTTATTGTCTCTGCACAAGACGGTAATGGTCATATATTACCGTTAGCATTTGCCGTGGTCGAGTTAGAAGAAGAGGATACGTGGATGTGGTTTCTTGAACGGGTAGGTGCGTTCATGATCGGTGGGTTTAACGAAGATTTCATATTTATCACGAACAGGTCGAAGGTTTAATAAATGCGATGAAACGTATCTTCCCTAACGCATATCACAACTACTGCATGTGGCATATGACACAAAATTTGCAGCACAAGTATCCTAGGAACAATGTGAAGGGTCTATGGTGGTGCGCCACGCGTGCATATTCGAAAGAAAATTTTGATTATTTTATTAATGAAATGAAGAAAAATCCTGCTGATTCTCAGGCCGTAGAATATATTTTGAAAATAGATCAGAAGCATTGGACACGCGCACATATGGAAGGACGGCAGTATAATTTCCTGACTACGAATATTACCGAAAGTTTAAACAGCGTACTAAAAATAGCTCGAGAGAGACCAATTATCGACTTAATCAGAACTACTAGAGAGAAAGTCGCTGATTATTTTCAAAAACACTGAGAGATATATGAGAAATGGACCACCCTTCTCTGCCCGAAAGCAGACGCGCACATGAAAAAAGTGTTGCAATGGGCCGATAGAAGAGAGCTCAATCATACGGGCGCGATCAATTTCAAGTCAATTCCGGAAATTTCATTCATCACGTCGACTTGGAACACAAGACCTGTAGTTGTCGCCGTTGGCACTACAGTGTAGCAGGTGCAGTGAATATAGTCACAATCGCAGGAGCTGCACGGCAGTGGGACCGATGGGTTGACAGTGTATATTTTTAATAATGATAGATTGAATGTAAATGAGAAATTCAAAATCCATATTTTTTTACTATAATATAGTTTTTACCAATTAATCATAGAGTCGTCATCGACTGTATACATAATCGATATCGACTCTATATAGAGTTGCCATCGATTATTTATAAAGTCGATATTGATTCATTTAAGAATCGGTATCGATCACTTATGCAGTCGATGACGACTCTATATAAAGTCGATAGCGACTCTATATAAAGTCGATAGCGACTCTATATATAGTCGATAGCGATTACATACAGAGTCGTTACCGATTATTTATATAGTCGATGACGACTCTATATGTAGTCGATAATGGCTGCGATATCTACTTTTTAATCACAGCTACATAAAAATTGTGCAATTATATTCAAAAATTTTCATTAACAAAAAATATTTCATTTACAGTTACAAAAATATTAAAATACAACCACACTACTACTGCGCCCCCTCCTTTTTGTCGTCCTTCGCCAGTACTCCGCCATCGCTTGTGTATGTAGTCAGTATATGACCAATTTCTATCCTGATCCTATCTATATATGATTGCGCAAAGTCAAATTTCTTTCCCATCATGAAGTACTCGACATACTTCACAACAAACACTCCACAATCACACGAGTTGGTCTGTCGGGAGAGGGCTTTGATCCGGCAGTCACTAGATGGCCATGGATAGTTCTTCGCCATCAGTGCAGCGGAGTCACCGTACGAATATAAAATCACGGGAAGGTATTGGGTCTGTTTCGAAATAATAGAGAGGAGTGTCAGATATGCTAAGCTAACAATGATAAAAGATATGCTAAGTAAAATATCTTACCAGCCTCTGCAATTGGGACACATATCTTTCCTTGGAGGGCCTATTAAATATAGGGTCGATGATCATTATCGATCATTCGACTACCTTCACGATCGCAAACGCCCAGTGTAGTGGTTGTTTTGAATGTATTGGCATAAATATCTACAAAAAAGCAATATAATCTCAAAGGGTATGATAGAAAAATTAAAAAGAATAATTATAAAGAGGATAAAAGCATACTACGCTGCATTCTTGAGCCCACAGATTCCGAAGCTCATTGAAGAAGAAAGTTTCCACCAGCTTCTTCCCTCCGGTCTCTTTTTGTCTATAGGCAGCCCACCGTTGAACTTGAACCTCGATCGATTGGTCGTATAATTTTTCAGCAAGCAGGAACTTGTTGAAATCTCTCAGTTCATAGCCCATGTACATCAGCGCGGCATGGTCCATAAGGAAGTTTTTGAGCTTTTTATTAGGATGAATTTTATCATCAATTACTTCTAAATGTCTCAGGTAGGCGCCCATAACCTGAAACTAATGCAGTTAGATTAAAATATGCAGTTAGAGTTTGTTCCATAATCGTTATTGACTCTATAAGTAATCGTTGACGATGACTTAAGTCATCGTTATAGACTCTCCAATGAATTGATATCGATGAGTTATAGAGTCGATACCGATTACATAAGTCATCGTTATCGACTCTAAAAGGCATCGATATCGAATAATTTGAGAGTCGATGACGATGATGTAAGTCATCGTCATCAACTCTATAATGAATCGATATCGACTCTATTTCGAGTCGTCGACAGCTTTAACTATTCTTGATTTTGCCTACAGTATGTTAAACTTACAAAGTTATCTAGGTACTGCGTGGCCGCCAGACATCTGAAGGATTGCACCACCAACTTATACTTGCCGACAGTACTTACATGTTTGCTGCATAAATAATGGCCAACTTAACTAATCTTCATCATAAATATATAATAATAAAGTTAAGGATTCAGGAAAGAATAACTTACTCGTCCTCCTTCAGAGGCTTGTTCCATATGTCTAGCATATATTTTTGCTCCACTGTCAGCTCAGGTGGAAGCTCAGCAGGAGCATCTTCAGCCGTAGACCCAGGACTAGCGGTAATGAGTGCCACTGGTCTAGGCTCAGCAGTTTGTCCTTCACTGGCCTTCTCGGTAGGCTTCTTTACAGCCGCTACCTTTCGCTGTGCCTTAGATTTGATGGCAGTTACTTTGCTGAGTTTTGCTTGCCTAGGTCTTAAGCGAGGCTCAGCTTGTTGGTGAGGCAATTGGGAAGAGGTTTCCTCTTCACCAGCATGACCCTTATCAGTTTGAGTCTTAGTCTGCTCGTCAGCAGCTATCGTCACCTCATCAATGGGAGGAGGAGAAACCTGATGCACAGGAGCTGATGGTTCCTTATCGACGGCTGTGTCGCACACCTTCGATATCAGCTCCTCAATAGCCACATCCTGTACATCGAAATAATGGTGCAAAATGGTGGGATTAATTTTCGGTCCCCATTTTTAAAAGTCCAAATCGATTTTAAATATAATCGTTATCGACTGTATATATAGTCGATATCGATAATATATACAATCGTTATCGATTATATATAGAGTCGATATCGATTCTAAATATAATCGATATCGACTGTATATATAATCGATAATGATTATATATATTATCGGTATCGACTCTATATACAGTTGATAACGATTGTGTATATAATCATTATCGACTCTATATACAGTCAATATCGATTTATATTAACAAAACTGAATATATAAAACAAGATTTCAACACATACCTTAGGTCTCGCCTCCAATAAATTTTCAAGGAGTTCTTTTATATTCGACTGGCCCTTTCTGACCAAAGAGTTGTAGTGATTTAACTTCTGTAACTCCGCATCCCTTGAATTCAGCCGCTCTTTGAAGGAGTTGCATAGTTTCTCTATAGAAGCGCAACATTTAGCCAGGGCCTTATTCTCTCCCTCCAAATTGCTCACTCTTTGGGTGAGCTTCAAGTTCTCCAGCGTTAAATGGTCGACCCTCCTCAACAAAGAATCATTGGAGGTGGACGGTTCAGCTGGGCTATCTTTCGCTGCCAGGCTCTCCTTGGTGGCCCCCCTAGTTCTTGGCCGACCCTCTCCCACATGGACGGGGCCCTTTTTCGAGGGGAATTCTTCTTCTGACGTCGATGCGTCATCTCATTCTTCCTCTTCAATATTCTCGACCGGAATGTAATTTCTTTTCTTCTTCGGCTGCATCTCTTCCACAGCTTTCTTGACCGGTTCTTTCCTCTTTCCTCTTCCCCCCAACCTCCTTTTGAACCCGTAGATATTTTCTTAACACGGGTATCTCTAATTCAAAGCCCTGAGGCACGAGGGGAGCGCGAACCTTTTGAAAGAAAAGGAAACATAGTAAATAACAGAATAAAATGATTGTATATATAATAAATCATTCTCGATTATGTAAAGAATCGATACCGACTATTTAATAAATCGTTATCGATTCGGTACTGAATCGCTATCGATTATTTAATGAATCGTTATCGACTACTTAGTAAGTCGTTATCGATTCCGAAATGAATCGCCATCGACTTAATAAGTAGTCGATAACGATTCTGTAATGAGTCGCTATCGACTTCTTAAAAAGTCGTTATCGATTCTTTAATGAATCGTTATCGATTCTAGAATGAATCGGTAAGTTGCTTTTTGAATTGGCAGTAGACCTCATACCTTGCTGTCTAACATCTGCTGCGAGTGTAACCTTTGATCCTTGACTGCGCCCTATCCAACCATTTCAACAGTCGTGGGAAAGGGTCCACGAGGCCTAGCTGGGATGGCGATATATCGAGCAAGATCTCATAAGCCCACCATTGAAGTACACATATGCATTCATATGTGTTGTACGTCTTCAAGGCTTTATCCATCTCGGCAGTCTTTCTATTCGTCGCGCCCTTCATTATATACTCGATCAAGTCTTAGTAGACATGCTGGCCCCACGGAGTTCGGTTAAAGTTCTCCACATCATCGATGAGGTCAATGTGGTCTTCCGAAAGCTGATGGTGGGACTCGGGGAAGAGAAATATGCACAACACAAATAGAAGGGATAACTTTACGAAGTCCTCATCACTTTCCGCTCTCCAAATTGCAGCATCTATATGAGACCGGAGAATTTTTTCATGAGGCGTTCCACGAAAGTATTTGTATCGAATGGTTTATTCTTCCGATGGTTTAACGGATGAGGTATACTTTTCTGGGCCAACTATGGCAAGACCCAATATCAATGCAATGTCTATCTTCCGAAGATAGACATCAGTCTTCCCAATTCGGAAGTGGTTTTTTTCAACCCAAAATGTCAACATCGCATCCACCACATCGGAAAGAAATCCCACACCCTTAGGCATTTGAAATATTTCACCAAAAATTGATTCTCTCAGCAACTTCTTCCGAGCTGGGTTAGCATTTTCATAGAGATTCGAAATGGCACTAGGCGAACACTTGGCAACAGCTCGGTGTACAACCATCTTGACAGCCTTTTGAAATAAACTGTAATAAAAAAGAAAGGACTGAGCCCCATACTAACAAGGATAGTTTAAATGTTGAATGAAATGTAATATATAAAACCTATATCGATTACATATAGAGTCGATATCGATTACATATGTAATTGATATCGACCCTATATGTAATCGATACCGACTCTAGATATAATCGATATCGATTCTATATGTAATCGATATCGAGTCTATATGTAATCGATATCGATTACATATGAAATCGCCATCGACTGTTTATATAGTCAGTATCGTCTCAATATAAAGTCGCAAAAATCTCACAATGTTTATTTACATTAAAAAAATTAATTTACTGACTCAAAAGATTTCATGAAGTTGCCATTGAATCAAAATGTTTCATTTACTTTCAAAAATTTTCAATTACATTCATAATATTTTATTTACAATTAAAAATGAAAATAAAATCTTACACGTGGATGGATGAAGAGTAGTCTTCCGCTTCTAACCAAAATTTAGGAAGATGGATGAAGAGCAGGTGGTGGATGGGGTTGAGAGGCGGGTGGTTCCTCCGTCTTAAGTTTTTTTTTCTTTCTTTTATTTTTTTTCTTTTCTTCCTTTTTCTTTTTCTTTTCTTTCTTGGCCAAAATTTTCATTACTTCATCGTACTCGTCCCACAGGAACTGCAGAGGATCTGGTTTTGGTGGTGGTGGTGGGTCCCCCCATACAAGCTCGAACTTGATTGGGTTATAGTAGGTTTTTTCTTCGTCGTCTGACATTGGGAAAAATATGGGCTGGTAGGGATGATAGGTTTGCTAAGGACGAACTAAACCTGTATTTAAAGCTCCTAGATGGTGGAATACGAATCGTTGTATTAAATTTTCTCATTCTTCCAAGCTAACTTGCCATAATGGTTTTACAAAACGGTAGTTGGCAATAAATTGAGCGTCGGCTGAGATAAATATAAAATCTCATATGATTTATTATGGGTTATGGCATCGAGGGTAATAATTATAGGGAAATTAATTTATATGATGGGTATTAATTATATTCATAGAGAGTCGATATCGATTTTTTATAGAGTCGTCATCGACTATTTATATAGTCGATTACGACTACATATATAATCGTTATCGACTCTATATGTAATCGATAGCGACTCACTATGTAATCGGTAATGATTACATATAAGATCGATATCGATTACATATGGGAAAACCTTAAAAAATTATATCAAAATGTGCACCAAAGAGAGGAGAAAAAAAAAATCTAAACCAATGGAAGGTAATTTTAATTCTAACTTACAGATTTGGTAGCTTGAAGATCGTAGATTTGAACGCTAGCGTCTACGAAGCGACAACAACTCTCCACCGACTTCGAACGAAAAAGTAAAAAGTAAAAAAGGTAAACAGTAAATGATTTGAAAAGAGGACGACTATTTATTACATTGGGGGTGATTTGGGCATTTCCTAAAGGCGTGCGTCGGCTCGGCGCGCAACGGGTTTGTTTGGGTAAAAGTGAAACTACAGGGCTTCTGACGTAAAAGGCGTATCTGACAGGGCCTGTCAGGTAAATTTCCCTAGAGGATATTGCCAGTCGGTAGGAAAAGGTATTGACCGTTTACACCCACTAATTTACTAAACGCCCCCCTTTTAACTCCGTTGATTGCATCAGATCGAATGATAAAAGTTGTATTTCACCTATATCTTTCACACAATAGATCTTACAATCACGGGGCACATATCCGGCGGTTAGTATTTGATTGATGTATCACAGATCCCCAAAAAATGGCACCCTTGAATCATATAGCACACATCACGCTTAAACATAACTTACCGTCTGATAGATATGTCATGATCTCAAGATCTATTGTCTAGAAGATCTTTCTGTCAATCAACCTTCATCATTTTATACGACCTAATCAATGATTTTGAAGGAGTTTGGGAAGTGGGCTATTTCATCAAATAAGTGGGCGCTAACAGAGGAACCCATTATAAAGGAAATCGGTGATGCTTTTCTCTACTGCCTGCTGTCATTTCAAGTTTAATATTTTTTATTCATGAATCATGAGAATATGACACATGTCTCTTTTAAATATTTAAAAAAGGAGCGGATTAGGTCCTCCAATGGAGGATCGTGACCTTCTTTCAAGATACACATAGAGCTCCATGCGGTACCCAAAATACTGTTTGGGTGCTACGTGGAGCACAAGTGAACGGTATAGATTAATATTAAAAAAGTAAATTTTGATTATTTTTTTTTAACCCACAAGTCAAAGTTTGATGGGTTTCATTGTTTCACAGTTCAAAAAACACGCGGTGGAGATGAGTTTTCAATATTATTTTTTTTTAAAGATGATTTAAGCAATGCACCTGAGCTCCACGTGGCATCGAAACGATATTTTGGGTACCACGTTGAGCTCCATATGGAAGCTTGGAGGACCGTAACCATCCTCCCATGAATGACAGACACCTTTTCCTTTAAAAAATTGGGCACCTATCCCATGTACACCATAGTTAATTAAGTACACTGCTATATCCTTCCACCGAAAATTTTTGTTTGTTTTTAAGGAAAAAATAAAATAAAATTGGCCGATACGATCTGTCAGCATACCGAAACGTATCGGCCTCAGGCAAACTGACACCCGAGACCGATACTCGATTTGACACCTTGGTTGGCACATGTACAAAATAAATTTGTCCTACAAAAGCGCTTGAAAATGAAGAGGCTGCCTTTCAATGCCCACATTGGCACATTTTTTGCATTTGAAATGAAAAACATAAAGATCAAAAAAGTTAACATCAACACCATCATCATTATCATCATCATCATCATCTTCATTATCATATCCTTATCTCATCTATTTGGGGTTGGAGTCCTATTTTGCTGTTTGTTTATGATCAACGTTAATCTCTCTATGACATCGCAATCTTTCATTTAGAGTTGTCAATTTGTCGGGTTGTCCCCGCCCACCCTGGCTTTCTTACCAAGTTTAACGCATAAATTGGAACCATCGGGATGGGCAAAAATTGGGTCAAGTCGGGCATACCCTTGATCCGTCGGGGAAAAATTGGGTCTTATTTTTATCCCTTAAAAATGTAACGGTAGTCAGTTGTCTTATCTAATAGAATCGGAGTTAGGTGCTCCAAAGGAGTACTTTCACCATAGGCCAAGGTCAAGATGGAGCTCTATGTAAAATTCAAAACATGTTTTGGGTCTTAAACTAGTTGGCATTTTGTTTAGATCTCCCTTCTTTCCTTTTCTTTCTCTTCTTTTTTTTTAAAAATAAAATTTTAATACAATATTTTCACTATATATATTTTGAGGTTTAAAATTCAGATCGTTATAAAAATCTGACCATCAATTTAAAATTTTGATTTTGAGTTTTCTTTAAAAATTGAGACTTTAGAAAAAGGGGCTCCATTTGAAAGGGTTTTAGGCTATTAAAAAAAAGGTTTTAGGTAAAAGAGATTGCACGGAAATTAGAAGTTCTAAGATATGTGATATCCCAATATGTGACACGTGTGGGGTTTGTCTTGTTCTTAGCAAATTATATTACCACCCTCATTTTCAATCTCGAGGCCGCCAAGATTTCAGTGAATTTTCATATCCCAACGAGTTTTTCAATGGCGATGGGCGATGGGTTCTATTTTGCAGTCGGTCGACAGCCAAAAATCTTGCTCGTCGGCGATGAGCGCTGGATTCTATTTTGCCGCCAACTGCTGGAGATCTTGGACTTGAGGGGGCTGTTTTGCTTGCTCCAGGGATCTTCTGTGTCAAGCCATCGCTAGATGCGATGGGTTCTATTTTGCCACCAATCGCCGGAGATCTTTCTCCCCAGCAATGAGCGATGGGTTCTATTTTGCCGCCGACTACTTGAGATTTTGAACTTGAGGGGGTTGTTCCGCCTGCTCCGGGGATCTTTCGTGCCAAGCCATTGCTAGATGCAAAGAAGAAGAAAGAAAAAAACTCTTTTTCTAAGAGGGTAATGATGTCATTTCATAATTAAAAACAAGACTATCCCCACACGTGCCACATATTGGGATCTCACATATCTTAAAATTCCCAATTTCCGTAAAACCTTTTTTTACCTAAAATCTTTTTTTTTTTTTTTCCAGTATAATAGCCTAAAACCTTTACAAATGAAACCCATTTTTCTAATTTCACCAAAAATGAATCTATACATACACGCCTGATGAAGCTCAACATTAGTTTGGTGCACCTATCTTGCACACTCCACTTTTCTTTTTCCTATCCAAAATAGTATAAGAATTTTTTCATGTTACTAATAGGTTTATTTAAGGGCAAATTCCATTCAAAAGTTGTCACATATCTTTGGGTTTGGAAGTCAGCTTTGAGAGGATATGATGAGATATTGTAAACTTGATGTAAGATATCTTCCAAGCCTAGTATTAATAATAGTCTCATATGGGATAGGGAAAAGTCTTGACCCTGGGTTATATGTAATTGCGGACATTATATGTCATGATGCGTTTTGGATAGAGATATAACACCCATGCCAGAAACAAAATCACCCAGACCCACATGCCACAATATTGTTGAGTTCTGGGCTTAAGTCTCCTTTCCGATTTTGTTCCTGGCATGTGCTTAAGTCCCCATCCAGAACGCGTCATGACATGCAGCGTCCGCAATCACATATAGTCCAGGGTCAAGACTTTTCCCTATCCGATGTGGAACTATTACAATCTCCCCACCTTATAGAATGGCCGACCTCGGCTCTAAGACCATTATGTGACGATTCAGACCCACATGCCATAATATTGTCTAGTTCTGGGCTTAAGTCTCCTCCCAGATTTTGTTCCTGGCATGAGCTTAAGTTTCCATCTAGAACGAGTCATGACATGTAGCGTCCGCAATCACATATAGCCCAGGATAGGACTTTTCCCTATCTGGTGTGGGACTATTACACAGTTAACGTAACTCTCATGTCATAAACAAAATTGAGGCTGAGACCTAAGCCTAGAATTAAATAATATTGTGGCATGTGGGTCTGGTTCGTTTCAAAATGACATCAGAGTCGAGAACAACTCTTCTGTAAGGTGGGGGAATTGTAATAGTCCCACATCGGATAGGAAAAAGTCTTGACCCTGGGCTATATGTGATTGCGGACGCTACATGTCATGACGCGTTCTGGGTAGGGATTTAAGCCCATTGTAACGGCTTCATTAATTTATGCGTCAACATAAAGGCATGGCGACTTTAGAGCTGGGCTTGTGGCTAGCAAGAAGACGGGCGGACCTTGTAGCTAGCTATGTAGCGCGTGGGCGCAGAGGCACGTGGCCCTGCAACGCGTGCATGTGTCCCTTATACACGATGCGACGTTAACTAGATGCATGTGGGGCATGAAATGTGGTGCTCCGCGTAGGGGCACACGACATGGTGCCTTGAGGCACGTAATGCAGTGCTTCGCATAAGGGCACGCGATGTGGTGCCAAGATGGCACGCAACATCCTAGTGTCATAAGGCACGTAGTACGGTGCTCCGCATAGGGGCATGCGACGTCCGGGTGCTACAAGACATGCAATGTGGTGTTATGACGACACGCGATGTGGTGTCAAGAGGACACGCGATATCTAGCTTGTACGGCAAGCGATGCGTTGCTAAGAGAGCCCGTGATGCGGTGCCAAGAAGGCACGCGACATTCCGGTGCGATGACGGACCCGATATAGTGTCGAATGGGCACGAGACACTGTCATGACTCAAATGTGATGCGGTGCCACTAGGATGCGCCATGTGGTGCCATGAGGGCACGTGACATGAGGCCATGAGGGCCTTGCGACATGGTCGAGACATAGTGTTATGTGGGCATGAGGCCATGAAGGCCTCACGACGTGGTCGCGATGCGGACGTGACGCGGACGCAACGTGGACGTGACACAGATGAGACATGGTCGCAAGTGACACTGATGCATGACCTCACAAGACGTGTGAGCTTAGAGGATGGCACTGTGTGCCACGAACATAAGTTCGTGTGCCATAATTAATGGCAGACACTACCTTTGCAGGTGTGTGCCACGGGTAGGAGGTCGTATGCTATGGTAGTATGTCAAACCAAGTTGTTTGAGGTTCTTCTGCTGGATTGTCTAAGTTGGTGTTTAGACCATACTTGAGGGAAGGGAGTTGTGGAGCTATTCTCTCACACATGGGGCCCTGCGTTGCGGGATGAGCGCATGAGCTTTCTAGGTTAAGGGTGGGCCTAAAACGTCGCTATAGTGATGCGGCCTTACGGCGATGTCATGTGTCACCTGAGGTGAGGTTATCATGTGGCCCCGAGCCGACGTCGCGGTGCACATGGGTCAGTGGCCTCACGAGAGCACTTAAGGGCTGCGTGGGATGCAGTGGTGCGCACTAGCTGAGGGCCTGATGCGGACGTGTGTTGGTCGCACGGGCCACACACAATGCCTGATTTGGATAGCATGAAGAGCTGCATGCTACTCCAAGTGTGCTGGTCGAGTGGGCCACACACGATGCTTAGTTTGGATAGCATGAAGAGCTGCATGCTACTCCAAGTGTGTTGGTCGCGTGGGCCACACACGTGGTTGGCTTGAATGACATTAAGAGATGCATGCTACTGTCGCAAGCGAGGAACTAGTGCGGTGCATATGGTGAAGCTAGGCAAGCCAAGTGGTACTGAGGTGCTGGCATGCGTGTCGCGGGTAGACACGATACATTGAGAGGGATTGTCTCGGATGGAGACAATCACAATGCGGGAGTTCTCGTCCTCTAGGCGGGTGGTATTAGAGTGATGGTTGGATAAGTCGGTCTCGCTGTACGCGACAGTGAGATGTTACACGAGTGTAATAGTCAGTGTTAGATTGTGCCTCGTGAAAAATTTGTATCTGAGTTAGGCTAGCCTCGCTGTATGTAGCGGCAGCGAGGCGCAGCATGGACGTCGAAAAAGTTACCCCGTGACACCATGCCAGGAACAAAATCGGGGAGGGGACTTAAGCCCAGGACTGGACAATATCTTCCGTTGTGTGCTCTGATATACAGATGACGCGTTTTGAGTAGGGACTTCAGCCAATGTCAGAAATAAAATTGGGGCGGGGGCCTAAGCCTAGAACCGGACAATATTATGACATGTGGATCTGAGTCGTCACAGAATCGTATCAGAGCTGATGACAACTCTTCTATAAGGTGGGGGGATTGTAATAGTCCCACATTGGATATGGAAAAGTCCTGACCCTCGGCTATATGTGATTGAGAATGCTATATGTCATGACGCGTTCTGGATGGGGACTTAAGCCCATGTCAGGAATAAAGCCAGAGAGGGGACTTAAGCTCAGAACTGAATAATATCTTCCGTTGTGCGCTTTAGGACATGAATGATGCATTTTGGGTGGGGACGGCAAAACGTAACACCCATGCCAGAAACGAAATCGGGGCGAAGACCTAAGTCCAGAATCGTACAATATTGTGGTATGTGGGTCTGGGTCGTCATAATTAAGCCAATTGATATGAAGTGTGACCAAAACTTATACTCATTGGAGGTTTTGAACCATTTGATTAATGCACTTTATCATGTACCATTGTCTTGTCTTTTTAATTGTTTATATTTAATTACTAAGATTTTGTGGTTTAATTCCTTCGATTAGGTGAGTTTTTGGGTGATAGAAGAGATAATGACTTCTAAGGAATGCTTGGATTGTTGTAAGACACATGTCACATGTCACGTCACATGTGGCCGTTAATAGTGGGAGACTTCTCAAAGAGATAATAAAGAGAGTTGGCCTCTCATAAAAAGGCGCTAGTGTTGGTCCCGTACGCATGGGCATAACAGATTCAAGAGGCTGGGAGCGGAAGCCCCATTTAATTTTTAAGTATGTATAGAATATATTTTTTATGCAGCTGTGTTTCATGTGTAAGCCTCAAATCTATAGTAACATTTGTGACCTATCGTTAACCCACCAGAAGAATATCTTGGCTATGCCCATGCTCGTACGCAAATGGCGTTGGGGAGGAGTGGAGTGGACTGTATGCGATGGGTGTAGTCAAAATTTTATACTGATAGGGCTAACAATGATTTTATAGATCTTAATAGTTATTTTACCGACGATTGGGGGCTTGTACACCATGGATCTGGGGGCTGATATACAAAAGTAGGTTGTATAAAAAACATATTTTATACAAAGCCACCACAAGTTTAAGAATCAAATGGGGGCTTGAGCCCCCGCACCCTTTTTTTGTAGCTTCACCAGTGTTGGATGGAGAACTAACCTATGACCTTTACAGAAAGTGAACTCTTCAAGCTCGAACTCGCATTTTCACACTTAACAGCACAATCCTTTTTACTAATCCTCCAAGCAATGGCCCCTAAAGTAGGCGTCTCGTAAACATTCAAAATCTAGGACTAATGGGTGCATCAAAGTTGTATGCTCATTTTGAATAGTGAATGCTTTGGATCACTGATTGAGTGGTATCTCAATTGGAATCTTCCCTCCTTTGTGGGGCTTGAAGTCATGGGTTTTACGCTCCATGTTTCCTTATATTAATAAGGCCAGTGTTGTTGTATGAGATTTATTCCCCTATGTGTGGCTCAGTGTGAGTACTTTGTTGTATGAAATTTATTCCCCAAGTGTTGCTCTGTGTTTGGGTTAGCTCTTGTAAGAGCAGATGGAGACCAGTTTTATCACTTAAAATAGCTCATCGTCAGAGCAAATGGGACAACAAGGTATGTTACCAAACATGAAAGTAGGTCCCCTCCGGAACTAAAGGCCTAAAGAGCTAACCCAAACTCAACCATACTCTAACATATTTAACGCACATCTAGGTTATCTATGCCATATGGCATTATAAAAAAGATAAATATAAATGCCTTCAATCTACTATTATACATGCACGTATTAATTGCTACTACCAATGTCAATACTTTTGGAGATTTGGAGGCTCTAAATCTTTGTGAGCCCCTTCATATAAAAAGAGAAATAAAAAATAAATCTTTGTGAGCTAGGACTGTCAATGGGCCGACCCAGACCTAAAAGCCTTGCCCAGCCAAACCCTAAATGTTTGGACTAAAACCAAATTTTTAGGGCCCTAGGAAGGGCTTGGGCCTTTAAAATAAAAGCCTTGAAATTAGGCTGAGGCTAAGATACGATAAGGCCCGGCTCAGACATATATATATATATATATAAAACTTAATATTTATTATATATATTTGTTTGATCAAATATGGTATTTTTTTAACCTTTAGATCAATAGATAGATATATTAGACCGTTAATTTGATAATTTTAAAAATAGAGCTATCCTTCTCTCATATTTCATATTATAATTTACATATAAAATTATTTAATAATACGTATCATATAATTTTCTTATAGCATAAGAACAAAAATCTTACAACCATATAAAAGCACCAACCTCTCTTATTTTTGTCAATTTTAGTGTTTTCATGCTTTAGGAACAAAATACCCCTAAGCTACTCTAGCTACTCTCATGTTGTTCTTTATGTATTCCTATATTTTATAACTTTCTATAACTAGACAGTCTAGACCTTTAATTAAACTAGGACTCTTTGAGTTAAACAAATAAGAGATCTTCTAATAACTTTTCCTATTTTCTAGGAACCTTAAAAGCTAACATAATTATTTTTTTAAAAAAGCCTCATTATTTCATTGGGACTCCTTCCTTTTTAGGACTCTAAAGAATTACATTCTTAGAGTAACAATATTTGCACCCATTAAACCTCTGAAAAACACACGCATACAGTTGACTACCTTGAATCAGACGATGGAGATTATTTTTCTTTCCAACCTCCCACATAGTAGATCTTGATATCATGGCGCCCCTATCAGACGATTAGATTGTGATTCGACATGGAACACTTCCCCAAAATTGATCATGATTATGGGCGTACCTATCAGACAGTCACTTTTGGATGTATGCCATGTGGAATCAATATGTGATCGTCTAATAGGTACGCCATGATATCAAGATCTATTGCGTGAAAAAATGGGATGAAAAACGATCTCCATTGTCTGATTCAAGGCAATCAATGATTTTTTCTTGTAAAAGAAAGTGTGTTTTTCACAGAAAAATGGGTACAAATATCGCCACCGTTATCTTATAGGGTGCCACTGATTGCTTCCGTTTTTCCTCTGAAGAATACATGCATTTCCACCATAAAATGGGATGAACAACGATCTCCATTGTCTGATTCAAGGCAATCAATGATTTTTTCTTGTGAAAGAAAGTGTGTTCTTCACAGAAAAATGGGTACAAATATCGCCACCGTTATCTTATAGGGTGCCACTGATTGCTTCCGTTTTTCCTCTGAAGAACACATGCATTTCCACCATAAAAAATCGTTGATTGTCTTGAATCGAACGATGGAGAACGTTTTCGTTCCAATCCTCGATAGAATAGATCTTGAGATCATTGCTCACCTATCAGACAGTCAAATCTTGATTCCACGTGACACACATCTCCAAATGTGACATTTGAGGACCCTTTTTAATGGTACACCCATGATCACGGTCACTTTTCAAGATTTGTGCTCATGAAATCAGCATCTGACTTTCTAATAGGTGCACCATATTTTCAGGATCTATTGTGCAGAAGATTGACGAAAACGACCTCTATTGTCTGACTTATATTCGTTTGACTTGTGGAGCCATTGTTAGTAATATTTCTCATAATTTCTCTCACATTAATTGACTTAGATGGTATGCATTGTGGAACTCTATCTAAGCCGTTTGATTTGAAGGCCATGATATATACAAAGTTTCACCAACAGAAATTATTTCATCAGGCAATCAAATAAAATTTTAAAACTCTCATCAAACCTTAATAATTATGACAGTTATAAAATTTAGATGACATGATGTCTATCTTTTTAGGAAAAATGGGGTGTCTATGATCATCTTACATCATTAAAGTTTAATTACAATCGTACACCATTATTGTATACTGTACTTTCATTTGTGAACAATCTAATAGTCAAATCGTCAAGGAATTATGCATATAGGCATGTGTGAATCATCACATTCCAAATGCCAAATGACTCGAAACCATGGCATAAAAACTTAGCCGATACCGATAATTTTTTGTAATTATTTTTTATATTAATTATAGTGTTACCCAATCCTTTGACATCTTTTATGCACTTGTGAGTGATTTTATATGCACTTTTAACGAATTCCTTTCTTATCATAGGTTTAGGCAAGTTTGTCTTTAGTCCTCCGGGAGGAAATACGGATCTGTAAAATTGCATCAACATCAATACCATGAAACACATACCAGACCATTTCTTCATTCAATTTTTTAAAATCATTCTCTAAAAGCTCGGACATATGGATCACTAAATCGGGTTTTGTGGGCGTAATAACTTTTTAGGTAGACACCCTAAGAATCCACCTATCTTCCCACACTTTGATTGAGTTGTTACTGCCCACCCTCCATATCAAGTCCTTTTTAATTATATTTTTTACAGACATGATGCTCGCCTAAGAGTAAGAGACATTTCTACCAACCTTTGCGTCAAAGAAATTCGCTATTGGGAAATACTTGGCTTCAAGCAGCTAACTTAGTTCAATTCTCATAATTCCCCTTATCTTTTTATATTTTACATGCAAAATATTTGTCAACCTAACCTTCAAAGATTCATGTTCGAAATTGATCCGAGGGGTCAAGCTCATGTGCTTGACTTGGTTAAACAATTGAGTCAAGCAATGAAATCAAATCAGCTTGATAATATTTTGATTGGTGTCACCGGCACATCACTTTATGTTACAGCCACCGTATTCAATGAATAAAAACTATTGAATAAGAGTAGACATCCACGGTTCAAAATGTGGTCAAATGATAAAAAATTCAAGGCGCTATGATGTGTGAGACAGTACCCAAACTTTGGCTGAAGTTTAGACCACAAAATAAAAAAATAAAAAAATAAAAATAATAAATGACATGTGACATTGCACACGATTCAAAAAAGACACTATCTTAGAATCAGGTATCGCGTAGTATATGATATGAGGTTTGAATGCATAAGTTCATCTATACATTAGAACTTATAAACTTTTTCTATATTATAAATTTATTTTTATTTTTATAATTTTATAGAACAACACGTGCATATTTATAGTAAAAATAAAAATAATAATAATAATGTTCGAAAGCTCAAATCTCAGCCTTAGCCTGACCCTAGCCCTAGCCAAACCATATAAAGGCCCGCTGAGGGCTAGGGCTAGGGCTAGGCCTAAGGCAATACAAAAGCTTACCCGTTGACAACCCTAAATGTGAGCTTCCCTAAGAGTCTACTAATTTGGCGACACAATTGACCTTTAAAGGCGATGAAGTTAGACGACAGGTACAACCCAAGTCTAAAACTCTTTTGACCGGGGAACTTTGGCTCCCGAGCACAAGGTGTCCAAAGCTCTGCAACGCTCCAAAAAGTTTCCCTGGTTTTGTATGATTATATCCGGAAACAGACCTTGAAAGCTGTGTCCAGGATGGATATATATATATATATATGGAGCCATTACAACCATATGTTTTTTAAGTGATTGCACCGAGATTAAAAAAATACTTTGTACTTTAGGGACATAGAAAAATACAATCTAAGACGTCTGATTTAAAATTCATAATTTATAGATCCTCAGCGAATAAGTGTATATATATATATATATATATATATATATATATATATATATCCTTACTACTATATAAAAGTACAAATAATTTCTGCCAATTTTAGTGTTTTCATATTTTTAGTAACAAAATACTACTAAGCCAAAATACCCCTAAGTTATTCCATCTATCCTCATCTTCTTCCTTATGTATCTCTATCCTTACTACTATATGAAAGCTAAAATAGTTTCTCTCAATCTTTGTTTCCACACTTGCCCCTATATACACTCCTAAGCCGTGACAATAAAATTAAAATGAGTATCATTATTTACCATCCAAAAAATTGTAACTTCATCTCACCTCTTTCAGTCTGAATATATTGATCGCTTTGTATCATACGATGGAGATTATTTTTCGTCTCAATCTTCTATATAGGTGATCTTGACATCCTGTTTGTATTATCAGGCGGTAAAATTTTTATTTCACTTGACACAACCAAAAAAGTGGCTTTAAAATCAAATGACATACATCACTCTCAAACATGATTTTATTATCATTTTTTAAAAAACCGACGGTCTAATAATACTCTCATGATACCAAGATCATTTAGGTAAAAGATGGGGATAAAAAATGATCTCCATCTTTTAATTCAAAACGGTCATTTCATACCTACTAGAGGATATTGACGAGGTCACAATTTTAAGGGTTGCAAATAATGATACCAAAATAGAATCTCTTTTTCAATGGGAATACGTAAATAATAGTATCCAAATAAGTTCTCTTTCTTTCCTTATTTTTAGCATCTTCAAAGAAACCCATAAAGTTAAGAGAATTAACAATTTTGCTATAAAAGTTATCTTTCCTTCCTTATTTTTAGCAACTTCAAATAAATCTATAAAGTTAAGAGAATTAACAATTTTGCCATAAAATATTTGACTTGCTTTGAATTATGTGACATAGATTACAAAAAAATAGCCAAAAAATTAAATTGAGCATGATGTATGTAATGTAAATTTAGGGTCATATTTTGTGATCCGCATCTTATGAAATAAAAAAATGATCGTCTAATGGTAAGCCAATGATATCAAGATCCCTTATGTGAAAGATTGGGCCGAAAAATGATCTCCATCAACTAATACAAAGAGTCAATATTTTTTTGCATAGGTGCCCTATAAGATTCAGCGAGTGTTAATAAAGCTACCAAAATAATAATTTATTCAAAAGTTGAAACCCTCTGAGCCACGATTAATGTACCCCTGATCAAATCTGATCATCTTACTTGATCGGATTACTTGCACTCATACGTATGTTGGTCGTAAGACTTAGGGGAGCACTTAACTTTATATGACTTAGACAAACATATGATACTTCTACGTAGGGCTCTCAACAGATTGACTTTTTATTGAAATTTGGGTACTAAACTTGGGTTATTACTAAATACAATCTATAGGTATTGTTGGGTCGAGTTAAGAAAAAATTTGGTCGACTAAGCTCGAGTTACAAGATTTTATATAATAATTAATAATAATAATAATAATAATAATAATAATAATAAAATAGAGTGTTTTCAACCAGGTCAAGTCAGGTGTCAGGTCGGGTTGGGCATATACACTCAACCCTTCAAATTAAGGTCGGGATAGGTGTCAGATCGGGCTTGATCAACTAAGCTTGAGTTACAAGATTTTATATAATAATTAATAATAGTAGTAATAATAATCATAATAATAATAATAAAATAGAGTGTTTTCAATCAGGTCTCAAATTGGATTGGGCATATACACTCGACTCTTCAGGTTAAGGTCGGAATAGATGTCAAGTCGGGTTGGGCATATACCCTTGACCCTTCGAGTATTAGGTCGAATTAGGGCGCACCATCAGGCCAAGTCAGGTCAACATATGTCATTTACCAATCGGACAGTCAAAGCTTTAACACGACCCATTGGCAACCCTACTTTTAAATTCTAAATTATATGTTTATTTTTATTTTTTAATGTTATTTTAACATAAATATGATTTATATGATGATCATGTGAATCATGTAGCTTTAAAATGATAGCATGCATATAAAATTAAGGTTAGAGATTTTATATATGGGACACCATTTTGACACCATGTACTGATACATGCTGCAAGTGATTATTATACATCTTCTGTCACATTTTTCAGTTAAAATTTTTATTTTAGCACCATGTGTAATGCACATGCATTTTTATGAGATTTATAATTAATGATTCTAAGTTTTTAGCTATATAACCAATAAATCGATTGAATGTCAAATGACATGAGGTGGTCTGCCAATTGCATGAACCAAATTCTTGTAAGCTACATAACTCTTTGCCCTTTTGATGGTATGCCCATGATCATATTTTCGTGTGCCACATGGTTTTCAGTTATTTTTTGGGATGAAAGATTAAAATAAAAATTGAACCGTTCTATTTACAATGATCAAATTTTTAATAATGCTATGACCGATAACCATTAACTATTGTGAATCAGAAGATAGAGATCGTTTGCCGCACAATCTTCCCTATAATGTATGAGATCATGGAAGTACTGACAATCAACTTTTTATTTCAGGTGTTGCACATTTCAAAACATGATTGAAATCATGTTTGAGCATAATGTCTGTCACATGGTTTTCAGTTACTGTTTTGGAATGTGTGTCACGCAGATTAAAAATTGATTGTCTAATAGTACACCATTTACCTCAGGATCATCATATAGAAGATCGAATTGGAAATCAATTTAAAATAATATCATAGCCGAATATCATTGACTGTTTTGAATTAGACAATAACGGTGATTTTTGTCCAAATCGTAGATCTTGAGATAATGAGTGTACTGACAGTTAATTTTTTATTGCATGTGGTACACATAAAACATTCCAAAAAGTGATCAAAAATCACGTTTGAATATGATGCGTGCCCCATAATTTTCGATCATTTTTTTGGGATGTATGCAATAGAAACCATAAATTGACCGTCTGATGGTACACCATTGATTTCAAGCTCCATTATGTGAAAGATTGAAAAGAAAATTGATCTCTATCATCTGGTTCACATCAGTTAATGATTTTTCGAATGTAGTGCACTTAGAAATCTGATTGGTATAATTAGAGTTATCCTTTAAAGGAAAGACTTGGTATTTGAAAGACTTATGTTAAGTGAAAACTTCATCTTAACCATCGGATTTAAAAGTCATGTTCTAAATATGTTTAATGCAAAAGATTGGTATAAAATAAAATCTCTATTATATAATTCAAAGCAGTCAAATATGGATGAGATGATGACCATGTATTGTCTTAAGTCATATGATAGAAATCGAAGATCTTTAGAATATGACATTTAAATCAGAAGAATTCGATGATATCTTCACATTTATATTAACATGTGCAACGCACGTGCACTTTTACTAGTATATATTAAGTAGAACGGGATTTTCAGTCCAACCCCATTTGTTACCCTTGGAAATAAGAGAATTTTGTTTGCACATCATGTTAGAAAAAGTGAAAATCAAGATATTCTCCTATTTTTAAGGGCAACGGATAGGATAAAATTGAAAATCCGATTCTACTTGGTAGAACCTGAGCATTCCCTATATATATATATATATATATATATATATATATATATGAGCTGGTTCCGTCCTTCATGGGAGGGTGCTCAAGGAACTTCCAAGATCTTGTGGAGATCAAAGTGACATCAAAATACTATTTGGGTGTGATGTCGCATAAGAGAACAACTTAGATCAATTTTTCAAATAAAGATTTTAAAAATTTTCTTTTTATGGACTCGTCAAAGTTTGACTAATTTTAATGATTTAAATTTCAAGGCTCAAAAATTACATGGTGGAAATAAGTTTCTGAACTTTTTTTTGCTAAATATGATCTAAGCAATACACTCGTGCTTTGTGTGCCATCAATTTAGTGTCATCATGCCACTTAGAGGCTTTCCCAATGGATGGTCCACCAATAACACCTTTGATTGCCTTCACACAATTCATCCCACTCCTTTACACAATAGATATTAAGATCACTGGCCACCTAATCGGACGATTAGATTTTGTGTGGCACACAAACTAAAGGAGCCATATTCCCTTATAAATAAAGGTTTTCCCTTGTAAATAAAGGTTGAGTACCTTTAAATCTACCCACCAAATCTTTGAGTTCTCCCTAAAACACATTAACTTGATAGAATCAGATTGTGGAAATCGTTTATCCTTTCAATCTTTCACATGATAGATCTTGAGATCATGGGCCTACCATCAAACGATTAGTGCTTTATTTATCGTGACACAGATCTCAAAAAATTGACCTTAATATCATGCGCACTCTCAAAATTAATTTTAAGGTCACTTTTTTTAGTGTGTACCATATGAAATAAAAAGCCGACTCTCTGATGGTACAATTATATTCTCAAGATCCATTGTGTGAAAGATTGGGACGATAAATAACTTCCATCATCCGATTCAATATAATCAATGTGTTTCAGTGTGGGTAAGTAGTGAACTCAAAGAATTGGTGAGTGGATTTAAAGGTACTTATAAAGGTTTCATCTCGGAATTTAATCATTGTGCACATATCTAAGTCTAAATACATCCGTCTCACAATTGATATTTATCTAAAATAAATAACAAAGGAAAGAAACGTCTGCAGGCAAACCTCTCGCAGCTATAAAATTCATCTTTCACGCATTAGTTGGCGCAGTAGTGATATATAGGTTTCCTTACGCTCAAGAGGATCAGGTAAAGCCTCTCTCTCTCTCTCGGTCGATTGATTGCGGTTTCTGCTCTCGATCGTGTGTATTCATATTAAATATAATCGTTTTTGTAATTCGATCTTTGATTTTTGTATGTTAATCTAATTCAGAAATAATTCGTTTAATTAGAAAATTAGGGTTTCATATTGTAGCCTGCATGTGTTTTTGTGTTGTGTTCGTTTGATTATATTCAAATTTTCGTTTAATATCGGAATTGAATGATGAAATTGTGGTATATGTCTCTGTAAAATTACAATTTTGAAAGCTGAATTCTGATGGATAATCGTCTTTGCGATTTTTCTTTAATAATAATATGCTTTTGATTTTGTGAAGCTGATAATCTAGGATTAGGATTCTCTGATTTTCTTTTACAGAATTCGTTGTTTTATTTTGCATCATATTCTACTTTTTCGTTGTTGATTATTTTAATGTTCAAAGATGAAAATATGATTCCTAGAGTAATGATTCTACAGTATGGCATACACTAGTGCAGTATAATGTTGCAAGGATTGATGCGGATATGATGGTGGCCCCTACCAATGAAGGGATGGGGGACGACCATTGAATCTTTGTTGGTGGTTGTTAAGGACCTAACCAATGCATCAAAATTTCCTGCACTTTAGGGGAGCAGAAAGTTAATCCCTTATTATTATGGAATTATACCAAACCGCCACACTTGAAAGCCAACGTCTGTGTCAGCCCACTATGTGGTGACTTACACCTTCATACTACAGAGCCCACTCTGTAGCGGCTTTCACTCTACTACCTTTTACTTTTCCTTTGTGGGTGCCCATGTAGCCTTTTCCCTGGATTCCCCTTCCAGGACTTGAATCCGGGATGTGGAGTTGCCTCTGATGCTATTCGTTAATGACCTAGCCAATGCTCCAAAGGCACCTAGGCATTAATGGAGCGAAAAGTAAACCCTTATTGCTTCGTTGTTGTAACAGTCACTAGTAGTGTTACCTTGGCACTTCTACTTTTGGAATTTTTGCCGTGCCGACATTTGGACACTCCTCAAACAACACAAAACTTCTAAACATATATGAAAAACCACTTATTACCATAAAAAATGCTCATCGTTTTGAAAATTACAAAAAGTTGTTCTTGAAAAAAATTGTGTAAAGTTTAGTACCTACTAAATAAAAGGTTTGGGTCGTTGAAGACGTTTTTTTACGATATACTGTACTTTTATTTAGGTTCATGACATACTGTGTATCTTTTCATTGCATATCTCTAAGAATTTCCTTCCATTAATTTCTATATATGTTCTATTTATCTAATTTATCTTTATCAAGGCCGTGCTACCGTATTGTAATCTTTAGAAATTGGTGTGCCAAACATCTATTGGCACCTGTGCCACGTGTCTAGGTAACACTAAATGGTGGTAACATGTCACCATCATGATCAATAACATTGTCTTCCTGATCTATTTGGGGTTGGATTTGCGAGTCTTATTTCTCCACTCATTTATGTTCCTCCAATGGGGCTGACATGTAATCATCATTAAATTGAAACTGATTTATTTTTCTAAGAGTTATCCTCTTTGTGGCTGGCTATTTATAAAAGAAAATTATATAGTTGTACTATTTGGAACACATGCTCATGATTAAGGTTTTTTTTTTTTTTTTTTTCAGTGATTGTCGGAGAAATGGCAAGAAGTTACTTCAAGCAAGAGCATGACCTCGGTATATTCTGTGCTCTAAATTTTGTGTTAGCTATTTGCTATATGCTTACTTCTGAGTTCCTTTATCCTTTGTTATATGGAAGAAGAAAAACTTTTCAGTAGTTAATTTTTGTGTTGGTAAGTTGGGGCAGCTCTCCAAGTGTCATGGTTGTTGTATCTTTCATATGCAGAGAAAAGACGTGCAGAGGCTTCTAGGATCAGGGAAAAATATCCAGATAGGATTCCTGTAAGAATTCAATTCAATTTTAGTGGTCATTCCTAATTGTTTTTATTTTGATTATTTGGTTATATATGCAACTGTCTTGCAATTGCCTTCTTTGGTTTTATAGTCATGATTTTCTTGTTAGCAAAGGTTAAAAATATTATGACTCTGCCCAGTGACGGAATTTCTATTTTTGTTACAAAAATGATCCTTTTTAGTCTTTTATTAATTTAAGACTCTTTTATTTCGAGTTTAGGTTTTCTTAGCCTATATAAAGTCATTGTAAACTCTTTATTAGTAAGGTGATTGATTATTGAATGAAAAGAGAGTTGCTTTTGTGCAAACCCTAAAAAGCTTGAGAAGAGTTTTCAATCGAGAGAGTGAATCCTTCAAACCTTGAGGAGTGAGCAATCGTTCTTCATGCGACTTGGTGTGAAGCCGACGTACAGCCGTACTGTGAAGCTTCGAAAAATCCTTGGTGTGAAGCCTTGGAAATCTATCCCTTTTATTTCTGTCTTTCTAGATTATTGTCAGGTAGTATCTTCCTTATTTTCATTGATAAAAAATCCTCAAACCTTATTCCTTGATATCTTTAATTTTCCCCTTTTATTGAGTTATTTATTCAAGTTTTATTTCATCCAAAATCTCTGAGGATTCAAGAGACGATATTGTGATTATCGCTTGATGCCCTAAACTAGAACGAAACTCAAGTTCCTTCATCGGAGCCGTTTTTCTAGATCGAGAGATCGTCGTGCATGTGAACGCTAAAATAAATTAATCGAACTATTTTATTGAAGTCATTGAATTAATTTTATGTTTTTCATGATTTTGAATATTTCCGCTATTCAATTCATTCTAAAGTTAATCCCAAATTCGCATATTAGAGTTTTAGCGTTTTGTCCCTCGTTGGTTTTGGTATCAAAGCAAGGTTTTTAGTTTAGGGTTTTCCGTGTTCATATAGGTTTTAGGGTTTATTTCTATAACGACCCTAAAAATTTTAAACTGAATTTGTGGTGTTAGATTTGTTTTGCACCAAGCGTGGTGTTAGTGCTCCACACCGGAACCTATCCTAGTTGAGAAAATACACATTTTGGTTTTTCAAAAGGTTTTATATTTAAAATTGTCTTTATTTAACACAAGTTGTGTGGTGGCCTAGTGATTGAAAAACTTTGGTTATAAACAAGAGGTCTAAGGATCAAACCTTACTACGTGAGTTTTAAACCTCTATTTTAAACTTTAAAGTAAACGCCTATACACCCTTATTTAGTGCGACTGCTTAACACCGAATTAATGCCCATATATTATAAATAAGAAAGTTACGGAGAACCCTAAATCATTATTATAAGAATTCTTCTTAAGAACCCTAGCCGTCAACATCTTCTTCTCCACTTGCCTCTTCTCTAAAACATCTTAATCATTCACCCTAAAAACTATACTGTGTTCTTCCACAATAACCACCATGGTTATTTTTTTCTACCATCAAGATCGAGGTGAAGGCGGCATAATCGTGGACGGACCATCGTGTGGACGCCGGTCTCTATCGCCCTAACCGCCGTCAATTCGCCGATCACGCTTCAAGAGGTGGGTACCCATTCATCCATCTCGTCCTTCTTAGATCCCATCGCGTAGGATATGTTCGATCGTGTATCGATGGGTTATTTAAAATGAATCTAAAATTATTTTATTATAAAATCGCTTTTAGGATTAAAATAATATTTCGGATGTATTTTGGGTTTTATTTCGGAACCCTATTTCATTTTGAATATGTGACCGTCAATCGATTGAAACACACTTTTCAATTGATCGACTTCAAAACCGTAATAGAGAAGGTTTTATTTTCTTTTAAATTCAATCGATTGATTTACATGATTCAATCGATCGATTTGAGTAGTTGATTTTAATAAGCAAAGTTACTTTAACTGCTTCTGACAACTTTAATAAATGGATGTCTCAATCGATTGATTTTATAAATTCAACGATTGAGGTTGTTTGATAATGAATATAATAACAGATCTTGCCTTTTTCTTTAATTGGAAATAAGGGATATTCAACCGATTGATTTAATCAATTGATTGAGGTTGTTGGTAGGGAATAAGTTATTGTAATAGTGAAAGGGTTATTATAATATTAGTTTAGTTTAATGAATAAGAACTCAAAGCCTTATTCAATTTATTATTCAATCGATTGAGTTCCACTTCTCAATCGATTGACTCTGAATTGAACCGACTATATACACTTACCCAAATTCAATCGATTGAGCTCCACTTCTCAATCGATTGACTTTGAATTGAACTGACTGTATACATTTAAATTCAATCGATTGATTTCCACTTTTCAATCAATTGATTTTGAACCAAACTGATTGTGCACACTTGTTTAAATTCATTCGATTGATTTCCACTTTTCAATCGATTGATTTTGAACCAAACTAATTGTGCACACTTATTTAAATTCAATCGATTGAGTTACACTTTTTAATCGATTGATATTGAATTGAATCGACTATGTACACTTTCCTATTTTAATTCAATCGATTGAGTTACACTTTTCAATCGATTGATCTTGAACCGAACTGATTGTGTGCACCTATTTAAATTCAATCGATTGGGTTATGCTTTTCATCGATTGATCTATGTCCGAACAGACATCAAACAATATTATCAATATTGTTTTCTCTTATAACTCTACTTGCTCGACCAAAACTCAATGTACTCTAATTTATTGATGTTTCGATGGATGGTCGTGATGCACTCCACTTTAAATTGGATTGCCCCTTTTATTTGAGCATTTAATTATAGTATATATATATATATATATCATTTTATCACTTCAACGCGACCTCTTCGATAACACAAGGTGTTAGAACTTCGATGTCTTTATGAAACCGAACTCTGACCTTTACGATTATCGAAATTACACTTATAACCCTATTCTATAATTGTATTGGTGTGGCATGTAAATAAATATAAATATAAACATAATCAAAATCTAAGTGTAAACCGTTCTATATGTATGATACTTTTGTATTTGCAACTTAATCAATTTATACGAGTTAAGGATATGTTAGATCACGAGAGAGTATGAGATCATGCCTACGCTTGGGCGTAGTGATTCGCTGAGATGGTATCGAAGCGAGAAATACACCGTATTCACATGCTTTACAACTCATGGTGGAATGAGGCCCATGGTAATGAGTCTGAGTGTGGTGTGTAACTTCATATCTGAAGCATGGCATAAATCACCCCGAATTCAAATATGATAGTATAAATTATGAGTTAAGTTATGAGATTCGACCATAAGCATTAGCTGTGGTGAGGTTCTTCTACGGTCACATGAAACTCGAAATATTGGCGTCCATGTATGGATGCAACACCTCTATCGTAGTATAGACTATCACACGAAGTACATCCAGGTTACTATGGAACCTTTTTCTTGGGAAGCGTGAATTAGAAAAGTTGTTTCACTATAGTTTGTCCTAGGATTAAGTATAAGAGTATGATAAGATATGAGTATGAGATAATAAAATAAGTTATGATACGAGTACGATAATAAAACATCACTGTGTAGGCCAACAAAAGATAAAGAACTTAAGTCTCTGTACGAGGGCGTTATGATATGGTGGTATGATACTATGTTGACCGTCTCATGATAGCTCGAGCAGCGACTCTGGCACAGGTCGTTTAGGATTTCACGAGTATGTTAGTTACGTTCATGCGATGTACAGACGTATGTGCGAGAATGATAATAAGATATGGTATGATATGTTATGAGATATGGTAAGGTACGTTAAGATATGAGTTTCTAGATCATGGTCTTGCATTTATGATATGATATGAGTTTTACGATATATGCAGATGATTTTATCTTTTTCTGCTATCTGCTTTGAGATATTATGGTTATCACTCATTTAATGCACCTACAATGCACCTGAGTAGTATGAGGTGGATTGGTGGTGTATCCATTGAGTTTAGTGATTGAGTAAACTCATCTCACGATAATTTAACAGTTATAGGTGATTACGCTGTGGGTGCATTAAGTGAGTGATAAACATAATCTCACAGCGGAACCATAAAAAGACTTAAATGATCTCACCAACCAACCAATGGTGAGACATAATGGCCAAAGTCACTCATAACATATTCATAATCTCTCCCAGAGAGATCGTCTTATTTGGAAGGCGTTGTTACCCTACGGTGGCTACATGAGGACATCTGAGACTTAAATTTTTATCTTTGCTCTACGTGATGTCTTATTCTTATCACAACTCTTATCTTACTCTTATACTTAATCCTAAGATAAACTATAGTGAGACAACTTTTATATTCACGCTTCCGATAGAGAAGTAACTCACCAGATAATGTATGATTCATAATTTATACTATCATATTTAAACTCGGGGTGATCGGGTCGCCGTATATGAGGTTACACTGAATTCACACTCACCCGACTCGTCATGGGTCCCATTCTACCATGAGTTGTAAGGCATGTAAATACGGTGTATTTCTCGCTTCGATACCATCTCAGCGAATCACTACGCCCAAGCGTAGGCATGATCTCATGCACTCTCGCGATCTAACATATTCTTAACTCGTATAAATTGATTAAGTTGCAAATAAAAAAGTATCACACATACAGAACGGTTTACACTTAGATTTTGATTATGTTTATATTTATTTACATACCATACCAATATAATTATAGAATAGGGTTATAAGTGTGATTTCGATAATCGTAAAGGTCAGAGTTCGGTTTCATAAAGATATCGAAGTTCTAACACCTTGTGTTATCGAAGAGGTCGCGTTGAAGTGATAAAATGATATATATATATATATACTATAATTAAATGCTCAAATAAAAGGGGCAATCCAATTTAAAGTGGAGTGCATCACGACCATCCATCGAAACATCAATAAATTAGAGTGCATTGAGTTTTGGTCGAGCAAGTAGAGTTATAAGAGAAAACAATATTATAATATTGTTTGATGTCTGTTCGGACATAGATCAATCGATTGAAAAGTGTAACCCAATCGATTGAATTTAAATAGGTGCACACAATTAGTTCGGTTCAAGATCAATCGATTGAAAAGTGTAACTCAATCGATTGAATTAAAATAAGAAAGTGTACATAGTCGATTCAATTCAATATCAATCGATTGAAAAGTGTAACTCAATCGATTGAATTTAAATAAGTGTGTACACAATCAGTTTGGTTCAAAATCAATCGATTGAAAAGTGGAAATCGATTGAATTTAAATAAGTGTGCACAATCAATTTGGTTCAAAATCAATTGATTGAAAAGTGGAAATCAATCGATTGAATTTAAATGTATACAGTCGGTTCAATTCAAAGTCAATCGATTGAGAAGTGGAGCTCAATCGATTGAATTTGGGTAAGTGTGCATAGTCGGTTCAATTCAGAGTCAATCGATTGAGAAGTGGAACTCAATCGATTGAATAATAAATTGAATAAGGCTTTGAGTTCTTATTCATTAAACTAAACTAATATTATAATAACCCTTTCACTATTACAATAACCTATTCCCTACCAATAACCTCAATCGATTGCGATTGAATTTAAATGTATACAGTCGGTTCAATTCAAAGTCAATCGATTGAGAAGTGGAGCTCAATCGATTGAATTTGGGTAAGTGTACATAGTCGGTTCAATTCGGAGTCAATCAATTGAGAAGTGGAACTCAATCGATTGAATAAGTCTTTGAGTTCTTATTCATTAAACTAAACTAATATTATAATAACCCTTTCACTATTACAATAACCTATTCCCTACCAACAACCTCAATCAATCGGTTAAATATCCCTTATTTCCAATTAAAGAAAAAGGCAAGATCTGTTATTATATTCATTATCAAACAACCTCAATCGTTAAATTTATAAAATCAATCGATTGAGACATCCATTCATTAAAGTTGTCAGAAGCAATTAAAGTAACTTTGCTTATTAAAATCAACTGCTCAAATCGATCGATTGAATCATGTAAATCAATCGATTGAATTTAAAAGGAAATAAAACCTTCTAATTACTTTTGAAGTTGAATGAAAAGGTGTTTCAATCGATTTTATGAATTCAAAATGGGGGTTCAAAATAAAACCCAAAATACATCTGAAAAATTCACAAAAATAATATAAAATTAGGATTAATTATTATTTTAATCCTAAAAGCGATTTTATAATAAAATAATTTTAGATTCATTTAAAATAACCCATCGATACGCGATCAAGTGTATCCTACGCAATGGGATCTGAGATGGATGGATACCCATCAAGCGTGATCTTGATCGATAGGCGATGAAAGATCACAACACACGATGGTCCGATATTATGTGCCTCACTCGACATTTTGATGGTAGAAAAACAACTCTGAGTTCTTATGGAAGAACACACTAGAGTTTTTAGGGTGAATGATTAAGATATTTTAGAGAAGAAGATGTTGACGGCTAGGGTTCTTAAGAAGAATTCTTATAATAATGATTTAGGGTTCTCCGTAACTTATTTATAATATATGGGCATTAATTCGGTGTTAAGCAGTCGCACTAAATAAGGGTGTATAGGCGTTTACTTCAAAGTTTAAAATAGAGGTTTAAAACTCACGTAGTAAGGTTTGATCCTTAGACCTCTTGTTTTTAACCAAAGTCTTTCAATCACTAGGCCACCACAGAACTTGTGTCAAATAAAGACAATTTTAAGTATAAAACCTTTTGAAAAACCAAAATGTGTATTTTCTCAACTAGGATGGGTTCCGGTGTGGAGCACTAACACCATGCTTGGTGCAAAACAAATCTAACACCACAAATTCAGTTTAAAATTTTTAGGGTCGTTACAATTTTTTCCATTTCAGATTTATCTTACACCTTCTAATTTTGCATAAGTCCGTCATGGATATCAGTAGCTTAGAAGCCCTGATTAGAGATCTTTCATCTAAGGTGACCACTAGTCAAACTCGGAAGGATGAGCACATCGCTAATCAACAAGCCAAACATGAGGCTTTAGAAACCCGTTTTGAAGAGATCAATGAGCTCATCCTTGAGAATCACATTAGAGTCAACCCCAACAACTGTAGGAGGGAGGGTCCCCGTCGTCGTGAAATTCAAATCAGTCAAGATGAAAAAGTCATGAAATCGGTGAAAATGGATGCCCCTACTTTTGACGGGAAAAGACAACCCAATTTCTTTCTCGAATGGGTCACCAGCATGGAAAACTACTTCGAGTGGTATGCTTTATGTCACGAAGAGCGAAAGTTGATTTACAAAGTCAAACCTTATGGTGAGCAAGTTAGACTTTATTGTTGGGAGTAGGTCAGAGGGCAAATCGTGTATTCTTGTGCTATTTCCACGTGAACTGAAATGAAAGTCCAACTGCACAAAAAATACGTTCCCGTATCATATGATTAACGTATTCTTGATCAGTGGCAGTCATTATATCAAGGAGATTAAAGTACATCGATCGAGATGTAGATGAGCCATGGGCCTTCACCTTTTAGTCTTTTATTAATTTTGGACTTTTTTATTTCGAGTTTAGGTTTTCTTAGCCTATATAAAGGCATTGTAAACACTTTATTAGTAAGTTGATTGATTATTGAATGAAAAGAGAGTTGCTTTTGTGCAAACCCTAGAAAGCTTGAGAAGAGTTTTCAACCGAGGGAGTGAATCCTTCAAACCTTGAGGAGTGAGCAATTGTTTCTCATGCGACTTGGTGCGAAGTCGACGTACAGCCGTGGTGTGAAGCTTCGGAAAATCCTTGGTGTGAAGCCTTGGAAATCTATCCATTTTATTTCTTTCTAGATTATTGTCAGGTAATTTCTTCCTTATTTCCATTGATAAAAAGATTAAAAATCTCAAAACCTTATTCCTTGATATATTTAATTTTCCCCTTTTATTGAGTTATTTCTTCAAGTTTGATTTCATTTAAAATCCCCGAGGAGTCAAGAGGCAATATTGTAATTATCGCTTGATGCCCTAAACTAGAACAAAACTTGAGTTCTTTCATCGGAGCCTTTTTTCTAGATCAGGAGATTTTCGTGGATGCAAATGCTAAAATGAATTAATCGAACTGTTTTATTGAATTCATCGAATTAATTTTATGTGTTGCATGATTTTAAATATTCCCGCTATTCAATTCATTCTAAAGTTAATCCCAAATTCACATATTAGGGTTTTAGCGTTTTGTCCCGCGTCAGTTGTCTTTCTCGTACATCTCGCACATCTTTGTATCGTGTCTTCCAATTTTTCTTTGTTGCTTTATCCTCTTCAATCTTTTTCCATGCCTTTTCTTTGAACTTCTCTTTCTTCTTGGCTTTGATTCTCACTCAAAGACCCATGCTCCCATGGTGGAGAAAATTTCAAATTGGGTGAATTTTCCTTTGCGACTCATACACGCTCATTGTGGTAGCGTCGATCCACTCCGTTCATCTGATAACAACTATCATCTAACTTTTGAGACTTACCGGTTCAGTTGTCCTATATGTATGGTTAAGATATGGTTGAGATGGTAACCTGCCACTTTTCCACCATCAAGATCACCATTCGGACCGCTAATCTTTGACAAGATGGCCATCATTCGCTTTTTTGTTAACAAAATTTCTATTGGGCCGTTGATCTTCAATATGATGAATATCGAAAGTCTTCTCACCATTGTATGTTTCATCGAACCACCTTTGATCATCAGTTGGGGTTTAATCTCTAATTTTGACGGCTTATCTTGATCAAATAATTTACTTCTTTTGGATTGAAATTTGACCGTTGATTTTGGATCAAATTTAAATCTGGCGGTTGATCTTCACTCAAATTGAGGTCTAACTGTTGATCAACTTCAACGTATTTTGGAGCCTTTTCTTCGATTAATCTTCATCTTTGAACTCCACCACAAAGAATGGTGGCTTCAAAGGATGCATGTCACATTTGTGTGCTTCCTCGCGGGTTGATGTTTGACCACTTCTACATGTGCCTCTAGAATCTTTCGTTGATGTCGGTGGTTGACAATTGATGAGCTTTCAGCACCATCAAATCCACCCAATCCTCCTACAGTCCCGATTCGCCTTTACGGGCGTGCGTAATACGGTTCATTCTTCTAAATATTCTCTGAAATTCGTGCTCCAATCGATCTAGTCGTGAGATCAATGTGGACTTGATCCTTGATGACATCTTGTCACTACCCTAGGCACCAATCATCTCTTTCCCCACGAACAAATCCGCTCTGATACCAAATTAGGTAGACCGCAACCCACAATACTCTAGAGTCAAGTTAAGTAGATGAAAACATACTAGAAAATCAATTTAGATGTCTCAAAATCAAAATGTCCTTGATTTCACAATATTATATTAATTTTGACATGCCTAAAGAGGGTTGTCCAGGTCCGAACCGTTTGGTGATTAATCGCCAGAGTCGCCCACTTTGCCGAAAAATCGCTGATTTTTATGAATTTTTTTTTCACTTCACTTAATGGTATCGGGCGGTGGTTTTTTTAAAACCTATCGCCCCTCTCCCTCCCCTCTGGTCTCTTGAGTCCCTCCCCCTCTCAACCTCGCCCTTCACCGCCTGCCACCCAGGGACCCTGCTGGCAACCTGCAAATTCCTGCAACCTTCTGCGACCTCCCAGCAACCAGGTATGTTTTTTTTTTTTTTAACTCTCTCTCCAAGGATGCCTGGTTTTTGTTCTTGGTGAATTAGAGAGGATGTGGGGCATTTATACGTTAAATGGAAGAGATGGATTTTAAATGTAAAACCCTAAAAGTAGGGTTTTAATGTATAAATCCTCTATTGCTAGGTAAGATAAGAGAAGGCTTCGAAGTGTAAAACCTCAGAAGTTGGGATTTTACACTTAGAGCCTCGCTTCTAATAGGGTTTTATGATTCAATTAGGTTTTATAATATGGTAATCGACCTGTTCCAAACGAAAATTGGAACGGATCAACTGATTATGGACATATATGTGCACTATATGGCATAAAATTGGGACTCTTGAGTGTTAATATATTTTTATATGATTTTTAATTTTCCCAAAATTTCTCCAGTTGGACCTTTGCTGAATTATCGGTGTATCCCGAATTTGTGACTGAGTCCAGCAATTCAGATATATAATAAAAGATAAAACTTCCTATTCTAACTCGTAAGTAAATTTCTAATTGTACTTTTACTAGACTCCTACTAAACTTGGACTCCAAGTAAATTGAATAAAGTAATTTTTACTTACTCTATCTCCTACTTTCTAGAACTTTAGAAATGAAAGTAGTAAATATAAAAATTATACATTTCAGTCCCGACAGACTATCAACATGAACATCCTTATATTATAGGAACCGAAATCCCAGAATTAATACCGAGTCTTTTAAATCTATTTCTCCATGCTTTATTTCAGGCCCCAAATTATAGTGAAATTCGAACTCTTCAACTCCCATTTCAGCCTCTAAAACAGCTCCCTGACCTGCTCCTTTTTGGGACTGCACCACAAGTCCTACTTGAAACGGCGGTGATCATAATGTGGGGCAAATTGTTTACCATAAATAGCAGAGGATAGCCCTACTTTGGATATTTTAACTCAGTGCCAGCATCATTTATCTAATCTAGTTAAATTTTCTGTCCAAACTGACACTCAGAGATGTTACCAGTGTTGTTAAATCTCTAATATGTGATACTGGTCCTTAATGGGGGCTGCATAATTTATTGAAAATGGTTATCAATGCACAGAAACTTCACATGGACTTCAGTTTAATGTTTGTGAGAATTTGTTTGCCATTGAATTAACTTATGTTTTGAGATTCTTAAAGTCTCTCTCTCTCTCTCTCTCTCTCTCTCTCTCTCTCTCTCTCTCTCTCTCCCTTAACTAAAGATACTGAATGCTTGTCAGCTTTGATAGGATTTTGCTCTGATTAAGTGATAAACTTTTCGGGCTTGAGCCTAGTACAATGGAAGCTTGACAATATTGCAACCTCAAGGTCGCAGGTTCGAGCCCAGCTTAACTATTCAAAAAAAAAAAAAGCCTTCTACACATGACTTGTGCCTTTTTGTGATGGAAGATCATGCAATTATTGAAATGCCACAGATGCAAACGATTTGGGAATTTGATGTAGTGAAAGAGGAAGAAAATCAAAAAATTTCTTTGAAAGAAGTTAATAGAGAAACTGATAAAAAAGAAGAGACTCATAGACTGATTTCCAGCAACACTTTGTCCCATTTTTGGGCTCCTTCCCTAACCCAGTGAAGTAACAGGTGTAATTGGAACTTGTGGCTTTGTGACTGATGATGGCTTCTATCCCTTTTAGCAGTGCAATCCTATGAATAAGGTCCGTGAGAGAGATTTTAAACCATGGACCCATTTTGTATGAAAAGAGTTTTAATATTGAGCTCTTATACGGTAACTGACCCAACTTTCCTATGATCTTTTTTAGTTCAATTTCTGATTTTTTTCTCCTAGAAATATTATTTTTTGCATGTACAAATTTCTTAGTTAGGTAACGAAACATGTGAAACGTGGTTCCTACTGTGTAGGAACCTTGTTTCCTACGTGGGTCCATTTCCGAAAGAGGGATCCACGGTCCCCCCAAGAAGCATGGATGGGTTTTGACGCTTCCTGCTTCTAGGATCTGAACCCACGTCCTGTTTATGTAACAGGTCAAGTTTTTTTACCTAACTCGACAGTTCGAGTTTTTTAAACCCACACCCAACCTCTAGCAGGTCGGGTCTGAAAAATCGTCAGGTCAACGCGACCCGTTTTCCATCCCTACAGGGAACTCAACTATCTCTCTAGATGCAGTTTTTGCAATTGTTGTTTCCCCTTCATATGTCTTAAATGATCACAATATATTTATTGGGGGTGCATTTCCTTCTTGGCAGTAAAACTAGTATTTGCCTTGGCACCCTATCATAAGTGTTCTCAAATCAATAAAAGAAGGGCACCTTGAAAAGCGCCCATGCCAAAATCATTGGTTGCTTTAAATCAGATGATGGGGATAGTGTGTTGGCCCAATCTTACAAACAATGGATCTTGAGGCCATGAACACATCATCAAACGGTCAGTTTTCGATTTCACATGGCACAAATCCCAAAAAAGTGGCCCTAAAATCACGTGGCACACATGACGCTCATGTTGAAATCTTGCCAAATCCATATATATATATATATATATATATATATATATATATATATATATATATATATATATATATATAGCAAAACTATAAGAAAATAAAGTTGTAAATATTTACAGAATAACTAGTAAATTATGATTTGTTGATTATTTTTGAATTAGTTAATGAACTTGAACTTTAATGATACAGTTTTTGAAATTTTTTTTTCCATTGGAACAACGATTTCATAGTTGTGCTAACTATTTCCAATTCTATTAAATTTAAGTAAAGTTATCAAAAAGCCATGCATATGCATCAAAAGCTGTAAAAGCATATTTATGTGTTATAAATAAATTGGAAAAGAAAGAACTTCTGGTATTACTTTTAGGATGGAACGCCTAACGCATCTTTCTGATGCTAGGAGATTGGACACTAAAGATGTGAGAATGTGTCTCACACAGGTTTGCTGGGTTGATTTTTAGGTCGTTTGGGAAAAGAGAAAAGGAAAAAGTGAATAAGAAAACAATTTATGTTAACTTGTTACTGATGGTGGCTTATTAATAATATTAGTATAGCAGGAATGGGAGAAGTTGGGATCAATATTCTTTGGAGTTAGATGTGTTTGATAGTTTATTTGCACACGGCCTTTTCCTCCCTATAAAAAAAGTCAAATAAAGTGTATCTAAAACTGTCTTACCCTAAGAATGGACGGTGTCAGATTTGTGAATACCCTTGTCCCATTCTTGAATGCACCTCACCTCTGAGATATACCTTGTTGTAGCAATAAAAAAGAAAGGTTTAAGAAGTAATGCATGTTTAGAAATTCTATCCTGCTAGGTTAAAAATAGGAAAAAAAAACAATGGTTGTTACTGCAAAAAGTTCTACCAAAAAACGACCAAAAGAAAAAGTGGACAACAAGTGAGTCCATGGGTTACAAGGTACTGCATGAAATAATCTGGTTGTTTCTTGCATCTGATATTAGAAATCTAAGTGAGTAACACGCCTCACAATGTTTAGTTTGCTCTGAGACATGGTATTGGGGGTGAGCTTTGATGATATGGTAAGGGTACTCTATAACCATTTTAGTTGGATGGTTTTTTCTTGAGGGAATCAGACCATTGTACTCGACTAAATTCCTTATGGGATATTAATGGTTTCAAATTTGAGAATGTCCTTAGGCAGAACCTGAAGATTATAATAACTATCTTCTGCAAGTGATTATCATTGCACAAACTGAGGATAAGGTAAGTAGCAATATCCGTTAGATTCACTGGTTGGAAAAAGAGAGTTACCCCTCCCCACCCCCCAGCTATTCATTTTGTTTAGACTTCCAGGAATGTGAGAGCAGGCAAATATTATGACAGGCAAATGGTTGACCACATGTTTAAGTGAAATCCTTGTATCTTTTTTGTGCTGACAGTTTAGGGCTATTGCTTGTGTAGATGAATGGTTTACTAATGGTAAAAAATAAAAGGATTGCCATTCTAACAATTTTTTAAAATCTCACTCTTATTCAGAAGTTTGTTAGCTTGGCCTGAATAGGCCATGTTTTGAAATTTTCGTTAAGCTCAGCCACTTTTTTTTATTATTTGTTGTAAAAGTGAGTACTCAGCCCTCCGAACCGAGTTATATACATTTATACTGTCATGAGAAAGTACAGGGATCTCCACCTTTAGTTGGGAATCTAATTAAACTATTCTTTGTGGGTCTTCGGGTAACCGGTACACATTAGGACTGACATTTTGTCTTTTAATCACAACAATATTAGCAAAATCGATGTAGCCTCTTATCAATAATAGTAAGATCACTTATAATATTGTTTCATTTTTTTGTTGAGTTTTATGATGCCGTCGCATATCTAGTTGTCATCTTGTGCCATCACCATAAACTATGTATTGGTACATAATTTCATATTGAATGGTATGCATGCTAGATAGGCATTACTTTTTGAGAATATCTGGTTGCTACATGACACCTATCTGTCAAATATTTCACATTCTTTGCTTCCTAAGTTTTCTCCAGCAAACCAGGCACTACCTCTATGTTCCTAATTGTACACATTTGCATTATCCAATAAACATAAATATGTGTGTGTGCACGCGTTTGGACTCTGGACTATCCCTAGGGCACACACACGTTTGGACTCTGGACTATCCCTAGGGACCTCCAGTTTGGCCATCTCTGTAGTTAATTAGGTTTTTTTAGCCATCATGTTGTAATTTTGTTTTTGATGCTTTTTTTCTTATGCTGAAAATGTATATGATATGAAATTTGGCGTGGCTTCACCATTCTGACATGTTTTACACGTATGCTGATTTGAAGGTGATTGTGGAGAAGGCAGAGAGGAGTGAAATTCCAAACATAGATAAGAAAAAGTAAGATTTCTACTTACTAATGCAACTGCTTTTCCTCCTTCAGTTCAGTCCTGCTTTGGTGCTGTGTACTTGCTATTTTAGGTTTAATTTGAGGAATTGGTATTTGTCTTAGTTTTGCAATTAGATTCAAACTGGGAAAAAATGTTGATTGAATATTCTCACCCAAATGTTACACGCAACTCTCATGAAAATTAGAGCATAAGGGACACCTATGCTTGTTGTTTCCATCCAATTGGTGCTTGTGTCCATTGATTGGAGAACCGTAATCGATGGGGCATTTCTTGTATTGATCATGATGGTCCAAAATTTGGTTGAAATTTGCACTGGTCCAAAAATCATAAAACCTACTCGATGAAATTCTATTGGATGCTCCATAGAATAAAAAAAAGAAGCTTAAGAAAGAAGTCCTATGGTCTGATTGTTAGGATTATCTGGCAATTGGATAGAATTGATATCAAGCAAAGGCAACTCTACTATGCTTGAGTGTAGATGATAGTAAGACTGTTGACAACCCTTTTCGTCAAGGGAACCTATTTTTGGTAAACTACGGATAATTCTTCTTTTTTAACCTTAATGTTTGTTTTTGTAACGTACAAAAAACAAAATACAGGTACCTAGTCCCTGCTGATTTGACTGTCGGACAATTTGTATATGTGATTCGTAAGAGAATCAAATTGAGTGCGGAGAAGGCAATTTTCATATTCGTAGACAACGTCCTTCCCCCTACAGGTTTCTCACATATCCATTAATACTTCGGAGTTTTTTTAAGTAATTCCATTAGTTATTTCCTGTATAACTAATGTCAAGTGGTAACATCATTTCTAAATGGCAGTTTTGTTGTTTCAGGGTCTATAATGTCTACGATATATGATGAGAAGAAGGATGAAGATGGGTTTCTCTATGTCACTTACAGTGGAGAGAACACATTTGGGCTCTTGAAACTGCTGTAGTAGCCAAACTATGGTGTTCGGGTCACACTTCATTAACGCCTTCGTCGTATCTATTGCATCTATCTATGTTGACTTCATACACGACCTCGTTAATGATAATTTGTAGAGTCAGATTCTGTACATAGTTTATAACGGATCTTAGAAGCTGCTTAATATTTAAAATAATTGATTTGGCTGCTTGCAGTTTATAGTTGCATGATTTTGTTTCGATTTTGTGCCCCCCTGTTAGAAGTTAAAATGAAGGCCAAACGCTTTTCTATACGGTAGAATGAGTCTGGTATTAGGTACCCGATCTGATCTCTGCCACCAATCTCCTTATTCCCATAGTCGCCCAATCAGGGCTCAATAATTCGGCAAGGTTAAAATTTGGAAAAATCCGGCAAAGTTCGGTAAGTTCCGTCGGACCAAAATCGGAGAGAGAAATAAAATAAATCAATTTTTTGAAAAAGTTGGGAATTATTCGTGAATTTTTTAAAACACCAATTTTTTGAAACGATCTCCACTGTTTGATTCCAAGCAATCAGTGGGTTTGAACGGAGGCACGTTCAGCAATTATGTAGGTCTGAATGAGTACCCTTTTCAAAAAAGGTAGCCACTACTTGCACACAAAAGTTTGGCTTTTGCACACGTACTCATAAAAGGCTCATAGTGTGCAAAGGCCGAACTTCCATATGCATGTATTGGCTTATTTTTCAAACAAATTCTGTTCTTTGAGTTTAACGAGAATGATAGAATTTTGTCGCAGACTAAGCTGCTAATGTCAAGGAGTAGTTTTAAATTAAATGTAATTTCCATTCCAAAATTTCTCGCATCCAAAGGGTCTAAAATTAATTAATAAGGATCAAGTACTTAGTCTTGGAGATTGAAAAAAAAAAAAAAACAGGTGGTTAGACTTGAACACAGACCATGAGAACATGTAATAGTATAGTAGTAAAAAATTACACTCGTGGCATGCCAAAAGAAACGCCACCAAGGGAGCCCAAGCTCCTCGGCATTTGGGAAAAGCTTTGTCGAGCGGTCTCTCCAAACCCCTTCCCTAAGCTGGTACCTGCTCCAATCAGACAAAACCCATTAGGACCACATCATAAAAATTGCACATGGATGCATGCCACGTGGCATGCATTGACGGGACCCAAATGCACCGATTGTCCCTTTCTAGAGGGCCAAGCGGCACGGCCGTTGATATCTGCCTCCTCTTTACCGTCATTTCCACACTACTATGGGCCTCACCAATTAGGTCAAAGTGAGAGAAGTTGACTTAGCCCCCGGCTTACCATCTCTATGCCCTTTAACTCAGGTCAATGCGGTGCACAACTCTCAGGCCGTGTCCCTAATATCAAATCTCCCAGTTTTCATGATAAGGGTAGTGAGGATTTTCTTTTGGTGGGGCTAGCAATGCTCAACAAATGTTAAAGGTTATTATATTTGGGGCTTATACACTTAAAAAGATTTGAGGGCTTGTACATAAAAGAAGGCTGTATGAAAAACTTATTTTATTCATTTTAAAGGTTAAATGAGGGCTACAACCCCACACTACAATATTTGGCTTCGCCCCTGTTTCCATGTCTCTACATGCCCCATCTGAGCTACTTGTAGAATGATTCTATGTTTATCAGAACAACATCAACTTTTGACTTATCCAAGGTTGGCTTTGCGATTCGTATATCTCTCTACCTGTTTTGGATCATCGCTTAGCTCCATGTGACTCTATAACCTTCTATGTCACTTTTCTCCTCTTTCCTCGAGTCTTCACCAGCCCTTTTGTCCCACTTTGTGCTTGCAGTGAGTTATTTATTTATTTTTATTTAAGCAAGATTTTAGAGGTCCCTCCCTCTTATTATTAAGAAGAGAAAGAATTACAACCGATTAAAAAAAAAATAATACATATATATATATATATATATATATATATATATATATATATATATATATATATTTTTTTTTTTTTTTTTTTTCTCAAGAAAGAGCTCAAAGAAATTGGACTCGTTCTGCCATTGGACCATAAGGATCGCCTAGCTTAAAAAATGTTCGTCAAAGGATTGAAATATTCAATCTTGAAAGTTTGAAAGTTTTATATGAGCCAATGTTTATCAGTTTATATCTAAGATATTAAATTTCTTAGAATTTGTGGTATGGGTAAGCAATAAAAAGGTCATCAGATATTCAGATGTTATGTAAGTTGGACAACTTCGATCCCTAAAAATTGTGCCACGTGGCATTATATGGCTTAAGATCAGTGAGAAGGTGAGGGTTTGATCTCACGCCTAGAGTCAATCCCAACCAGAAACAAGTCCCTCGATATAAACACAAAACCAGCAGCCTTCTACCATTATTGTTTTATATATATATAAAATACAAAAGCTAATTTTCCCTTATTATATTCACCATAGTGCACTCTCTAGATTCAGGTATTCTTTATCTATACGTATACCTTGGTTACATCCACCTAGAAATCTATATAATACACACCTCTCGTCTTTAATCTTAACCTTATGTGCTATCTGTTTTGGGTCTCAATTGATTGAGAAGTAAGAGGAGTAGAGACAAAGGCGGGACCCCTTTATCATAGTTGCCTTCTCATCTTCCAAACACCTCCATGTTCTATACTCCCATTTGAGAACTTCACTACTACTACTACTACAGAACCTGCATTTAGTGCCATTGGCGTCTACATATACTATTCCCCAACTCATCTCCCTAAAAAACTACACTTAATCGTTGTAACACCCACAATGTCTCCCCTTCTTCTCTTTCTCCTTGTATCTCTCTCCATTCACGAATGCAACAGCCGCCATATCGGAGGTGGCATTGTTGTCCACAAGTATTCTGGTAGGCTGCTCCAACATTCTGGAAAGGTTAGTGGTGATATGTGCGTAATTCGAAAGGGTATAGAATGACATGCCATTATCACTTTCTTATGTTGATAACAATTTTTTGTTTTTGTTTTTGAACAACCTCGGTGTCGGTAGGGCTCTCAATGGGCCGGATTAGGGCCGGACTGGGGTTGCCCTAACTATCCGGGCAAGGTTCCCAAATTTTTCAGACCGGCCCTAACCTGGGCTGCTATGTACTCAGCCCAAGCCCTGCTCCTACTAGGCCGTGCCGGGCTTGGGCGTTTTTTTCAGACTTTTTTCAACTACTTTTTCTAATAAATTTGGTTGGACTATTCTTTTGGGCTATTTTTTCTAACAAAATTTGGTTGGTCTTGAGCTTTTTTTTTTCCTAATAAGAGTTTGAAAAAGTTAAAAGTTTAATTAAATAATTATATTAACATTATAGAGCTTATATATATATGCTTTTATTCAAATATTTCATTTTAGTTTGTTGCACAATAATTATAACGGACAACAATTAATCTCAAGGCATTTAAGTAAATTACATTTAATTAAAAGAAATTTTTTTTATAACTTTAAAAGGATAAGTATAATATATATATATATATCCAGATCGGGTGTGGGTCGGGTGTTAGAACACTCAACCCAAGCCCGACCCGGAATGATCTGGGTTGCAACATGTTTAGCCCAGTCGGGATGCCGGACTGGGTTTGCTTGATAGAAAGTATCACTTTTTTCTAGCCGGATGCAAGCCAAAATTCGGGCCAGCCTGGCCCATTGAGAGCCCTAGGTATCGGGGCCTCTTAGGGCACCCGACTAATCCCAAGGGCACGTGAGTGCCCGAAGTTTTAACACATATGGGGTCAATATGGGATATAAATCCCTAGAATAGCCTCAAGGGGTCTCTGCTTCCCCAGGCGGGTACCTGGCCATCACACCAAGCCACTTGAAGTTCTTATAGTGACAACATTAGTATGTCAAACTCTTTTGATTTGTCTGTATGCAATGGTGTAGGATGCAGAGAAAGTGGTATGGGAGAGCCGGGGACAGAATACCAAGGAGACAAGAGCAAGGATATTAGGTCCTGTTCAAAATCTATTTTGTTCATGGCCTAGAAAAGTAGTGCGTCAGAAACAATCATATGTCGTCTACGGAGAATATAAGCATATAACAATAAGGTCACTTATACAATGGACAATTTTTTATAAATAATTTTACAGGCACCTTATGTGGCACGCTGTGACTGATTGTACACGTAGTGGGGCCCAAACACTACAGCTAATCACATCGTGCCACATAAGCCGTCTGCAATATTATCTATCAAAAACTGTACACAGTTTATACTTTTCCTAACAATAATGCCCATCAGCTGATCGGATTATGCTGTGTTGTCACATTTTATTTGATCGGGAATTGGGGATAATGGGTCCTTAGTAGCCTTCTAAGGTGGACATCCTTACAAGCCTACTATAAAGCCACATTGCACAAGTATTTGATCACTCCAAATCATCAAAAATGGCAACTCATATATATTTTGATATGAAGTGAGCCTAAAATCCACACTTGTTGGACGTTTTGAACCATACGATCAATGCAATTTAATATATACCGATAGTGAGACTAAACTCTACACATGTTGGAGGTTTTGACCCATCCCATCAATGCAGTTTAATATCAATGGTTGTTTATATTTTGTAACAGACCATATTAAAGTGCTATGATTTTATAGTAAAAATTCTTGGATTACTTTTTTTAACAGACCATATTAGTATTGATGGTGACGATGGAATGTGCAGGAAATGAAATAGGGATGTCGTCTTCTCATGTGGGTTCGCGACACGAAACTAAATTAGAGGTAAGTTGTACCATACTTTTAGATTTACAGTGTTGAGACTTGAGAAGAGCATCTCTTAGGGTTATGTAGGGCATAATGGTGACCTAGAGTTATGGCACATTTGCTGCACCATGTTATTGCGACCTTTTTAAGGGTTCCAAAGCCTGATGGTGCCTGCTTCCTGCATGTGCCTGCGTCCATCCCTACATCTGCCGCTTCACGTCAACATGTGCATGTGCTACGTAGGAAACTGCATGGGAAATGATTAAGATATGTTATGAAATGATAGTGTATCCATTGAAAATAGAAGTGGATCCAAAACGCCATGGGGTCCCAGATTGACGTGGGTGCATTATGCGCCATCACTCGAGTGATGGGTACCCAGAACTAGCGCCGGGCGCGTTGTCCTCGTTAATCTTAAACTGCAAACCTTGGAAAATGGGCTGATATCATTGAGCATGGACAAATCATTAAAAGGTCAAAAGTGAACTTTCCTGATTTGTGTATTCATAAATAGCCTGTTCATGTATGAAGTTTGACTATTCGGACAGAAAAGGAGTTTGATCCGAGTGCTGCTGCTGGCACTCGGATCCTGTACCTATACCAACTCATTTATACCATCCTCAGGGCCAGCGTGGAGGATAGTGCCTTACCATTTTGCAGCCATGTGGCCGGCTAGCCATATCCTGATGATCAAAAGGTGTGGACGGGTGTTGAAGAAAAATTATAATGAGCAGACCTCAAACAACAAACCAACAACGGACTGCTTGCATAGCATGATGCAGGTGGATGTCCCGACCTATATTGCTAGGACCCACTGCACTTGCATCATGCCACATAAGTGGTCCGTTGAATGGCTTGCTGTTTGCAGGCTGCCATATATCAATGTCCGCACTACAAAAAATAAAACTATTAGTGGCAGTCAAAAATTGTCGCTATTAACTAAAAACTATCGCTAATATAATAGCCTTTAATAGTTTTTTTATTAATAGCAGCAGTTTTTGGCAAACCTGCTGTCAAATAATCTTATTTTTTGTAGTGCTAGTGTTGAATGAAATAAGGATAAAGGCCCACATTCAAAAGTGCATTTGTTGTCTCCCTTATGCGATAATAAGATGCTCCGTAGGGTGTGTAAATAGTGAAATACTTGTTACACCGTGGGGACGAGGGCATCCCTTAAGGATTAGTCCAAGCGTAAGTTTGGAATTACCCTAAGTTATAAAAAAAAATAAAAATAATCCTCTTGTCACAGCTTCCATGCTAGACTGCGCCTGCAGCGAAGGACATAAACGTGTCCAAATTCAAAAACCGTTGGATCCCGAAATTGAAGGTGTTAGATCTACTTATATGTAGCTTCGAAATAAGAATTTGAAGAAACTCAATGCATGTAACTACGTAAGATTTTAACAAACTACCTTGTGATTTGTGTAGGAAGCTGGAGATCGAGGGCCATCTAACGGACATGTTGCTATCGTAAAACAAGAAATTTCAGAGTCTAGGGAGACCGATATGGGGAGTGACTACGAACAACCCCATCGCACACCTCCCATTAATAACAAATCACCATAGATATTCTTGTCAATATCTCTCTCTCTCTCTCTCTCTCTCTCTCTGTATGGTGTATTTGCAAATGCAAAATTTAAAAATAATACGATATGGGCGTGTGGCCATGGCTTTTTTGTTCTTTTTTCAAAGGTTACCATGGAGTAGTTGAAGCACCACCATATCCCTAATTAATCACTTCATCTAGCTTTGTTGGCCTGATAAATCCAGTAATTAAGGATATTTTGCAAGATCCCCTTCCAAACTTTTGAAAATGGGGAGATCTATGTTAAACTATTGGAATTTGTAAGATTCCTTTTCTAACCGTCAAACTGTATAGAAAAACTTCAACTAAATGACTAAAATACCTTTGTTATTTCGACTTGACGCGCGATATCAACAATTGCGTCAAGTCGACGCACTTTAATGCAAATTTTTATCACGACAGGCTTAATGATCTTCGGCATATTTTCTAAGTTGTTTCGTTTTTTTTTGTTTTTCTGGAGGTTTGTAGGCGACCAAATGACTAAAATAGCCTGATTATTTGGACTTGATGAGACATAGACATGAATGATCACGTCAAGTCGGTGTGCTTGACTGCAATTTTGAATCATGAGCAGGTTCGCGAGTGAGTGATTTCTTCGCAATCCTACTCTTCAATAAATGGGTGAGGACCCACCAAGCTCAGCTGATCTATAAAAAACATTGAGTTCAGGGCTAGCAGTCGTCGACATATTTCATAAGATTTTTTTTTTTCGAGGTTTGCCTCCAGCAACCATAGGAATATTGGTCGCTTGCACCGTCAATCCATAGAGTGGGAAATCGATCGGAAATTTTTGACTTACATTATTAAACAAAAGGTTAAGATATTAAACAAAATTTTGACTATAATGCTTGGGCACTAGTATGCGTGCAGCTGGTCATGTTGCACCATATAAGCTGCTTGCAAAATTGTCCATTGTATAGCAGTGTCCTAGGAGATAATTGTTAAACACGAAGTGAATATTAATTGGAGAAGATAATTGTTAAATATGAAGTGAATATCAATTGGAAGCTTGCGAAGTATGCTTGTATTAAAAGAAAAGAAAAATTGGCTCACAAACTTTAAGGGCTTAGAGCATCTCCAATAGGCGCGGCAAATTCCCTCCAGTCGCTATTTTAGCGTGGGATTCTTCAAATATCAAGCTCCAGCAAACTCGCCATCCGACCCGCCAAAATAGCGACTTGCTGCAGTGCTCGCTATAGATAGCGATTATTGTAGCAGCAGCTATTTATTTTTTTAATCATTTATTATCAGGTTTTTGCTTTCCCTCTCCCGCCATTCCTCTCGGTTTCGTTTGGCCTCTCCCGCCAATCCTCTTTGCTACACATCCCTTCTTCCTCTTTGTGAGTAAATTTTTTTTGCCTCTATTTGTTGTATAAAATCTAGCTTCTTCTCTTGTCTCTTTTATATAATTTTTTTGTTTTTTTGCCTATATTTTAAAGGCAAATGCAATTTTTGGGTTTTTATTTTTATTTTTCTTAGGTGATATATCTTCTTGTGGGTTTGTTGTTATATAAATTCATCCTTTATATTTTTTTGTTGTGATTAATTTAGGGGATTGCCTATCTTCTGTTTGATGGAATGCCTCATAGAACACGATAAAATGTTTAATCTCTTCTTATATATGGTAGACAGGTAGAGTTATGAGTTTTTATATATTTTTCTCATGTGATATAATTAGAGACATTGGAGAATTTTATACATTTGAAATCTCCTAAACCATTATACCCAATACAACCCCCCTATTGGATGGTGAAGCCATTTTTATTCAACCTAAAGAGTAAGAGTGAATCATGACTTATCTGCCTACTTGTCCATTTGAAATAGAGGTTGAATTTAGTCCAAATTTTGTGATTTAAGACCATGAAAACAGGTTTATAAATCTATCATCCTACTAGGTTCAGTATGTCAATTCATGACTCTCAATACTAAATAAATAAATAGTGTGCTAAAAAATCACTAAACCAGATCATTAGAAGACTAACTAGTTTGCCAAGGCTCGGGGTATTCCAAATGGGTGGTGGCCAGATCCCTTGCGAATTGCTCTGAAAAAGTGGCTCGATAGTCCCATCCTCTAAGTTGTAAACACCGTTATCATAGCCCTCATATGTTGTTTTATCGAAAGCCCCCTCTATATTGTCATCCATGAAATCGATGTGATTGGCTTTGCGTCCCTCGAACTCTTGAGCTAAGAGAGACAATGAGGTATTAAGCCCCCAAAAAAATTATAAGTATGATGAAAGCACATATTATAATGAAAAAAATTAAAAATTTCAATAAATTCTGAAAAATTTTGAAGCAACAAATAAAGCAAACATCCAAAAGAAGTTCACTAGACAACATATTCAGAGAACTTTTTCCAAAATTTTGATTAAGTAGAGAATTGTGAGAGAGGGTACACTGAACCTGAATAGGGAAGAACTATAGTAAAAAATAAACAACAATGAACAACATAGTGAGAAAGCATGCAACAAATACCTATTAGCGCATAAATAAGTTCAATTCATGATAAAGGAATAGTAACTTTTGTTAGTGTACTTTTTATTTGTAACAAGAATGCAAGGAAAAATTATTCTAAAATGAAATAAATCTGCACTTTTTTGGTTGGGATATAATAGAGAACTAAAGTTTTTAGCAACTTTTCTGCCATGATCACATAATGATCCAACTTTATTTAACTTTCCAATATAAAGGTAGAAAGACAGGAGAAAACTTTTAATATAATACCTCAGAGAGGTCCAAATATGTCATATGAATGTAGCAGCTTCAAGTAGGCTCTCCCTGTAAACAGGGACTTGAAACCAACTACACCTCAAAACATGGACTTATCATGCAAGAATAACCAAAGTTTTTTGCTGTTGACCAGCTTGCCAAAAAAAAACCACAATAGAATTGTAAGTGCAAATTAATAAAAAGAATTATGTAAAGGTCTACTAGCAGATGAGAAAAACCAAGAAATAACAGGACTCTTCCTACTTTGGAAGAGTGTAAAGCATTATTAAAATTGGTATACAATAAAATGCACATTTTATTGTGTTTTGACAAAATTTTAAAACGGAAGATATTAGAAATGGGTATAGAATTTGAATTGGCTTTGAAAAATAGCAAAGTAAAAGGGGAAATGATTCTAACAATTATAGATTTATTTCTAAAATAAGAAAACTTCCACTTCACGAATTATATTTTCTATTGATCAATCGAAGTCATCCAGCTGGTAATTATTACCAGGAATCATTACTTTATCTCTTTTATACACTTTGAAATAGGCAGTAGATCATATTATTTTTTACAGTTTCAATTAATATGCACCAACAGGATAGTTTGAATCTTCCAATAGGCATTAGTATTTAACTGAGACATGTGCCGATGATGGGATTCTAGTTAGACTACTTTGATTGATCAAAAAAGTATATCATGTGACAAGAATGTGAACAGTCGTGCACAATTTGCTTGATAGCAATCTACAAAATCTAGCGTGTTTTGGGAATAGTAATAGAAAAGGCACCTCTTAATTATTCCTTTGAAGAGGGTCATGGAAGAAAAAAAAAACTAATGAAGCAGGAGATAATGATTTGACCGTTGGAAAATCTGAAGAACTTTTTGGGTTCTTGAGAAGGTCAGCTATGGTATCTTGTTTTTTGTGATTTCTACAGTTTTGGGTTTTCCAAGAGATGGGCTTGCAGTGAAACAAGGCCTTTTAGCTGGGAGGATTCCTGGCTTGTCTGAACCAGATGAACAAGGTTGATTTTCACATGTAACATATTTTTTCAAATGATACAGGAGGAATTATAATTACTATTATTTATTGATTTTACTTTTTCCTTTGGTTTTGGTTCTCTTCATTCTGGATACAACTTTTTTTTCCCTTTCTGGATTTTGGTTTTTGTCTTTATTTTTTATAATTCTCTTGTTTCTAGTTCAAAAATTACTAGCAATTTAGTTATAAAAGTTAAATAAGATTCATACACGAAAAACTGTTGTTATCTTTTTTCACCATCTCTTCAACTCCCAAATCCCAATATACTTAGAGGAATTATAGATTAAAAACACTGCCAAACTGGTGGTATCCCTCATCTCAACCAGTCATTGGAGCATGTTCTCATCAATTGGGAATATTCGATTGGTCAGTGCACTCTTGAATTCTTTATAGCCCAAATGTTAATCTGGTTGGTCTTCCCATCTATTCAAAAAAACTGCCCTTTTTTATTATTGGCAAAATAGATTGATACTCATTGGTTCCTTGGTAAATAGATATGTTATCTAGTTCCGACTTATGGAGATCTTTATGCAGGTTAAGTGAATCCGTCTTTTTTCACGTAAATAAAAGCTTGGGAATAGTGTAAAAATCAGGTGGACTGATCATTAGTTGGGAGGCCCATAATTCACTAGAGTATATATTGAATGGAATGTTGATAGGAAAAGCACTACTATATATGTTGTATATATACATAAGACTACATATCTCTTTCTCCCTATGCTAATTTTTTCTGTGATAATGATCTTCTTTTATTCTTTTTGTTTTCCTTTTTGGCAATTGATTATTGGCAAAATAGATTGATACTTGTTGGTTCCTTGGTAAATTAGATATGTTATCTAGTTCAGATCCTTGAGAGATTACTTTAAGTTACTTGTTTTCTTGTCTCATTGTTTGGATCCTTGGTAAATTAATTTAAATTTCTTTTTTTTTTACACTAGATCACTCGTTCAATGGAATCACAAATGGAAGAGAACATATCTTTCATCAATCTCTTAAACGAGGGGTCCTATGTTGTCGATAAATCAATGAGATCTCCATACCGAAACGATGTTGTCGATGAATCAATGAGATCTCCACACCGAAACGATGTTGTCGATTAATCAATGAGATATCCATACCGAAATGATAGCCCGTCTAACCCTCAAGTTGAACAACAAGCTAGCACAAAGAAAATACGGACTGGAAATTTCAGCGTGGAAAAAGATATACTCCTAATAGATGTGTGGGTAAATACTTTTACAAGCATTATACGAGGAACTGAGCAATCAAAAAGTGCATATTGGTCTAGAATTTATTCTAACTACCACGCTAATAAGGCCTTTGATACTTCACGCAATCAAGTATTACTAAGTAATCGTTGGTCTACAATTCAAAAGGCGGTCAATAAGTTTTGTGGATGTTTGGCTCAAATTGAATCGGTGCGTCAAAGTGGGTTGACTCTAGCAGACAAGGTAAAATCTCTATTGACTCTTGGGTTGTATTTTATATTTTATGTATCTGAATTTGCATCACTTGTTATTTTATATATTTAATGTATACCTTTTAATTACACAGATTGCTCAAACAAAAGAGTTGTATAAGGCGAAAAATAAATCATCTTTTCAGTTTGAACATTGTTGGACAATTTTGAAGGAATGCCCAAAGTGGGTGCAAGAGAGGAAAAATTTGGATAGAAAATCAGTTCCAATACCGTCTTCGGAGTTTGCTAAACTCGCGATCAATCTAGGGGACGACAATATCTCTACCAGCAACTTTGTAGAATTGGAGAGACTTATAGGGAGGAAGGCTAAAAAATCACGAATGACTAAACGAAAGAGCACAGATGAACTTGATAAAGAAAGTTTTATACAATTACTAACAGAGACGAAAGAAAGCGTGGATACTGCAAGGAAAGAAAAACTAGAATTTTTGTGAAAAGCGGATGCTCGAGAGGAAACAAGACTTGAAATTCAACAAGGTGAACTATGTATCGAGGAAGATAAAATTATGATGATGGTTACAAGTGGATTATCGGATATCCAAAAAGAATACTTTCGTATCCGACAAATGAAAATCATTGAAAAGTCTCAAAGATGAATAGTTTGGCTTAACTGATTTTGTCTAGATTTAATAGTTTGCCCTAAGACCTTTTTGTTTGTTTAAGACAATCACCAAGTAAACTTTCTATGTTGTGTTTGATTTTTTTGTATAAGATAATTGGAGAGTTTCATATCCTAATTTATACTATGATTAAAGTTTATGAGGTAGTAAGGTATTCTTTGATAGTCGTCATCTTTTGAAGAGATGATATATTTGAAAAAAAAAAAATAAGGACATAAATGAACATTAAAGTAAAAATATTGTTATAGAAAAATTAAACGTCGAACATTGAACATTAAACTTCCAAAGGTAGAAAAAAAGGAATACGGCAATTACAACATATTATTTCTTCAGTTTTGGTCATGTAGTTGCCATAGGTGCTTGATGAGATCCAATTGCAGTTGAGAATAAGTTTCACTATCTCGAATGTTCAAATGCCTTTGAATGAATTCTGTTAATTCAACAATACGCATACGTGAAACTTTTACATTGGGAGTGTCATTAACTTGTTCATAGTCAAAGTTAACGGCATTATCACTATTTCGTTCGTTTTCGATGATCATGTTATGTAATATTATGCACGTTTTCATAATCAATTTTAGTGTTTGACGATTCTATCCACATGCAGGTCCACGAACTATTGCGAAATGTGCATAAAGCACACCGAATACACGTTCAACATCCTTTCTTACTGACTCTTGTGTTGCAGCAAAATATTTTACCTTCATTCTTTGTGAGCGAGAAATTATCTTTACAAAGGTCGACCACCGTGGGTATATACCGTCAGCGAGGTAATATCCTATAGTGTAGTTATGACCATTTATTGAGTAATTGGCAGGAGGAGCACGCCCTTCAACAAGCGCAGAAAACACAAAAAATCGCTCTAATATATTGATGTCATTATGTGAATCGGGTAGCCCAAAAAAGACATGAAATATCCATAGGTCATATGAAGCCACTGCTTTCAAAATAATCGTTTGTTCATGGGAATGACCAGAAAATAGCCCCTTCCACCCAGCTGGACAATTCTTCTACTTCCAATGCATACAATCAATGCTACCTAGCATTCTTGGAAAGCCACGTTGTTCTCCAACTATTAGCAATTTAGCGACGTCATTGTTATTTGGTGACTTTAAGTACGTGTTTGAAAAAATTGTAACTACCGCTATAAAAAATGTTCCAAGGACTCAATTGTGGTAGATTCTCCAATCCTCACATATGCATCCACGTAATCAGTCGCTACTCCATAAGCTAACATTCTAAGTATGGCTGTCATCTTTTGAAGGGAAGATAAGCCGATAGTTTCAACACAAATTTTTTTTGGGATAAAGTATGGATCATAAGCTTCTACCGCAGATAGATTACGAAGGAAAAGATAGCGGTTCATCAAAAACCACCTTCGAAATAATTTCAGAGGATATACTGGTAAATCAGTAAAATAATCCTGAAAAAGCCTCTGGTGGCCTTGCATAGTATCACGATCGATGAACACACGCCTTGGAATAAATTTATGACATGCTCTGCTCTCTCTCTCTCCATAAAAAAATTCATGTGCCGTAACAATTGCGGTAGTTAATACCAACTCATCATCAAAGTCGAAATCGTCAAGTAGCATTTGATATACAGAATCCTTAGACATTTGAGTGAAAGCAAAAAATGAATGATGTAGAGAATTAGGATATAAACTTATAAAAAAAGAGATAAAATTTTATTGTATGGAACACTAGAATAGATTGACATATTTATAGACCAATCTGATTTCTATTAAGAGAATATGACCGTTGAAAAAATATAGCCATTATAAGAAAATATGACCGTTAAAAAAATATAGCCGTTATAAGAAAATATGACCGTTGGAAAATATAGCCGTTGCAGGAAAATATGACCCCTTTGAAAATATGACCGTTGGAAAAATATAGCCGTTATAGAAAAATATGACCGTTGGAAAAATATAGCCGTTACAGAAAAATATTACCGTTTGAATATTTTTTTTTTTAAATTTTATTATTATAAAAATTGACTTATACATATCAGTATCGACCGACTCATATCGGCCCCGACATACCGATACTCGAGACCGATAGCAATTTGAAACATTGCGTTCAAAACTATGACCGTGTAATTTGGGAATTAATAATAGTCTATAAAATTAATCAAATTTTTACTACTCACAATCACCACACAATAATAAAATGAACGCAAGCCGTTTTTAACGTGGAAAACCCATCATAGGTAAAAATCACGGGATCGATCTCAAATCCAAGAAAAAATTCACTATGAATAAATAATCTTGTTGTGCTTTTCAGAATGATATGCCCTATCACTCCCCTCACCAATAATGACAGCCTCTTACCATCATCCTATTCACAGTGAACAATTCCAACAATCATCGTCTCTCACGAAGGTTCACTTGTCTCTCACAAGCCGTACACTCTCAAACAAGGATTAGAGAAAAACACACACATCTTTGAAATTTAGGATTCAATGAATAAAACGTAAGTAATCTCAAGGATAGAATTTATGACCAGAAGATTGAAAATGAAGGATTTTCGGATACGCTTCAAAACTGTTCGAACTGCCTAAAATTTATAGGATTTCAGGCCACGGATGTCCGCAAATCACTTATGGATGTCCGTGTCAACGGATGTCCGTGAGTGTCTTACGGACGTCCGTGGGTCCAAAAATGATAAAACAATTTGTCATACAGATTTACTTGGCAAGACCATTTTTTTAAGGGGCAACACTGATTTTTAAGTCACGATGATGACAAAATATCTCACAGACCATTGTAAAAATATAGCCGTTAGAGAATTTAAATTTTAAAAAAATGAATGTTGGTAATAAAATATATTAAAACAAGAATGAAAAATAATATTTTAAAGAATAGAGTAGCTAAAATAGAGTGCCTGCTGGAGTGGATTTTACTGTAGCAGTAGCTAAAACATTGTAACAGTAGTTAAATTGGTGTTTAGCTACTCAAATTTAGCTCTTCCTGCTGGAGATGCTCTTACATATATAGTTAAGGTAAGTAAGCTTGCTAGCGCGTTAAAATATGTGTGGCTCATGACACAAGAGTCCATGTACTTAAGAAGAGGGGCAATGGTCAGGTCCTACTAGATAGAATCGGATTTCCAGTCCTACCCCATTTTCTGCCCTTTGAAATAGGAGAATATTGACTTTCTGGATTTTCACTTTTTATGTGCTTGGCGTACAGTCAAGATTTCCCTATTTCCGAGGGCAGTGACATGATGGACGTCTACCGGTTGGCAACAGTTGGTAGAATTCCACTTACTAATTTATTTTGATTTTGAATAAATCTTTGACATTAGATATCGGACGACAACATTTCAAATCCATAAGGACAGGCAATTTAAACATGTATCAATGGAAGTCGATAAATACATTTTGTAAGATGTTTTTCAATGGCCAACTCTTTAGGTTTTATCAATATCCTTCTCCTCAACTCCATATAACTTATAAGCCCTGAAAGGTCTTTTTCAGTACGAGCTCACAATTGGAGGGATTCTACTTTGCTTTCGTTGATTCTTCACTCTCGCCTAAGGGAAGATTTGATTCGTCTTTCTTATCGTTTGTAATCTTGCCTTATTAATGAAAGGTGGGGTTCCTTCAACCCCAATTAATCCTTACTATTATATAAAAGTACAAATAATTTTTGTCAATTTCAGTGTTTTCATATTTTTAGTAACAAAATACCCTTAAGCTAAAATACCCCTAAGCTACTCCATCTACCCTCATTTTCTTCCTTATGTATCTCTATCCTTACTATTATATGAAAGTTAAAATAGTTTCTCTCAATCTTTGTTTCCACACTTGCCCCTATATACACTCCTAAGCCGTGACAATAAAATTAAAATGGGTATCATTATTTACCATCCAAAAAATTGTTAACTTCATCTCACTTCTTTCAGTTTGAATATATTGATCGCTTTGAATCATACGATGGAGATTATTTTTCGTCTCAATCTTCTATATAGTTGATCTTGACATCTTGTTTGTATCATCATGCGGTGAAATTTTTATTTCACTTGACACAATAAAAAAAGTGACTTTAAAATCAAATGAAATACATCACTCTCAAACATGATTTTATATCATTTTTTAAAAAATCGACGGTATAATAATACTCTCATGATACCAAGATTATTTAGGTAAAAGATGGGGATAAAAAATAATCTCCATCTTCTAATTCAAAGCGGTCATTTCATATCTACAAGAGGATATTGATGAAGTCACAATTTTAAGAGTTGCAAATAATGATACCAAAATAGAATCTCTTTTCCAATGAGAATACGCAAATAATGGTATCCAAATAAGTTATATTTCTTTCCTTATTTTTAGCACCTTCAAAGAAACCCATAAAGTTAAGAGAATTAATAATTTTGCTATAAAAGTTATCTTTCCTTCCTTATTTTTAGCACCTTCAAAGAAATCCACAAAGTTAAGAGAATTAACAATTTTACCATAAAATATTTGACTTGCTTTAAATTATGTGGCATAGATCATATAAAAATGGCCCAACAATTAAATTTGAGCATGATATATGTCATGTAAATTTAGGGTCATATTTTGGGATCTGCACCTTATGAAATAAAAAAATGATCGTCTAATGGCAGGCCAATGATATCAAAATCCCTTATGTGAAAGATTAGGTCGAAAAATGATCTCCATCAACTAATACAAAAGAGTCAATGATTTTTTGTATAGGTGCCTTCTAAGATTCCGCAGGTGTTAATAAAGCTACAAAATAATAATTTATTGGAAAGTTGAAACCCTCTGAGTCACGATTAACCTACCCCTGATCAAATCTTGTCATCTTACCTAATCGGATTGGAATTTCGGCCCAAAACTTACACTCATACGTTTGTTGGTCATAAGACTTAGGGGAGCACTTAACTTTATATGACTTAAACAAGCATATGATACTTCTACGTAGGGCTCTCAACAGATTGACTTTTTTATTGGGCTAGGTACTAAACTTGGGTTATTCAGCTAAGCCAGGAATGAAGTGTCAGACTCAATCTATAGGTATAGTTGGGTCAGGTTAAAGAAAAATTTGGTCGACTAAGTTTGAGTTACAAGATTTTATATAATAATTAATAATAATAATAATAATAATAATAATAATAATAAAATAGAGTGTTTTCAACCAGGTCAAGTCACGTGTCAGATCGGGTTGGGCATATACACTCGACCCTTCAAGTTAAGGTCGGAATAGGTCTCAGATCGGGTTTGGTCGACTAAGCTCGAGTTACAAAATTTTATATAATAATTAATAATAGTAGTAATAGTAGTAGTAATAATAATAATAATAATAATAAAATAGAGTGTTTTCAATCAAGTCAAATCAGGTGTCAGGTCGGGTTAGGCATATACACTCGACTTTTCAGGTTAAGGTCGGGATAGGTGTCAGGTCGGGTTGGGCATATACCCTTGACCCTTCGAGTATTAGGTCGAATCAGGGTGCACCATCAGGCAAGGTCAGGTCAGCATATGCCATTTACCAATCGGACAATCAAACCTTTAACACAACCCATTGGCAATCCTACTTTCAAGTTCTAAATTATATGTTTATTTTTATTTTTTAATGTGAATTATGTGAATCATGTGGCTTTAAAATGATGGCATGAATATATAATTATGGTTAGAGATTTTATATATGGGACACAATTTTGATACCATGTACTGATACATGGTGCAAGTGATTATTATACATCTTCTGTCACATTTTTTAGTTAATTTTTTTATTTTGACATCACGTGTAATGCACATGTATTTTTATGAGATTTATAGTTAATAATTCTAAGTTTTTAACTATATAACTAATAAACTGATTGAATGTCAAATGACATGAGGTGGTCTGTCAATTGCATGAATCAAATTCTTGTACATGTTCCAAAAATTAGTAAGTTACATGACTCTTTGCCCTTTTGATGGTATGCCCATGATCATATTTTCGTGTGTCACATGGTTTCCAGTTATTTTTTGAGATGAAAGATTAAAACGAAAATCGAACCGTTCTATTTATAATAATCGAATTTTTAATGGTACTATAACCGATAACCATTAACTATTGTGAATAAGAAGATGGAGATCGTTTGTCGCACAATCTTCCCCATAATGTATGAGATCATGGGTGTACTGAAAATCAACTTTTTATTTCAGGTGTTGTACGTTTCAAAACGTGATCGAAAATCATGTTTGAGCATGATGTCTATCGCATGATTTTCAGTTACTGTTTTGGAATGTGTGTCACGCAGATTAAAAATTGACCGTCTAATGGTATATCATTTACCTCAGGATCATCATATAGAAGATCTAATGGGAAATCAATTTTGAATGACATCATAGCCAAATACCATTGACTGTTTTGAATTGGACAATAACAATCGTTTTCGTCCAAATCGTAGATCTTGAGATCATAAGTGTTCTGACAGTTAATTTTTTATTGCATGTGGTACAAATATAACACCTCAAAAAGTGATCGAAAATCACATTTGAGTATAATGCATGCCCCATAATTTTTGATCATTTTTTTGGGATATATGCAATAGAAACTATAAATTGACCTTCTGATGGTACACCATTGATCTCAAGCTCCATTATGTGAAAGATTGAAAAGAAATCGATCTCTATCATCTGATTCACATCAGTTAATGATTCATCGAATGTAGTGCACTTAGAAATTTGATTGGTATAATTAGAGTTATCCTTTAAAGGAAAGATTTGGTATTTTGAGGACTTATGCCAAGTGAAAACTTCATCTTAGCCATCGGATTTATAGGTCATGTTCTAAATATGTTTAATGCAAAAGATTGGTATAAAATAAAATCTCTATTATATAATTCAAAGCAGTCAAATATGGATGAGATGATGATCATTGTGTTAAGTCATATGATAGAGATCGAAGATATTTAGAATATGACATTTAAATCAGAGGAATTCGATGGTGTCTTCACATTTATATTAATATGTGCAACGCACGTGCACTTTTACTAGTTATCAAAAAGAGAGAGAGCGCTTATGCTTCTCGCTGTTGGCTTTAATTTGTTCTTGCCTATTTTACATTATTTAATTATTTTATTTATTTTTATATTATTTTTATTTTTTTGGCGATTTTAATTACCTATCCCTTGGATTTTCAGGTTTGGACGAGTGGGATGCAAATTTAAAACAATAATAAATAAAAGGTTAAAATTCATAGGGTGTAAAAACTTAGTTTTGTCGAACTTATGGGTGCAGCTGCTAGTGAGGTGTGCTTCCGTTTTTAGGGTTACAAATACTGATATTCAATTTAGATAACTAATATTTTGTTTTTTAATAAGAATTTAGATAACTAATCTTGCTGTTAACTTATTTACATTTTTAAATAAAATGGGTGATTTAATCTTATTATATAATATGAAACTAATTGTGATGGGATAGCTCTATTTGCAGTGCACTATTAGCTAGGATGTCCGGGGCCATTCACTCATATAGCCTGATTAAAAAATTCCAAGAGCTATCTTGGAAGGTTGCAGAAATTTTTTGATACCCACAACCATGGTTTTAAAACATCTGGCATATCCTATGCATCTGGGCTGATATGAATCGGATTAGCTCAACCATATCCTAGGGAGTCATTACTTGCACTCACTTCTTAAGTGAAAATGCAATCACGGTAACCTGATTTAAAGTTTATGTTCTATAGATCTTTGATAGATAGATTGGTAAAGAATATAATCTTTTATCATGTGATTAATCATAGTCAAAGGATATTATTTGATTCAATGATTGACAATAATAGATCATATGATAAATATTGTATTCTGTTATAATTTTATCCACTGAGGATCTGTAGATCATTAACTTTAAATCAGATGGTCTAGATTGTATTTTGACATGTCACATGTCCTTAAAATACAAAGTCTTTCTTTAACTTCGGTGCAATCACTAAAAAAGTGTGTGCAAGTAATGGCTCTTTATACAATATTACAATGACTTGATATAGGCTCAAATATCGGGTCAAACCATCAAATATGAGGGTGTATTGGGTCATATAAGTTCTTATGGGCCTATGTGAGTCGAATAAAGCTCTAAAAATACCTCAATGTAACTTTTTTATAATTAATTTTAAATGCTTTTTTTATCCCAAAAATAACCCTAAGGGCTTGCTTGGCAACCCGATTTTTTGAAAAAACCCATAGAAATTTGAATTTTTTTACATAAAGCAAATTTCCAATTGTTTGGAGAACTCAATGGGTCCCACTTATATGGGAAATAAGATAAGATAACTCATAAAATATTTTCAGCTAAAAATCTATTGAAACTATTTTTAGCCCATGTTGCGGGAAAAAACGAAGGCTACCTCCGTTTGCGCCCATGTCCTATACCCCCTGTAAATCATTGATTCCTTCTAATCAGATGATGGAGGTCATATTTCACCTTGAACTTCAACATAATAGATCTTAAGATTATAATGAACCTATCAGACGGTCGATTTTTTATTCCATGTGTCACATATCCCCAAAATATGGCTCTTGAATCATATGGCACAAATCACGCCCAACTATGATTTTATGGCCATTTTTGGGGGATATGCGACACTTGGAAGAAAAAATTGGCCGTCAGATCAGTGCACCATGATCTCAAGATCTATTGTGTGGAAGATTGGGGTGAAGCACAATCCCCATCATCTAATTAAAAAAAATCAATGATTTTCAAGGAGTCTGGGACGAGGGTGCTTTTAGAGAATGCATGGGCGCAAATAGAGGTACCTAAAAATAAATATACTGATCGATTTTAAATGTAACCCTTGCAAGTGCACAAGATCTATTGCAGTATGGCAAGAACAAAGGTGTCAAACCCACAGGGAAACATGAATTTTAATTAATTATTTCAGAGATTTAAAAACGTCCCCAAGGAAGTACCAAAGGGCAGATTCAATTTTACCAAAATTTATCACACTTTTTCTAAATGCAAGAAAAATAAATAAATTAATCTAAATAGCTAATTACCGATGAATCTAAGAATAATAATTAAATATGATCAAGGAATATGCTACCCCAGATTTGTACCCATTTTCTACCATTAAATCCCACAGTTTCATTAAAGCATCATTCACACCATCATTCATCTATAAAAATGATTTGAAATAAAATATGATCATCAGTCCGGCATACCCTATCTAAAAACAATGACTCAGCCTATCATTGCGGTATGAGTCATGTAAGAAGCATAGCGTATCTCATGATGTTTAGATCATAATAGTAAGTACATAATCGCTCTGCAGCCTAGATCTGTCTACAGGTCCAGATTTAGCGATTATAGCCGTTGATACGTGCAATCAACGGTCATAACAAGCATTCAATATATTTTCAATAACACAAACTTTTAGCAAAACGATTTCATGATAACAATAAATCGACTATGATATTAATCATAAATAAGGGTACTTATCTAGGGATCGCATCTTCCCCGATCTACTGATTTAGCCGCTCATCATTCACTTATGCACATAATTCTTTCGCTAAAACAAGTTCTGATGATGACTTATCAGTTGGACGATTTAGATTAAGCTAAATTGTGCTCCACATGGTATAACAAAAAACCACACTCCAATGGCAAAGCTATATCTAATTTAACGGTGTAAGATTATTTAAACACCAAAAAATTATTTAAACACCATTTTGGTGTTTAAATGTCAGTGCACGAGCCATTATCCCATTTTAAAAAGTTTAAATGGCGGGATGCAGTATGGAATAGAAACTTACCAAACTGCGTTCCTTAACCGTGCTTTTGTTTTCACCGCCAGTAGAAGACAAGAGGTTCTCGCAGCGTTGCCAGAGAGGGCCTCATTTCCCGCCAAAGGAAGCACATTTTAAAAGAAGCGGAACCGAGGAGCCAAATGAACGATATGCAGAGGAGAATGGATATAGATAGAGCAGGTTCTTCCCTTGATTCACTCATCTCTTCCTTCAATTCCCGTATCACCGAACTCCAGCAGCTGGTCATCGGTCGCAACAGTAAGATAAACCCTAGCTTTACCTCTTCTCTAATTTAGATCAAAATATAGTATTAATCGATGTAGTTTCTGCATACCAACCCCTTTACTCAATCTCAGTGTACGCCACGAGCAGTATAACGGATCTGAAGGTGATGGATACGGCCGTCAAGACCATGGAGATGCAGTTGCAATCCATCAAGAATCGTCTGCGAGAGGAGGCCGAAGCTGTCCCCAAGGCCAGAGTATCTCTCTGTCTCTGTCTCTCTCTCTCTCTCTCTTTGTGATCATTATTAGTTAGGGCTTTTGATTTCTTGAGTGAACGAATTCGCTTGTTTATTGGGTTGTAATTGTGGTCGATGCAGAAACTAATTGATCTGCTCACCTTTATCAGGGGTCTTCGATTTCTTAAATGAACAAATTCAGTTGTTTATAGAGTTTTATTTGTTGTCGGTGCAGAAACTCATTGAGCTGTTCACGTGTATTAGGGTTTTCAATTTCTTAAGTGAACGAATTCCCTTGTTTATTAAGTTTTAATTGTTGTCGATGCAGAAACTCATTGAGCTGTTCACCTTTATTAGGATTTTTTTGTTTTAATTTTTTTTAAGCAATCAAATTCTCTTGTTTACAAAACTTTAATTGTTTTCGATGCAGGAACTCATTGAGCCGTTTGACAAATTTGTAAATTGAATTAATTCGAATTCTAACTTGAGTGTGTAATTTTACATCAGTAATATAGACACAGTGATGATTTGCGTTTGAATGTAGCCCCATCCTGTTGGCCAAGGGCTCTTGACCAAGTAAAACGGGATCTGAATGTTATCCTAAGTAACAACAAAATAACAACCAACAATATGGGTATCTCGTGGGTGTCTTGTGCATATACCGAATATATTGTGATACTCCCCTCAAGGTGGAGTGTGGATATTATGAACACCCAGCTTGCAAATTAATTTGTGGAATTGAGACTCACCTAAAGGTTTGGTGAAAACATCTGCAAGCTGTTTATCAGTTGATATATGGGCGGGTTGTATCAAACCTGACTGAATTTTTCACTGGCAACATGGCAATCAATCTCGATATGCTTTGTGCGTTCGTGGAATACAGGATTTACGGGGATGTGAAGAGCTGCCTTGTTGTCACAAAATAATAAAGCTACTTGAGGGTGAAGAACACCAAGGCCACGAAGAAGATATGAGCGCCATGTGATTTCGCAAGTAGTGGTGGCCATAGCACGATATTCCGTCTCGGTGGATGAACGGGAGACCATTGACTGTTTCTTTGATTTCCAGGAGATAGGAGAAGCACCTACTATCGTACAATATCCCGTAATGGAAAGCCGTGTCCCTGGACAGCTGGCCCAATTGGAATCGCAAAATGCCTTGAGTTGTATGCAACTCGAAGAGGAGAAAAAAATTCCTTGGCCAGGAGTGGATTTTATGTAATGAAGTATTCATTGAGCAGCATCAAGATGCGGTTGGCGAGGCTTGTCCATAACTTGACTCAAGAAGTTCATTTGATAGAGGATGTCAGGCCGTGTGATGGTGAGGTAGATTAATCTCCCTAGAAGATGGCGATAGCTTCTCGGGTCATGCAACAAGGGCCCCTGGGAAGCTGTGATTTTGAGGTTCTGTTCTATAGGAAACACAGCAGGGCGAGTGCTGTGTAATCCACTATCTTCAAGTATCGTCAAGGCATATTTTTGTTGAGAGAGAAAAATGCCATGACTCGATCTCGCCACCTCAAGTCCTAAGAAAGACTCGAGACGCCCGAGATCCTTGACTTTAAAACGTCTTTGTAAGAAATCTTTGATGATCGTGATAGAGTCATTGTTATTTGCGGCAATGATAATATCATCGACGTAAATAAGAACCGCTGTGAAGGATGAACCAACTAGTTGCGTGAATAATGAGTAATCCGCCCTTGATTGAATAAAGCCGGCATATAGTAGAGCTGCAGAAAGCTTAGCTAACCATTGGCGAGAAGCTTGCTTGAGGTACTTATTCAACCCACCAAACATAGTGCTCCCCCGTACGTGTGAGTCCGGGTGGAAGGGTCATGTAGACCTCCCATCTAGATCGCCATGAAGGAAGGCATTGTTACCATCTCAATTTGATGGAGATGCCAATTGTTGATGGATGGCCAATAGGCAAAGAACTGTGGTGAGTTTGCCGACAGGAACAAATGTTTCATGGTAATCCAAGACTTCCTCTTGATTGTATCCTTTGCTTACAAGATGGGCCTTGTAGCATTCAATGGATCCATCAGAATTGTGCTTTATTTTATAAACCCATTTGCAGCCGATGGGTTTCTTATGGGCGGGTAACTTGCTGATGGTCCAAGTATTATTTTCTTCTAAAGCACGAATCTTTGCAGCCATGGCCTCGCACCATTTAGGATCTTTCATAGCTTAGAGAATTTTTTTTTTGGCTCTATTATAGATGACATTGCTGCCGAGAAAGTATAGTGAGAAGGAGATGGACGATCATAAGATATAAAATGAAACAAAGGATGTAATGTACTTGGGAGTGAACTATGGACAAGGCTGATGATGAGGTCGGATCAGATTGCATAGTCATCTGACAATGATAATCTTGGAGATACGTTGGTAATTGGTTATTACTTTGCCCGATTGGAATGACATGGGAAAATGAGAAGTGTGGATTCATGAGAAGATGTGGTGGCATATCTGTGAGTGGTTCGGGGTTGGGTTGATCGGGTGGTGACTGCCTCGATGTTGGACTGATCGGTTGGTGGGTCAATATCGGGGAAGGAACATGGTAAAACAATGGATACGGTTGAGGTGTGTTGGGTAGACAGGGAAAAATGTCTTCGTGAAATATGACATCTCAGGATGTGAACAATGTTTGTGTGTTGAGATCAAACACCTTATAACCTTTTTGTCCATTAGGGTAACCGAGAAAAACACTTTGCCTTTCCCGGGGATCAAATTTTGATTGGTTGGCAGTGAGAGTGGAGGTGTAACATAGGCACCCAAAAGTTTTAAGATGAGCATAAGACTGTTTTGAGTGAAAGAGTGCTTCATAAGGAGTACGGTTGGAAAGTATAGTGGTCGGTGTTCAGTTAATGAGGTAAGTTGCAGTGAGAATGCACTCCCCCCCAAAAATGAATGGGCAAATTTACTTGAAACTGTAAGGCTCGAGCAACTTTTAAAAGGTGTTGGTGCTTTCTTTCAATGATCCTATTTTGTTGTGGGGACACACCTTCGTTGATAAATAACACCTCGTTTGTTATAAGGTATCCAAATTAAACTCAACAATTGTCAGTCCGAATCTGTTTGATTTATTTATGAAATTGTGTTTCAACCAAGGCAATTTTTTTTTAAAGAATATAATGCGTTTCAAACTTATGGTGCATGAGATAGACCCATGTGCACCGTGTAAAATCATCAACAATCTTAAGAAATAGTGAGCACCACTAAGCGATGGCGTGCGGTAATTTCCCCATATATCACAATGTATCAATTGAAAAGATTCAATTGTAGAAATTTGACTATTAGGAAAAGATAACCGATTTTGTTTAGCAAGAGGACATGTGCTACAATGTTCAATATCCGAAATAGAAATATCAGGGACAGTCTTTGCTAGTAGCTTCAAACGAGAAGGAGATGGATGTCCAAGTCTTCGGTGTCAATGATCAAAAGTTGAGATGGCAGCAACAACGACTTTATTCGTATCTACAAGACAGTAAAGACCATGCATTTCTTTACCCACTCCAATCATCGTCCTCGATGACAGGTCCAGTATGTAGAAAGATTCAGATTTAAAGGTTATGGAGCAATTTGAATCTTGAGTGAACTTGCTAGCAGAAATTAGATTGAAACTGAATGATGGCACACACAAAACTTTCTTTAAAATAAGACAAGGAGATAAGGAAACTGTCCCAATGTGAGTGACAGGTGCTAAATTTCCATTAGGAAGTTTGACAGAAGATGAGCCAAAAGATGTAACTGATGTAAGGTAGGAGACAGATCTGATCATATGATTGGTTGCACCGGTATCTAAGATCCATGGGATAGTGATGGGGACATGAAGATTGTGAGCGTTGGATTTGGGCCGCAACAGATTTTCTAGTGTCGGAAGAAATGAAGAGGGAGCCAGAATTGAAGAATTGAAAAGAAATTGAAGAATTGGAGCATGTTTTAGTTGATCGATCGATCCCAGATACTCGATCGATCGATTGAGGACAATGGCTTGGGAGCTTTTGGCGATTTATTCTTCTGAATCGATTGATCGAATATTTGGGATCGATCGATCAATTGTGGGCCAATACTTCAAGCGATTTTATTATTTAAAATCGATTGATTGTCTGCGAAAGTTGGGTCCACCAAAAGATGGAATTTTAATTTTCTTAGGCAAATCTGTCATTTTAAGTGCTTTATTGTTTTAGTGTTTTCTTCTTTTGAGGCCTACTATATAAGGTCCTTATAAACTTTGTAATAGTTAGTTGATTATTAATGAATGAAATTAAGAGCTTGCTTTTGTGCAAACCCCTAGAAGACTTGTGAAGAGTTTTCAATCGAAAGAGTGAATCTTTCAAAACTCGAGTGAATCTTCGTTTCTCGTACGACTTGGTGCGAAGCCGACGTACAACCCTTGTGTGATGCCTTGGAACCCTAACTTTCTATTCTGTCTTATCTTTGATTATTGTCAAGTAATATTTTCCCTTATTTCATTTGATAAAATCAATACCCCAAACCCTTATTAATTGATATCTTTTGATCTTCCCTTTTTGATTGGCTTAATCCTTCGAGCCTTAATTATTCAAATTCTAGAGGAGCCAAGTGACGACACCGTAATTGTCGCTTAGTGCCCAAAATTGGATCGAAACTCGAGTTCCTTCATCGAAGCCATTTTTCTAGATCGGGAAATTTCGACGCATGTGAGCGCTAAAATTTGAGTTAACCAACTTGTTTTAATTAAACCTATTGGATTATTTTATGTGTTTGGGTGATTTCGAATATTTCAGCTATTCAATTTAATCTGAAGTTAATCCCAACTCTCATTAATTAGGGTTTTAGCGTTTCTCCCGCATCAGTTTTGGTATAAGAGAACAATCTAGTTTAGGATTGACAGTACCCGTACTAACTTTTAGGTTTCCTTTGCATATAGGTGTGTTAGTGTTTTCTTTTATCTTGGGTGTCACAATGAATCCGGAACAATTAACCGCTTTCATTAAAAGTTTTAACACCCAGATTGCTGCCATACAGGCCCAATTGGAAAACTAACATGTCCAATAGGTTGATTTAGCAGCACAACTCCAATAGTTGTCTAGATCGACTCACGATGAACATCATAGGGTTAATTTTGATGAGAGGAGGGATCCTCCTAGGCCTGAAAATCGTCCTGACCCGGATGAGAGAGTCACAAAGTCGGTTAAGGTTGATGCTCCTACTTTCGAAGGAAAGATGGATCCAAAAATTTATATAGATTGGGTAGCCGCCATGGACCATTATCTCAAATGGTATGAAATGTCGGATGAACGGAAAGTGTTGTTTGCCAAGATGAAATTCGTGGTACATGCCAGACTTTATTGGACAAGTGTGAAATGACGTCTATAAGCTCTCGTATGCGAAAACATCGCCACATGGGCGAATATGAAAGAGACATTTCATGATAAATATGTTCCCCATCCTACAACCAACGACTCATTGTTCAATGACATGGTTTGAAACAGGGAAACATGTCTGTTGATGATTATATCAATAAGTTTGAGGAGTATTTACTTCGGGCTAATGCTTATGTGAATCCACATGTCACCTTATCTAGGTTTCACACTGGCTTACGTCCTGAGTTACGAAAAGAATTCATTCCTCATCCTGTTGAAGATTTAGAAGCATGTTATGCTAGAATGCAAGAGTTGGAAAGATATCTCGATACTCCAACCAGTGGGCGATCTAATTCCTCCAATCGTGATTTTCGATCTAATCCTACTGAAAAGGTGAATGATACCTATAGTCAATCCTCAAAACTCATGAATCCTCAGATTGACAAGGGTAAAGGAAAATTGATCGAGAATTCTAGGCGCACCACAACAGTGTTATAAGTGCCAATGCATTAGTCACTTTGCATCTCAATGTCACAGTAAAACCCAAACCTTGATTATTTAGGAGTATATCGAGAAAGAGGGCAATGCATTAGAAGAAGAAATGCACGAACCTAATGAAATGCCAAGTGGCGAGGATGATGAAATTTTTGTGAAAACCGTAGGTTGTGTTAGGAAGGTTTCTATTCCCGAAGAAAGTGGTGGTAATGTGTCCATACTGCATGAGTTGTTAGAGTTGACAGGAACGTGTCAACATTCTAATTTGCATGGGATTAACGATAAGATTTTATTGAATGATGAAAATACACAGAATGTCACTAACACAATGAATTTGTTTAATGAGTTTAATAATGACAATTTTGTATTAATTTACGATAGTTCCGTGCATATGAAGCCCTTTTCGATCTTGAAAAGAGGTAATGATGGAAGTCTAAATTTTCCTCTAGACAAGAGTAATCATCTGATAGTTGCGGTGAAAGATCTTACACCTATTCTAGGTCCTTTAACTATGTCCTTTGAGCCATTCCTTGTTGCCCAAGCAATCGAACCAAGCCCAGTTAACCAATTCATAACTAGTACCCTACTTGTGCAACATGAGAAAAGGTTTAATGAGGAGGTTCTAGAGTTTCCAAACTTCACTTCCAATGTGGGCAAACGTCAAAGTGTACCACACGTGGGTTCTACAACTCATCGAAGATGAGCTTTCCCACCTGGGGAGAATTGATGGGGACATCAAGATTGAGAGAGTCGGATTTGGGCCACAACAAATTTCCAGCGTCGGAAGAAACGAAAAGGGGGTCATAATTGAAGAACTGAGAAGAATTGAAGAATTGGGGCGTGTTTTAGTCAATCGATCGATCCCATATACTTGATCGATTGATCGATTGAAGACAGTGGCTTGGGAGCTTTTGGCGATTTAATCTTCTCAGTCGATCGATTGAATGTTTGGGATCGATCGATCGATTGTGGTCTGATACTTCGAGTGATTTTATTATTTAAAATTGATCGATTGATTGTCCGCGAAAGTCAAATCCACCAAAAGACGAAATTTTAGTTTTCTTAGGCAAATTTGTCATTTTAAGTGCTTTATTGTTTTAGGGTTTTCTTCTTTTGAGGCCTATTGTATAAGGTCCTTATAAACTTTGTAATAGTTAGTTGATTATAAAGGAATGAAATTGAGAGCTTGCTTTTGTGCAAACCCTAGAAGACTTTTGAAGAGGTTCAACCGAAAAAGTGAATCTTTTAAAACTTGAGGAGTGAATCTTCATTTCTCGTACGGCTTGGTGCGAAGCCGACATACAACTTTGGTGTGAAGCCTCGGAACCCTTGGTGTGAAGCCTTGGAACTATAACTTTCTATTCTGTCTTATCTTTGATTATTGTCAGGTAATATTTTCCCTTATTTCCTTTAATAAAATAAAAACCCCAAACCCTTATTAATTGATATCTTTTGATCTTCCCTTTTTGATTGACTTAATCCTTCGAACCTTAATTATTCAAATCCTAGAGGAGTCAAGAGACGATATCGTAATTGTCGCTTGGTGCCCTAAATTAGATCGAAACTCGAGTTCCTTCATTGGAGCCGTTTTTCTAGATCGGGAAATTTCGATGCATATGAGCGCTAAAATTTGAGTTAACCTACTTGTTTTAATTAAACCTATTGGATTATTTTATGTGTGGGTGATTTCGAATATTTCCGCTATTCAATTTAATCTGAAGTTAATCCCAACTCGCATTAATTAGGGTTTTAGCATTTGTCCCACATTGGATAGTGTTATGGGAGAACGAATTGAGACAAAGAGATATACTTGAGAGGTTGATAGCTGGTTGTGAACTACCTCCCTTGTGTGCCACAGGCTGTTGCTTCAAAAGTGCCAGAAGCTGGCGGCATTGATCCAGTGTGAAGTTCACAGTTGGTGATTCATTGCCTCCACTGTGAATATCGGTGGAGACTTGATTAGCCGAAACGCTTTTTTTGTTCTTGTGGAGTTGATGTCCTGGTGGAAACCCATGAAGAACATAACATTTTTCAATCGTGTGCCCTTGCTTCTTGCAATGGGTGCAAAAAGGCCGTTCACGTCGAGATCCCGATGAGTTGTAGTTCTTTTTTGGGTCGTAACGTTCATGACCGTGTGGTGATGTTGTTTTGCTGAGAAGGGCAGTGGCTTCGGTATGGGAGGAAGGGACATTGATCTCACGTTGCCTCTCTTCGTGAAGCACCAAAGTGAGAACTTTATTGTTGGAAGGGGATCCATCAGGGTTATTTGTCTTCGTACAGCAGCATAGGACTCATTTAATCCCATGAGAAACTGTATGACATTTTCTTGTTGTTGATATTTGACAAGAGTCTTCATAGCACCATAGGAACAGGAAGGCATTGGCCGATAATTCATGAGCTCATCCCAAAGGCCTTTCAATTTGGTGAAGTGAAGCCCTAGAATTGTTCTTGAGCAAGAGAACAAATCTCCTTTTGAATCTGGAATATTCTGGGAGCGTTTTGTTGAGAAAAACGCTCTTTCAAATCACCATGTTGTTGCATCACATCCATGAAAAATGAAGCTGATTGGTGGTTGACGATGGCTTTGTTATTGCCCCATCAGTGAACCCGGTTTTATTTTTGGCAATGAGTGCCATGAGCATTGCCGGACGCCATGTGGGATAATTTTCACCTATTAATGGTTGTGAAACCAACATGGTTACGGGACTATAAGAATGATGCAAAAAGTAGGGGCTGGAAGGACTTCAGTCTCACATTTCTCAGATGATGAAGAGTGGCTGCCAGATGACATCTTGAATCTTAGAGGTTTGCGAGGAAAGGAGAGCAAAAAAATCAATTGGCTATGAGTGGAGGGACCTAAGATATTATTAAGGGAGAGACAAGGCTATAATTTCCCCGAAGTGGGATTAAACTTCACCACGCCCCCGCCCGTGTTGGCAGGACTGAGTCAAGTCATGTAGACAATTGAACTGGGTGATGTGGAGTGGAGAAAGGCCTGCTCTAATACGATGACATATTTGTAAATTGAATTAATTCGAATTCTAACTTGAGTGTGCAGTTTTACATCAGTAATATAGGTACAGTGATGATTTGAATTTGAATGTAGCCCCATCCTGTTGGCCAAGGGCTCTTGTGCTATTGGCTCTTGACCAAGTAAAACGGGATCTGAATGTTATCCCAAGTAACAACAAAATAATAACCAACAATATGGGTATCTTGTGAATATACCGAATGAATTGTGATACTGTTCACCTTTTTAAATGTTTTTTAATTTCTTAGGTGAACGAATTCTCTTGTTTAGAGAGTTCTAGTTGTTATCGCTGCTGAAACTTAGTCAGCTGTTCACGTTTATTGAGTTTTTTTTTAATTATTTCTTAGTCAAGCGAATTCTCCTGTTTATAGAGTTTTAATTATTGTTGATGCAGAAACTCATTGATCTATTCACATTTGTTAGTTTTTTTTTTTTTATGTTATTCTCTTCTTGGTAGAGTTTTAATTGTTCTCGATGCAGGAACTCATTGAGCTGTCTCTGCGGCAGCAGAAGAAATTGCAGCACATGCTCTCTCATCTTCCCTCTCGCTTGCCTGCAACTGCTAGCATGGCAAATCGGACTACTGATTGGTAAATTTCATAGATAAGGCAAAAGTGTCTGTCAAACTTCTCTAATTGATGAACCGGAAGTCGCTCTGATTGGATGAGCATAATGTGAAGGAATTATTATCAAGAAAGATTCATAAATGAAAGCCATTGATCAATGGTTAGAATCATCAATAAGTGCATTTTTTTTGCTGCAACCTCCACAAAAAGTTGTTAAGTGATGTGGTAACTAATTAATTAGGCTCTACCGATTCCCTAATTATGGCTGTCAACAGGGCAGGTCGGCCCACTACCAACTAGCCCCGTCCTATTTTTGAGCCGGGCATATAAACTTGATCAATAGGGTAGGTCCAACTTAGTTGGAAGCATTCGACCCAACCTTCGGATCAGATCAGGTTGGGTCAACTCAAAGGTCAGGTTGGTTTGGATGATGCAGATTTTGACCCATCTCGGATCCGTCAGTTCGATAAATTATGTATATTTTATAGGGGTTAAAGGGGGGTTTACTGGCTTTTGAACTGGGCCGGCCTTGTCCTACCCGTTTTTTGGGTTGGGTCAGGTATCTACCAGAGATTGGACATAAAAAAGGTTAATTCTAAAGTTTAAACAATAACCGCGTTATTCAGTTTGATGCAGGACTATGATGACTACAATATACTTTCTAACTATTCGAAGCCTGAGGAAGAGCCTGTAGTATTACCAAAGGTAAGAATGGCTTTTGTGTCGATCTAAATTTTCTATATAGTTGTTATCTCTCTTAAAGGTTACAGATAATAGTGTTGTAAATTTGATTTTGAATGGGAGTACTCTATTTTCCAATTGCAACCTTTCACAGATGATAAATTCATATTCTTTACTACGTTGGTCAGATTTATACTGAATACCAATTAAATGAAATACAAAATGATTATTGGTTGAAATTAAGTAAATTGACCGCCGTCATTAGATAATCTGAGTTAGATTTGGTTGTCTGTAATGAACATGGTGTTAAAAAACAAGATTACTTGTGTTTCCAAGGAATGCAGTATTGGCCTTTACATGCTTTTTATCCCAGTCCGATGAAGTGGATAATTTATTAGCATTTGAATGTTGATAGAAAACCTGTTATCTGGGGATAATGAATCACCCATAGTTGAGATTCATTAGATACTTTGGCATATTTTCTTGTGGATATCCAAGTTTCCCATTTGTTTCAAAGCATCCACAGCAGTGAAAATGTTTATTCCTTGGAATTCTTTTATGGAAGTGCATAGGTGCTATAATCTTGTTACCAGGGAAAGTTAAGTCCACCAATGTCATATTTCATTGCATTGTGCCTTTCTTATAAGAACTCAACAAGCTATAAAAGCTATGACTTTGTGCTTGTTTCAGAACTGGGCTACTAGGAGTGCCTAGCCTCCTAACATTTCTGTAGGTAATTACTTATTAGTACTCACTTCAAAAATGCGCTCATTGGTAGATACCAGCATTTCTAATGACTATATCAATCAGTTCGCTTTCTCAAGCTGGAAATTATGCTTCCAAAGTTCTTTATTCCGATTAGGATTTTAGATCTTTGGAATTGAGCCTCTAAACCAGAGAGTTTTCTTTTTAAATAGTTGTTTGCATTTCGCCAAGTGTTTTCTCCTCTTTATGCTTAATTTTACAAGCATTCTTTTCTTATATGATTGTTATATGTTGGGATCTTCTATTCTGTTTTTTATCTTCCTCACTGTATTCTCAATCATGATCCATGGGTCCAGGGCTCATGCCCTGGGTTGGGATCTGTTTTGCAGCACTCCCTAGTGCACGGATATGAGTGCCCCAAATCCAAACTTATGAGTTGTTTTGGACATGTGGAATAGCTATGTAAGCTATAGGATTAAGTTAGATCTATAAATCATGAGTACCTGTGTGACGTCCCCAAATTCACACATAGGATTAATGCGCTCACTTGAAGACATCACACTACATCACATATCCATGATCATAACTATGTCAATTAATCCACAAAGATCCGCATATAAACGCAACGGAAAAACAACTATTTTCAAAAGCGCACACATAATTTTTTTTTTCCCATCATCATGAGTTTAAATACTACAATATGAGATAACAATCTATTATACAAAGTTTTGTGCCTACTCTTTAAATTAAATAAAATAGATTGAAATCATGCATAATCCCTCGTTAACATAAACCTATTCATAAAAATAAATCTGAAATAAATGTCTTAAAATCCTTCCTAATGCATAAAGAAAAACCTAATCAACTAAGCTTCAAATCCTTCTTTGCTCAAATCTGGATTTTCATCAATCAATGACGCATCTACATCATCCACTCAATGTATTGCTTTACTCCCTAGAATCTCAAACAATGGGCCAGTTTAACAAGTAAACCGGTATGGACCAGACATGATGAGACTAGTAGAAAAGACCCATAACTCAAACCAACTCATAAAATCAGTCAATAATAGAGATATAACATGTGACATAAATAATGAGTAAATCAATAGAATGAAACTGGAATATAACATTAAATCTAAATAAACATTGTGGCTAGGATCTATACCTTAGTTTCAAGTGTGGTCATTTTAATTGTGTATTTAATACTCATGAATCAACATACATAATGGACATGGTTATCTCTTTCTTAATCATTATCCTAATTTTCTCTTATCCTTCGATTAGTATCTACGTTAACCTTTGCATAACTTCTTTTCAGTTTAGTAAGCTTAAAAGTAAAGATCTTCTCCTATCTCTTCAGTTTTTGTCATTAATGCATGGATGCATAACTTTTCTTCTTACTTGTCATTCTTATTCATGTTAATTCCTCCAGCATAAGCCCTTAGGAATTCTATCGTAATCATAGAAATGCTTTGCTTTTATGTGTCATGTCGTAAAGTATCTTTTCACATTTATGGATGCCATGAATGTACATGCATAGAAAAACTGAAATTCAATTAATCATGTAATAACTTTCACTTGTTTAGGCTTAACATATCATAAACATGTAATCTCTATCGATTCCTACTTGTTTCATGTCGTGTAAATCAAACATCCTAGGTTGCATGAATTTTAAGCAATAAAAAAAGGATGCGCATAAATAAACATTCATGCATGATGATTAAACATATACAATATTTGAGTTGAAATAGAAATTCATTACTTGCCTTCTTGACAGATTCTAGAATTCTGGATAGATCTGGATTATGGAATTTTGGACAGATTCTGGATTCTTGAATTTTGGTTTATGTATAGAATTTTGTGATCAATCACATAACCCCGCGTACCATCGGAAACCCGCGATTAAGCATCAAAATTTAATAATTTAACATGAAGAATACTCATTAAATGAAATAAACCTTAATTCCTATTTTATTTTGGTGTTATCTACGTTTTCGATTAATCTCAGCATGATTTCTTGATACCTCTAGTCTTTCACGTTAAATTGACGTAACTTATCTCCTTTGATCCAATTCAAAGCTCTAATCCAATATCCGGTCGCGTCGTAAGCTCCTCTCGTGTTCTTCTAAGCTTTCAAATCGAAAACTCTAAAGTTTCTCTTCTAGTTGTCCTTCTTCTCTAGTATTTTCTCTCTTTCTCTCTAAGGTTTTTAGGGTTATAAAAGTTCTATAAAAATTCTGTAAATTAAAGCTAATCTCTATTTTAAAATACCTTAAAGTTTCCTATTTAAAGTCTAAATCTAATTAGAACTTTCTATATGGGTCTTAATTAATTTATGGGTCGTTAATATCACTAATGGGCCATACAAATGGGTCTTACTGACTGACCTTTACTAACATTAATAATTCTAATGAGTTTTATTACTTTACTAACGGGTCTTAAAGGTCCATTAACTATTACTAGTGGTACACCAAAATTACTAATATATTAATTAAAAGTTTTAAGGTCTACTAATTAGATTAATTAATTATCATAGGCCATAATAAAATAAACATTATGTATATGTGCAATTCTAATTAAGTGTATCAAATCAATCAAACAAAATTATAATCACAATTTAAAGTAAATAATTAATATCTAAATAAGCGAAAAATCTCGATTGTTACACTTGTCGAATTATCTTTTTGCTTGTGGACATAGTCGAAGATGATCCTCAGTCACACGAAACATATCCATGATCAACAGTGGATTCGATTGATGGAGCACAGTGGTAACAATTATCAAATATTTAGGGCATGAGCTTGTAGCACAATGGAAGGTTGACAATATGGCAGCCTCAAGGTCGTAGGTTCGAGCTCAGCTTACCTATAAAAAAATCATCAAATATTTAGGAAGCACAAACTATTGGTGCGTGTGTTAATTATGGGTGTGTGAGTAGGTGGCCTGTAATATCCCGAAAAATCACGTTAAACAATGACCTCGGGATCCGTGCCCGATTGGTCGCAGGTTTGACCAATTAGGAGTTCAATGGTTGACATAGAGTGTGATGAATGGATGAGATGTGATGGTTTGAGAGATTGTGTGGTGTGTGATGTGAATGTGAGGTCGCATACACCTACAGCGGTGTATGTGCTCAACACACAAGAAAGGGGATAGATAAAAAGGGTTTAATAACCCTAAAATCTGTATCTTGGTTGTTGAAGGAGAGTAAAGAAGAGAGAGAGAGAGAAAAGTAAAGAGAGGAGTTATTGCAACTGATTGGAAGGGGGATTCAAGCGATAAAAGCCGGATTCGACACGGTTTGGATCCGTTAGAGCCAAAGCTGGAACCCTAGCCTTTCCAACCGCTAGATCTAATCAAATTGAGATTTGATTGAGGTAAATTTCTTGTGAATTAAATGCATAAGATATGGGAGGTTAATCGTAGTTAGAATGGTGTAAAATGTAGGGTAAAAAGGCTTAGAAAAAGAAAGAAAATAAATGGAGAAAGATTTGGAAGAACAGCCAGAAGGGGGCAAAATCTGGCAATTTCGATTAATCGAAATTGGGTTTCGATTAATCGAAATTGGCCAAGAAGTTGAAAAGTCAGAGGACCCCGATTTCGATTAATCGAATTGGGTTTCGATTAATCGACTTTGGTTTTCGATTAATCGAATTGAGAATTGATTAATCGACTGGGAGCCTACAGTGGACTCCAGTGAAGAAAAGAAATGGGCTTGATGAAATCGACTAATCGAAATGAAAATTCGATTAATCGATTTGTAATTTCGATTAATCGATTTGGGATCGATTAATCAATTTTGGAAACTCGATTACTCGAATTGAGAATCGACTTGATAGAGCAGAGAATTTCGATTAATCCCATTGAGTTTCGATTAATCGAATAGGAATCCCGATTAATCGATTTGAGAATCGATTAATCGATATTGACTTTCGATTAATCGATTTTGGAAATCGATTAATCGACTGGGCCAGTTTATGTTGATTTTTGAGTTTGACTTTAATATTCATGGAGGGTCTTGGACCTCCTTTATTGCATCCTTAGTGATGTGTTTCACATGTTATGTGGTACCATAGGTGGTACGTGTGAGCAAGTGCACAAGGAGCCACGTGGGACCTTGATGCATTGATCAAACGAAGACTTGAGGTAGGGAACTCCTTGAACATGTACCTTATTTTACAAGAGCATATATGTAGTGATATAGATTTGAAATTCAAAATGTTTTATTGCTTAAAGAGTTTGGGAAAAGTGTGTGTGACATCAATAAAAGTAATCATAATGAGCCATCCCCAGGGGATGAAGAAGTAAAGAGATAAGAGCATCAGGTGTGATACAAGTGAATGGATACATCCCAGGGATGTATCCAAGATTGGATCATGTTTGATAGGGCCTAACTGATATAAGATAGCACATTTACACGGTGAATAACTATATGTAAGGCACCGATATTTTGTTATTTGAGGTTTGATAGGGTACCCCATCGACGTGGCGGGATATCCACGGATCGACCGGCAGATATCCCGTGGACCGATACTACGGCTAAACCGTAGGCCGTAGGCTTATCCACGTGTTGATTGAGATTAGTGAAACCCCGTCACCGATCCCCAGGGGAAAGGGGCTTGGGTACTATTTGTAATCCCAGGGAATACGTTAAAAGTGTCTATATAGATGACGATGATGGGTATCTCATCGGGGCTCGATGCTATATTGCTCCGGGATTACTTAAGTTGAAAGTTTAAGTTTTGCTTTAGGCCTTTTCAGCATCATTCATGAACAAATAAAAGACATGAGTAAACTACTAGTAAAATGTGATGTTTTTAACTGTCTTCATCAGTAACTGCATAGACACATCATGCATGGCATATTATGGAATATATGTGAGTAATAATTTATATGTTCAACTGTGTTTTGTTCCCTATTGAGCTAGGATGTAGCTCACCCTATAGACTATACGTCGCAGGTCCATTACTAGCAGCTGCCGAGGCTTCAGGAGACGCTGACCCCGGTGAGTCGGACCTTGCGGCCGGAGAAGAGTTGGAGCCACCTCCTGAGGACTTCTTCTAGAGGACTCCGTTGTGCCGCTTTGAGGGCTTTTGGATAGAGATTTGTACGGCTTGGTATGTCAAGCCTTGTTTTGGCTAAACAATGAACATGTATAAATTGAGATTATTCTTTTGGGGCGAACCATCCGTGATGATTTGCTATCATCGATGGTTCGGATCGGTTCTCTATTCATGCAGAGGTATGAGGGTAGAACTGTCTTTTGAGAAATGCTTTTATATAGATTTAAATTCCGTAGTTTCATTTACTATTTCATTTTGTGCTTGATATGCCAATGTTCCATGCTTAGCTAAGGGGCACGGTCAAGATGATCGTGCTGATGGCACGGGTTTCAGGGTGCCGAAATCCGGGCTGTCACATGGCCACTCATGGTGTGTGTGAATAACTTTGGATGTGTATACTGTATATTGTTCTTTTAGTATATAGTCATGTCAGGGTTAGATTTGTGCATCCAACTCAACCAATTGGCTATGAGTGGAGGGGCCCATGGTATTATAAGTGGAGAGACAAGGCTATAATTTACCCAATGTGGGACTAAACTTCAACATGCCCTCGCACGTGTTGGCAGGACTAAGCCAAATCACATGGACAATTGAATTAGGTGACATGAGACTTGTGACTTCTTTGGCTACTCTCTTTGCTTACTAAGCTCAGTTTTCCTCCATCTCTTCCTATGCCTCTCCATTGGGATAACCAAGCGGCTATTAATATTGCTAAAGACTTGGTTCTTCATGTGCGAACTTAACATATTGATGTTGATATTCATTTTATTCGTGAGAAGATTCAAGCTGGCCTTATAGAGACTCCCAAAGTCACATCTTCTCAGCAACTAACCGATGTTTTTACGAAAGCCATTGGTCCTTCTTCTCTTCAGGATATTCTTGTCAAGCTAGGCATGATTGATACCTATGCACCAGCTTGAGTGGGAGTATTGGCGTGTATTGGGTGTGCGAGTAGGTGGCCACTTATGGTTTGTGTGTAATAATTCTGGGTGTGTATACTATATATTGTTCTTTTAGTATATACGAACTAGGTAAAGAATTTAACATATGCATTTATATTTACTAAGTAATGAATACTAATTTATTGTGTGATTGTGTATTTGAAAATTTACTATTTGAAACTAAAAAGTAACACAAGCTACTTACAAAGTTACAAGTACAAAATAAATGATTTGAAGGCAACTTGATTGAATAACAATAGTGATAGTTGATGGTATGATCAAGTTGTTTTTGAAAGCAGGAGTGGAGCCCGGGAACAAGTATGAGAGTCCAGAGTGGGAGTGACACCTTGGGTAAAAGATTCTTGCTAATAATGATGAAACATGCAAATATCTTGCTCTTTGCATGCATTCTTTTTCCTTGGTATCAAAGTGTTGGTGTATATTATGGATATATTTTGGTGTGTGAGTAGTAGGATATTGGTATGTTGCGTGTATTGAAAGGCTTACTCTTAATTTGTTACATCTTACTAATGTTTTAAGGGTAGTAGGTCTATCTAATTTAATTAAAGTCATTTTCTCCATCTCTCTCTCTCTCTCTCTCTCTGCTTCTTCGCTTCTTCTCCTTATCCACCAACTCTAGAATCTTAACTCTAACCCTAGACCTAAAGCCTGTAAAGACTTTAGTATCAGAGCCATCCCCTTTGTTCCTGATTGAACCTCTGCCTTGCTGATGTCAGCATGAGGTCCGGCCCTTTGACCTCGAGAACATTTTCTGGGAAAGCTCGAATTTACAAGATTTTCTAGTATTTTTTCAAGATTTTTTTGTGCTGTCTTGTGTTGACTTGATCTTGTTTAGTCAATTGTGGAAAATTGCCTTGAAATCCATGGAAGTTCGAGATTTGACACTTCCAACAATTAGTTTATGAAAGCTCTACAAAGGGTTGGTTATTTTTTGAGCCAATCTCGTGTCTGATATTATTTTGATGATCAGATTGTTGTGGCATAATCTGGACCAATTTTTTGACCTCACAAAGAGATGAATATTGCCTGATGGTATCAAGTATCAACTGTTGTGTTTCCCTTGAATTTTGCTATAACAAACTTTGATCTACTGTACTAAGGTTTGTTTGACAATCTGTTGTCGCAGTTTCCCATCCAATTCGACAAAAACATCTTTCCCTAAAATCTGGCACTTGTTTTGTCTGTGACATGGTTTCCTGCACCTAGTATGAATCTCATATTACAGCATCCCTATTAATGAGGTGTTATTTGCATTCTCTTTGGGGTGATTGCTATTTGATCCCTACGACGATTTTGGTGATTATTTTCAGTGTTTCTCAGGCATAAAATTATACTATGTAGCTTGTTATTGCTTTGGTCTGGTTAGTACTTTTGGACTTGGCTCCATACTTGATGTGATATCCTCTTTTTTGGTTTGAAAATAGTGTTCTCTATCAGTATCTGTCAGCATAGTGAATTAGTAATTACTTCTTTAATTGAAAAATAAGTATTTTTTTTTTTCTAATCTAGAAAAGGGAAGAGAGAAGAAACTAAATGGTCATATTAGGTTATGATGCCTCATAGTTGTTGGGTAGTTCAAATCATATTTGCCTGTGATTTTGGTTGATTAAAGGTTCATTCATAATTATTGTATAGATCGGTTTCTTTCTTTGCAGGAGAAAAAGGGCCGTGGCTCTGCACCTCGTTGGTATATAACTGCTGAAGAGCTCGCTTCATTGTCATCGTGCGTACTTATCAATTATTTATGTGAATAAATTGTTTTTTATGATATTGTTTTGATTCTGTTGTTTCCCAATCAATCACCCATGCATAAACCCTTTCCCCAATTATGCAACCTACTTTTTAACCTCCCCAACCAATTTGCAGTACCAATTCTTGTTTACTGCAGTTATATGAGGGGCAGGCTAACAGTGGACAAAGTGAATGCTGCCATCAATGATATAGCTGCCTATGCAGATGCCAATGCACATCTTATTGCAGCCCCGAAAAAGAAGGCATGCATTTGTCTGTTTCTTTTTCCTAATTTTCTATACTAGTTTGAATTGATGCATCAATAGGATTAATTGAGTTTATGTTTGTACATGAAGATGGCAGAAGATAGTTGGGAAAAGGCTCTAGTAAGTGAACTCAATTCAGCTCCGACTTTGTAAAATTCCTTTGGGTCTTGATTCTGAGTCCTCATTCAACATGTGTTGCCACTATTTTAAGAAGATTTTTTTGAAATGAAATCCCAGTGCTGTCGTAAAAATCATGCAGGAACTACGAGATATTTCTATGGCCGAAGCAGTGAAAACCAAGCATTTTTTCCTCGAAACCGACATGAAAGGATCGGGACTGAAGCTTGACAACACTGGGAAAGCAATCCTGACTGTGAGTTTTTACTTGCTCATTGTCAATTTCACAAGAGGACATAAATGATTTTTCCAATCAGGCATTGAAAATAGGGAGGCAATCTATCAATTCTGTTTTTTACATATAAAGATATGCAGGGTGTCACCGGCGTTAAAAGATTATCAATCTTATGAAAAGGTTCACCCCTGGTGTGTATAGAATGTGTTTTAGAAATCATGCGGTGTTTGAACTAAACTATCAATAAAATCAATTTTTTTTCTCTCGGTTAGGCTTAGGTCTGTTATTGTACATTGTAGTTGCAGAAACTTACAGAACAATTGTATTTTTGGTCTCTGAGGTTGCTACTGAATGAGATTAAGCTTCATGTCAATGCATTAAAAATTGATATCGCAGTGGTTAGTGGAATTGCAGCCAGAAATTTAATCATCGTGTCTTTGTTTACTTGTCAAGGATGGAAATCATGGAATTATTAGGCACTTGGATCATCATCATCTTCATCATAGCCCTATCCCATCTATTAGGCACTTGGATAGCCATCTCAAATCTTTAATAAATGTTAATATTAGTGTCAGAAAAAAGTATTGAATGAATGTTATAGTTCTTTTAAAACCTCTTCCATATTCATGGACAGGTTCAGCAACCCAATTGTTACTATATTTTAGACCAACATGAATACTTGTCAAAAAATATATTTTGGAACCAACCTGTATGGTTCCTTGTATTGAATTTATGGTGTCATATTAACTGTGGCTGAATTTTCTGTTTGACGCATATAAATGTCTCATAGGGTGAGGTTTATTGTGATCGATGCAATTTGAATAAAATAATGATGACAACAAAAGGAGAAAAATTAAAGGTAAAAAAATAAAAATAACGTAGTGAACAGGGATGCTGATCACTTCTTTTACATTTAATAAAAACGTGACCTCAGCAACCATAAGTTTTTGTGAAATTAGAAAGGTGCCAAAATGTAAAAGGCAAAAACCCTCATTAGTTATGCATCTTGGAGAAGTTATAGCTTCAAGATTTCAAATAATTGAAGTGAATATATTCTCTCAAAAGTTCAATATGATGGTCTTTTGCTACACAACAAATTTACTTAGAAATAAAATTCATTCTCAAGTAAATTGCATCAAATTTTCCTTCATCAAGAGAGTTTTATTAATAATGGTGGACTTGACACTTCCGGGTATCACCTTCAATGCCTCATTAATTACATAAAAAAATTGACTACCTCAATAAAAGCTATGGAAGAAAACAAATATATACATCTCTGAAAATAATCAAAACTCCTAGACTCTATGTCTTCATCAGCATCATCGTCATCGCCTTCATCTTCAACATTAGTATCTTAAGATATGAACAATCAACATGCTCTGTTTGCTTGGAATCCGCCTGGTATTGAACAAAGATCGACGAATGTATGAACCTTTGCGCCAAATGCTAGATCTGTCTAATTGATAGGCATGAAGGAGTATAGGTGCTAGAAGTTCATGAAAGAGCTTTAACAAGAACTCTTGATACTGAGTGAAAAAACCAACAATTATATGAGGGATTAGGCATGGGTGTCATGACCCACATAACCTAGTTTCCAACCTTAAGTATTTAAGACTTAGACACGGGCCATTAGGATTCACATAATCTAAGTATCAATCAAGCATACGAGGGTCTTAGGCGTGGACATCAAGGTCCACATAACCTAAGTGCGACCTAAATTCTAACGCTTAGATGTGAGTATCGAGACCTTAGTTACCGAAAGCGGCATGAAGCGTGTAGTAGGTTGGGAGCGGGAGCGTCATCAAAATCTTAAAAATATAGTAATTTATGGTCCGAAGCTGATGTGGGAGCGAGATTTCGAAGCTGGAGCGGCTTACTAATTAGAAGCTTCCTGCTACTAGGATCGAGAGCCACACAATCTAAGTGTTACTCGGGAGAAGAAAATGATAAAATAAAGAGAAGAGAAGAATAAAGTGGGGGATACCTTAAGGTATTTTAGTAGAGAATCTTCAAACGGGAGAATTTTTGCAGAGCTTTTGCTTCAACAGATTCAGATGCTAATAATGAGGGGGTGGCTGCTATTTATAGAGTTATCGCGGTGGTTACTGAAAGTTACCATCCGATGGTCTCCGCATCTCCCAATGAATCTATGGTGAGAGAAGGGCTGCACAAGTTGTTGGAATGCGATTTTCGGGAACCTCTCAGATTCGGGAAAATACTCCAAGTTGTCACTTGGGACTCGGTTTGTAAGAGGGTGAAGGTAAAGTAGCAACAAACAAACTTGCTTAGTGTAAAGGTCAGGCAACAAACGGACTTGCCATACTGATTGCCAATAACACAAAAACTTATTAGAGATCAAAAGAGGGGAGGTTATGCAGCACACAATCTTGCAAAACCAATGTCAGTGACAAATAAACTCACTTGACAATAAGATTAAATAATGCAGCAAACAATCCGTAAAAGAGATGTTAGTGACAAACAAACTCACTAACATATGAAATATCCTGTAAAAAAGATGTTAGTAGCAAACTGTCTTACTAACAGATATAACTAAATGTGATCGCCACCTACGGATTTTATTATTATTATTATTTTTTTTTCAAGTCATGCAATGTAACAACCTAAATTTTTCCAAACCTTAATACGTCCAATAATATGTGTACTTAACAAAATATACATTGCATGACTTGAATGTTCAAAACATTTTTAACAAAAGAAACACAGTTTGGTTTAAAAGACCCTTATATTAATTTCCTCACTAATTACACAAGCTACGTGATCGGCGGTTAGAAATTTGAATTATAGACTAGAGGTCCAAGGATCAAATCTTGGTGTAGGCGTTAAAACCTCTAGTTTTGGACCTTGAAATAAAAGCTCATACACCTTGCCTTGGTGTGTCCGCCCAACACGGATGATCCAAAAAAAAAAAAATTATAAAAAGTTGTCTGACGTAGAACCTTAAATCACAATCTCTCCGAGAGTCTTCCTTAAGAATAGAATTCTTCTTGAGAAAACCTTAGCCGCCTCTTCTTTCTTTTCTCCTTAAAGAAAACCCTAGCCGTCTTCATCGTCAAACCACTCTAGAACCTTTTGGGGTTCTCTACCACAAGTCACTTTGATCATGCCACCATCAAGATCAAGGAGGGTGAAGGAAGAGACCTCGAAGAACGGTAGTGTGGAACGTCGATCTTCTCAAACCTAGATCACCGTTGAATCACCAATCACGCTTCAAGAGGTGAACACTATCACTTTATTCGTTCTTATTTTCAAATCTTAATGAGAATATTAGAACCCTTGTACAATTCGGATCTAAAATGAATTAGGACTGTTGATTAGACCTCATTTTCGAACTCAAGGACGTACAGAAATTTTGAGCCTGAAAATGACAATGATAGCTTTTTGTGATAATAACCACAGCTCGCTGCCATCAATGATAGCTTGCTGTGAGAATACCACGGCTCGTAGTCATTGAAAGAAAATTAACACCGCTGTGAAAGCAGTTTGAAAATTATGCCATACCCTTAAACCAACTCACAGCTCACCGTTACAAAGACAACGAGTTGTCACTGGAGAACAAAGGAAAGGGCACCCAAGCACAGCTCGCTGCCATGGAAACCGCAGCTCGCTGTGTATATAAACAGAAAACGAAATGACTATATACACCTCGCTGCTAGGAATATTGCAGCTCGCTGTGTATACGAACAGAAATAAAATATACACAGCTCGCTGTGGACTCATGATAACTCACCGTCGAGAAGATAACAACCCAGCCACAGCTCGCTGTCAAGAGACAACAGCTCGTTGTGGATGAAAACAGAACAAGATATAGTTATACGCAGCTCGCTGTCAGAAGACAACAGCTCGCTGTGAATACTGAGAATGCCGCCACAGTTGCAGCCACAGCTCGCTGTCACATCACAACAAGCTGCGAATACCAAGAACAGAAAGTTAGTCACGGCCACAGCACGCTGTCATAGTACAACAACGAGCTGTGAACATAAAGAACAAGGAGATTTTTCCTTCAAATTGATCTGTCCTCTTTTGATCAATCGGCCATTGATATGTCACTATTGTGTGCAATGTAGAAGGGAGAATCAATTGCTCTTGATAGGCATCATCGCATTTCCTCCTTGTGACGCTTGGACCAAGGTAAGGGGATTTCAATGCGAAATTGTATTTATACTTTAATTCATACTTTAATTTTCATTGAATATTGAAAATTGTCTAAATATTAGATATCGGATATTGAAAACCCCATGAATATTTGACACTCTTTGAACTCTTGATAATGCATCGAACATTGAAGATTCGCCAAATAGTTGGAAGTCATTGAATACGTAATGCTTGTCAACACATTGAAACTCATCGCATTTTGAATATACTCATTGAGCTTTTGAAATCTATTGAAATGCGAAATCGTCATTGAGGTATTAAAAACTATTGAGCATTGAACTTTGTACATTGTGAATATGAATGTGAATTTTTGGACTATATACGTTGGACGATGTCATACTATGATTTAGAATATGAATGTGATTTGAAGAGTTAAAGTAAATGAATCCTGTGCGACGACACACATTGAACCGTTACGGCGGTATATCCGTATGTGAGCCGTGCTTCGGCACATATTGAACCGTTACAACGGTATATCCGTATGTAAACCCTGCTTCGGCACACATTGAACCGTGACGACGGCCTTTGAACCGCACAAGCATTCCTCACAACACAGGAGCTTGGGCATATTGAAAATTGTTCTTTGAATGACGATGGTTAGGATTCCCATCGGTTACCTTTGGCTCTAATGCTATATGCGTTAGTGATTATTTAAGTTATGGAATTAAGTCTTGCATTAACCTAAGAACTTGCATATAAAAGGAACCAATGCATATGATTATACTGATCTTCATGTGAACTATAGAACCCTTGAAAAATGAAAATTTGTTTAACCTTGTTTGAAAATCCTAATATCTGAAATTGAATATGATCTTTGAAACTATGTTTTGGACGCATAGAGTATAGTTTGTATTGAGGTTTTTCCTACTGAGCTTGTGAATTTTTGGCTCTCCCTGACACTGTGTCACAAGTTCTGACGCTGACGAAGATCCCGATTTCGTACCAAAAGGCGAAGCAGATCTTCCACCTGAAGAGTTTTTCCCTTAAAATTTTGGCGATTCAAACTCGGTGCATTTTATAATTGTTTAGAAAAATTTCTTTTTTCGTACTCATTGATGTAAATACCATTGTTTGTGTGACGTACGGTCGTCACCGGTGGTATATTTATGGATGTGCACTTTATTGTGGTACGCTTAAGCATTTAATTCAATTATAGTAATGCGATTTCCATTGATGCCAAAGAAATGTTGTATTTAGATTGTGAATTATGACCTAGCGACCGGACATTTCACGTTATTCTTGTGTGGAAATTTCGGGTCGTTACAGTTGGTATCAAAGCCTTGGCGCTAGGTCTTGTTGGGACACGGGTTGGATTTGTACGATTTCTGATTTATCTAAATGTGTTTTGACAAATCCTTATGGCCCCTCGACGTAGACCAAAAACTGTCCACACAGAAGGCATATCGAGTGGTGAGGGAATCGCTGCTGGTGCAAATAAACGACAATGGACATGTTGGGCAGTTGCTAGAGACAATGGTCAATATTATGGCTCAACAAACTACCTTGCTTGCGGCAAGGCAACAACCCTTCGAATTCCAAGAATTTCGAAGGATGAAGCCTCCCAGTTTCTTGGGGCCGAGCCGACCCACTCAAAGCGAAGAAATGGCTGAATCAGATAGAAAAGATTCTTTCGGTGATACCATGCACAGAAGAAGAGAAAGTCAGCTGAGCGTCCTTTCAACTTGAAGGAGAAGTTGACCCATGGTGGAAATCGGTCGAAAGAACGAGCATACAAGAAACGCCGAATACTCCATGGACTTGGGCTCAGTTCACCAGAGAGTTCAATGAGAAATACTTCCCGGAATCATTCAGAAATCAGTGGGAGGTCGATTTTATCTCACTAGAACAAGGTCAATTGTCTGTGACCGAGTATGAAGCCTAGTTCACGAGGCTCTCCAGATTCGCACCCCAACAGGTTGCCACAGAAGTCATGAAAGCTAAGAAATTTGAACGTGGCCTAAAACCGAGCATTCAGGAAAGAATTTCCTTATTCAAGTTAAGGACATATGCAGATGTCATGGACCGAGCTCTCATTGCGGAACGCGATTTAGAAAAGTTGTACAAACGAAGAGAACAACAAAATAAGAACAAGGTGAGCAGAGCACAATCAGTCACCAGTGAACAGACTAGTAAAAGAACAAAGTTCACCGTTTCGGCTCCTTCCCAATCAGTTCAGACCACCAATGTTCGACAAGTTTTTTCTGCACCTATGAAGCCCTTCCGTCCTTCCAACCCTATTACAACTGGAGCGTCAATAGCACAGAAGACTTCACGTATCGCTTCATCAGTACCGGCTGAGTCATGCTCACGATGCGGAAAGTAAAATAAGGCGGAGGAATGTAGGTGGATGCTTCCAATGCGGACAGAAGGGACATTTCTTAAAAGATTGTTCGAGTATGAAGAAAGAGAAGGTGATATCGACACCCACCCAGAAATCTCCGTGACCTGTAGTTCAGGGTCGTGCTTATGCTATCTCTGCACGTAACGTTCAAGCCACAAATGATGTCATCCAAGGTATAAACTACGTTCTGATTCTTAGTTATTTATCTTTACCTTCGACTAGTGAATACTCTTGGAATTTGGTTTTGAATTATATTGTTGCATGATCACTACGACCTCAGTATACACCACTGATTGATTTAAACACATGAACCTTAGGTATTGTACACATGTATTAGAGTAGTGATAGCTGTCAACACAACGCACGTGTCTTGATAGACCCTGACTCTACACACTCGTATGTGACCCGTCAATTTGCCACGAAACTAAGTATTATGCCAGAACCCTTGGACTTTATTCTGTCCATTTCTGTTCCAATTGGGGATTCTATGGTCAAGGACACCACCTGCCGATCGGTCATTGTCCCGATTGAAGACCACGAGACAACGGTCGATCTGGTCATCTCAGACATGCAAGGATTCGACGTAATCCTTGGTATGGATTGGTTGTCAGCTTACCATGCAAGTGTAGATTGCCTTCGAAAGGTGGTTACCTTTCGCCCTCCAAAAGGAAAGCCCTTTCGATTCTATGGCATCAAGTTAGACATTGCACCTTTTGTCTCGGCTATTTGAGCTGAGCGGTTATTGCAAAAAGGATGTCAGGGATACCTTGCATTTGTACAAGGTCAACGCGATGAGAAGGTTAATATTATAGACATTCCCATAACACGTAATTTTCCAGATGTGTTTCTAGAAGACTTGCCAGGATTGCCACCAGACAGGGAAGTTGAGTTCGTAATTGATTTAGCCCCGGGCACTGAACTAGTATTTAAAGCCCCATACCGTATGGCATCGGCCGAACTAAAAGAAGTCAAGGAACAATTGCAGGAACTCGTAGATAAGGGGTTCATAAGACCGAGTGTTTCCCCATGGGGAGCACCCGTCCTGTTTGTAAAAAAGAAAGACGGTTCGATGCGGCTATGCATCGACTATCGTCAGCTGAACAAATTAATGATCAACAACCGCTATCCACTTCCTCGAATTGATGATCTCTTTAATCAGCTACAAGGCGTAAGGTTCTTCTCGAAGATAGATTTAAGATCAGGTTATCACCAGTTGAAAGTGTAAATCTAAGACATTCCGAAGATCACCTTCCGCACTAGATATGGACACTACGAATTTTTGGTGATGCCTTTTGGTCTAACAAGCGCGCAAGCATCATTCATGGACCTGATGAATAGAGTGTTCAAACCTCATCTTGACCAATTTGTGGTTGTCTTTGTAGATAACATCCTCATTTATTCAAGGACAAGAGAAGATCATGAACAATATCTGCGCGTAGCCCTTCGGACACTTTGTGATCATCAGTTGTATGCCAAGCTAAGCAAGTACGAGTTTTGGCTAGAACAAGTCAGTTTCTTGGGACATGTCATCTCCGAGGCAGGCATCACTGTCGATCCAGCTAAGATTGATGCCATTATAAAATGGGAACAACCAAAGACGGGAACCGAATTCGTAGTTTTTTGGGTCTAGCCGGGTATTACAAAAGATTTGTTGAAGGCTTCTCCAGAATCACAGGACTGCTCACTCAGCTCACCAAGAAGAGTACAATGTTTGAATGGAATGATTCATGCGAAAAGAGCTTCCAAGAACTTAAGAACAAGTTAACTTCTACACCTGTCCTCATAATACCGTCAGGCAGCGGAGGGTTCGTAATATATAGTGATGCGTCACACAGTGGGTTGGGCTGTGTATTCAACCAACACGAAAAAGTCATCGCTTACGGCTCTCGACAACTTAAGGACCATGAGAAGAACTATCCAACGCATGACCTAGAACTAGCAACAATGATTTTTGCTTAAAGATTTGGAGGCACTATCTCTACGGAGAAACGTTCGAGACCTTCACTGATCACAAGAGCTTTAAATATCTCTTCACTCAAAAAGATTTGAACATGAGGCGGAGAAGGTGGATGGAATTCCTCAAAGATTATGATTGCTCCATTCAGCACCATCCTGGGAAAGTGAATGTAGTGGCAGACGCACCGAGTCGAAAGTCCTCTGCTCAATTGTCAAACATCATTACACGAATAAACAAATGGCGATTGTTCGAAGATATATCCCTATATGATACAAAGTTTGATGTGAAAGACTCAGGAGCCTTAATGGATAATATTACCACTCGATCGACGATCTTCGACAACATCCACTAACTTCAGAGGACCAATGAGGACCTTATGACCATTAGATAAGATGTGACCAGTGGAAATTGGCTTGATTTCTCCATCAGGGAGGACGATTCATTACTCTTCAGAGGCCGACTGTGTGTATCGGCCGATACTGACCTTCGGCGCATGATTCTAGAAGAAGCCGACAAGTTAAAATAGGCTATCCACCCCGATTGTACAAAAATGTATTCAGGATCTAAAGAACTTCTAGAAAAGGTTTGAAGAAGGAAATAGCAGAATTCGTATCAAGGTGCCTAGTATGTCAACAGGTGAAGGTCGATCGTCGGAACCCCTCGGGTTTATTGCAACCCTTACCGTCATGGGTTAAAATCTTGGAAAAATGATACATATCATTCAGACCCAAAACTGATACGTATCAGTATCGGATGATACATTCCAATGTATCGTCCGGTATTTTGAATTTTTGTATGGGAGGCACCGATACGGTACCTTGAATGTACCGTATCGGTGAGGTCCAAAACTGATACGTATCGTCTGATACGTATCGGTATCGGACGATATTTTGACCCATGCTTATCGTTACCTAAATGGAAATGGGAGGCTATATCCATGGATTTTATCCTTGGGTTACTGAGAACCGTGAAAGGACATAATGTCATTTGGGTTATCATTGATCGCTTAACAAAGTTTGCCCACTTCCTACCATACAACACGAAGTATACATCCAGTCAACTCGCAAAGTTGTATCTCAAAGAAATTGTCAGATTACACGGTATACCTGTTAGCATCGTATCAGACAGAGATCCATTGTATACGTTAAAGTTTTGGCAATGATTCCAAGAAGGGATGGGCTCTAGACTGGACTTTAGTTCTGCATTTCACCCTCAGATAGATGGTCAGACAGAAAGAGTGAATCAGATTCTCGAGGACATGCTTCGGGCTTGCATGTTAGACTTTCACGGGTCATGGGACGAACACCTACCACTGATTGAGTTTGCTTACAACAACTATCAGACGAGCATTGGGATGACCCCTTTCGAAGCACTTTACGGTCGGAGATGCAAGTCTCCCCCTCAATTGGGAAGAAACCGGAGAGAAATTCTTATTAGGCCCAGAAGTGATTGAAAGCACAACCAAAGCAATTCTGTTGATCCGTGAAAGATTAAGAATTGCATAGAGCCGACAGAAGAGCTATGTAGACCTCGAAAGGACGAATGTCAAGTACCAGGTAAACTTGCTACGATTATTACTTTTGTCTCCCCCATTATCTATATGCATTACTTAGACATGCATCCCTTGCAGAAGGGGGGACAACGCCTTCATCAAGATTTCACCCACAAAAGGCGTGATGCGATTCAGGAAGCATGGAAAACTAAGCCCAAGCTACGTCGGACCTTGTTAGATATTGGGTCGAGTCGGCAAAGTTGCATATTAGATGGCCTTACTGCCACAACTTTCGAACATGCATAACGTTTTTCACGTATCCATGTTGAGGAAGTACATAAAGGACCCAACTCACATCTTGGATTATCAGCCCATCGATATCCAAGAAGATATGACTGTAGCTAAAGAGCCGATATAGATCTTGGACCGTAAAGAAGAGATCTTACGTACCAAGCGGATCCCGCTCGTGTTGGTTAGGCGGCGGAATCATTCTTCTGATGAGGCTATCTGGGAACGCGGGGTAGAGATTCGTGACCAATATCCACACCTCTTCGAATAGGTACGTAAATTTTCGAGGAAGAAAATTCTTTTAAGGGGAGAAGAATGTAACAACCCAAAAATTTCCAAACCTTAATACGTCCAATAAGTATATGTACTTAACAAAATATATATTGTATGACTTGAATGTTGAAAACATTTTTAACAAAAGAAATACGTTTTAGTTAAAAAAACCCTTATATTTAATTTCTTTACTAATTACACAAGCTATGTGATAGCATGGCGGCTAAATACTGGAATTATAGACTTCAGGTCCAAGGGTCAAATCTTGGTGTAGGCTTTAAAACCTCTATTTTTGAACCTTGAAATAAAAGCTCATACACCTTGCCTTAGTGTGTCCGCCCAACATTGGATGATCTCCCAAAAAAAAAATTATAAAAAGGTGTCTTACGTAGGACCTTAAATCACAATCGCTTCGAGAGTCTTTCTTAAGAGTAAAATTTTTCTTCTTCTTTCTTTTCTCCTTAAAGAAAACTGTAATATCTTGAAAATTTGCGTTGAATAGTGACCTCGAGATTCGTGCTCGACTGGTCATAGGTTTGACCAAGTGGGAGTTCACTAATTGATTGGAGAGGTGATGAACGGATGTGATGTGAAAATGATGTAAGTGTGTGGAGTGTGAGGTTAAATGAGAATCACATACGCTTATCTTGAGTGTATGTGCTCAACACAAAGAATGTAGGGATATAAGGGTTAAAGAACCCTAAAGTAATTTATTGGATTGATAAGAAGAGTAAAGAAGAGAGAGAGAGGGAGAAGCTAGTTAATGCAAGGGAGTTATTGTGGCTTGTTGGAAGGGAGATTGGGCAACAAAAGTCGGATTCGACGCGACAAGGATCCGTTAGAGCCAAAGCTGGAACCCTAGCCTTTCCAACCTCTAGATCCAATCAAATTGAGATTTGATTGAGGTAAATTTTGTTGAATTAAAAGCATAGATTGTAGTCAAGAATACTTAAAATCATAGGATAAAGGCTTAGAAAAAGAAAGAAAAATAGGTTGAAGAAGATTTGGAAGATCAGCCCGGAAGGGGGTTGAATCTGGCCAAATCGATTAATCGAAATTGAAGTTCGATTAATCGATTTTGGCCTGGAAGTTGAAAAGTCATGAAAGCCCGATTTCGATTAATCGAATTGTATTTCGATTAATCGATTTGGATTTCGATTAGTCGATTTGGAAATCGACTAGGTACCTCCAGTGGCTGGAGAAAAGTGACCTGGAGAAATCGACTAATCGAGTTTGGAAATTGATTAATCGATTTTGGATTTCGATTAATCGATTTGGGATCGACTAATCGATTTCAGAATTTCGACCACTTGAATTAAGAATCGACTGCTTTATGTTGGAGACTTCGATTAATCGATTTTGAGAATCGATTTGGGTTTCAATTAATCGATTTTGGGAATCGATTAATCGAATTGTATTTCGATTAATCGATTTGGGAATCGATTAATCGACTTTGACAGTTTTGCTTAACTTTCTAAGTTTTCTTTGAGATTCAGGGAGGGTTCAGGACCTCTTCATTACATCTTTAGTGATGTATTTCATGTGTTATGATGTACCCTAGGTGGTACGTGTGAAAGCGAGCACAAGGAGCCGCGTGGGACCTGGATGCGTGGACCTTCAGAGAATTGAGGTAGGGAACACCTTGAACATGTATTTTAATTTCAAGAGCATGTATGTAGTGATATAATTATCAGACTTGAAATTGTTTTAACTATGAAAAGCTTTGTGAAAATGGGTGCGTGTGACTCCAAGAATGTGATAAAGGCATTGGTGTGATGCAAGAAATTAAGAACAAGTATTCTAATGAGATTGAGACATCCCCAGGGGATGAGAAAGTAATAAAGGCATCAGGTGTGATGCGGTTATGTATACATCCCAGGGATGTATATGTATATACGATTGAATAATTACTGTTGAGGCCTAACTGATATAAGATAACACACTTACACGGTGAACAACTATATGTAAAGCACATGTTATTTTTGTTATTTGAGGTTTGATAGGATACCCCACCGACATGGCGGGATACCCACGATTGACGCGGCAGGATATCAGTGACCGGTATGACGGCGAATCCGTACACCAGTACGGAGGTTTATTCGTAACCGTAAGTACATCCCAAGGATGTTGTGTGATATTTAACCTCGTCGCCTAGTGAGAAAGGGGCTTGGGTCGTATTCCCAGGGAATACTTTTTTACAACTGTCTAATTAGATGACGATGAAGGGTATCTCATCGGGGCTCGATGCTATATTGTTTGGGGATTACTTAGGTTGAAGATTTAAGTTTTGCTTTAGGCCTATTCAGTGTCATTCGTGATAAATCAACAGTAAAGTAAGACATGCTAACTACCAGTAAACTTGAATGCAATTCATCAGATTTAAACCGTTTTTCTAGCAAAAGCATAGACACATCATGCTTAGAGTATCATGGAATATATGTGAGTTTTAACCTATATGTTCATTGTGTTTGTTCCCTATTGAGCTAGGATGTAGCTCACCCCTTTAGACTATACGTCGCAGGTCCACTGATAGCAGCAGCTGAGGCTTCGGGAGACGTAGATCCGGGTGATTCGGATTACGTGCCTGGAGACGAGTTGGAGCCTCCACCCGAGGACTTCTTCTAGAGGACTCAGCTGTGTACTTTGATAGAGAGTCAGTTTTGAGAGCAGATTGTACGGCTTGGTATGTCAAGCCTTTATTTTGTTAAACATGTAATTAAATTGAATTATTCTTTTGGCGAACCATCTAGGGTGATCTGTATATCACCGATGGTTCGGGTCGGTTCTCTGTTCATGCAGTGGCGTATGAAAGTAGAACTGTCTTTTACATATGCCAGTTGGGCATATTAACCGTTTCCGCTTTATGAGATTATTTGCTTTAATTATTTAATTTGTGCTTGATATACCAATGTTTTGTGCACAGTTTTGGGGCATGGTCTGGAGGATTGTGCTGATGGCACGGGTTTCGGGATGCCGAAATCTGGGCTGTCACAAAAACCCTAGCCGTCTTCATCGTCAAACCACTCTAGAACCTTTTAGGGTTCTCTACCACGAGTCACTTTGATCACGTCACCATCGACATCAAGGAGGGTGAAGGAAGAGACCTCGAAGAATGGTAGCATGGAACGTCGATCTTCTCAGACCTAGATCGTCGTTGAATCACCAATCACGCTTCAAGAGGTGAACACTTTTGACTTTATTCGTTCTTATTTTCAAATCTTAATGAGAATCTTAGAAGTTTTGTACAATTTGAATCTAAAATGAATTAGGACTGTTGATTAGACCTCATTTTCGAACACCCTAGGACGTACACAAATTCCGAGCTTGAAAACGACAATGCCAACTCGCTGTGATAATAACCACAACTCGCTGCCATCAATGAAAGTTTGCTGTGAGAATACCATGGCTCGCTGTCATTGAAAGAAAAGTAACACCGTTGTGAAAGCAGTTTGAAAATTATGTCGTACCCTTAAACAAAGTCACAGCTCGCCGTTACAAAGACAACGAGTTGTCACTGGAGAACAAAAGAAAGGGTACCCAAGCACAGCTCCCTGCCATAGAAACCGCAGCTTGCTAAACATAAAACAAAATGGCTATACACACCTCGCTGCTAGGAATATTGCAGTTCGCTGTGTATACGAACATAACAGAAATAAAATATACACAACTCGTTGTCAGAAGACTGCAGCTCACTGTGGACTCATGATAACTCACTGTCGAGAAGATAACAACCCAGTCACAACTCGTTGTCAAGAGACAACAGCTCGCTGTGGATGAAAGCAAAACAAGATATAGTTATACACAGCTCGCTGTCAGAAGACGGCAGCTCGCTATGAATACTGAGAATGCCGCGACAGTTGCAACCACAGCTCGTTGTCACATCACAGCAGCAAGCTGTGAATACCAAGAACAGAAAGTTAGTCACGACCACAACTCACTGCCATAGTACAACAGCGAGCTGTGAACATTGCCACAGCTCGCCGTCACCTCATGACAACGAGCTGTGAACATAAAGAACAAGGAGACTTTTCCTTCAAATTGATCTATCCTCTTTCAATCAATCGACCATTGATATGTCACTATTGTGTGCAATGTAGAAGGGAGAATCAATTGCTCTTAATAGGCATCATCACACTTCCTCCTTGCGATGCTAGGACCGAGATAGGGAGATTTCAATGCGAAATTGTATTTATACATCAATTCATAGTTATTAAGGATTCGTTGAACATTGCAAATTGTCTAAATATTAGATATTGGATATTGAAAACCCCATGAATACTTGACACACTTTGAACACTTGATAATGCATCAAACATTGAAGATTCGTCAAATAGTTGGAAGTCATTGATACGTAATGGTTGTCAACACATTGAAACTCATCGCATTTTGAATATACTCATTGAGCTTTTGAAATCTATTGAAATGTGAAATTGTCATTGAGGTATTGAAAACTATTGAGCTTGAACTTTGAACATTGTGAATATGAATGTGAATTTTCGAACTATATACGTTGTACAAATGCCCCCTTTGATTTAGAGTATGAATGTGATTTGAAGAGTTAAAGTGAATGAATCCTGTGCGACGACACACATTGAACTGTTATGGCGGTATATCCGTATGTGAACCGTTGCGTCGGTATATCTGTATGTGGACCGTTAGGGCAGTATATCTGTATGTGAACTGTGTTTTGGCACATATTGAATCGTTATGGCGATATATCCGTATGTGAACCGTGCTTCGACACACATTGAACCGTGACGATGGCCTTTGAACCACACAAGCATTCCTCACAACGCAGGAGCTTGGGCATATTGAAAATTGTTCTTTGAACGACGATGGTTAGGATTCCCATTGGTTACCTTTGGCTCTAACGCTATATGCGTTAGAAATTATTTAAGTTATGGAATTAAGTCATGCATTAACCTAAGAACTTTCATATAAAAGGAACTAATGCATATGATTATACTGACCTTCATGTGAACTATAGAACCCTTGAAAAATGAGAATTTGTTTAACCTTGTTTGAAAATCCTAATATCTGAAATTGAATATGATCTTTGAAACTATGTTTTGGATGCATAGAGTACAGTTTGTATCGAGGTTTTTCCTATATTTGTTCAATGTTGTATCGAGGTTTTTCCTATATTTGGGGATTGTGGATTGGACTCCTTACTAAACACCGGTTTGCCGGTTTTAGCAGCTAGGGTTGCCTAATTTTAGCTAATTTGGAAGTCTGACTTAAAATGTTTAAACTAAAAGGGGTGTGTTGGCACGTTATGCGTGGGAGGATTGAACCCGTTCCTGAGTAACATCCGTTGACTCCCTTGGGCAAATCGGTTTAAAGGCTATGATGGTTTTGAAAATATGCAAGAGGATATGGACCTTATTGGATCTTGGGTTAAGAATTTAGAAATGGTATCTTAAGATAAAGGCTCTAAAGTTAGCCTTTGGGCAAATCGGTTTAAAGGCTATGATGGTTTTGAAAATATGCAAGAGGATATGGACCTTATTGGATCTTGGGTTAAGAATTTAGAAATGGTATCTTAAGATAAAGGCTCTAAAGTTAGCCTTATTTCCCTTTGGAAGATGCGAGAAGCAAAGTAGAAGGGCCAACCCCAACTAGAATGCGTACTTAGCGAAATTTCTAGAAGAAGTTGAAGTTCTAAATCCGAATGTTTAGAGTTCAACTTTTCTAATTCGAAATTTCATAGCCAACCTCAAAATTTCCAAAGAGAATAAATGAATCAATGCTATGAAAACGAAAATCGGGGGACCTATATATAGGGTATAGGCCGAATTATATGCTAGAAAAATAGCGTATAATTTCAAATTATACGCTTGAAAATGGGTCTATAATTCCAACTATACACTGGAATTCCAGCATATAATTGGAAAATTGGCTAGGAATTCGGCTCTACGAGCTAATCCTAGTCTGACTCTAAGCCGGCTTCCCGAGGGAGTTGTGACAATTATACGCATGATCCCATGCGTATAATTGCCAACTAGGCTGACAGACAGCGCAAGGTCGGCGCGACTTATACGTTTGAAGTTATGTGTATAATTAAATTATATGCATATTCTTATGCATATAATTCAATTATTTACATGTTGCTATGCGTATAATTGGCAGAGAGTCAGACAAGTAATAAACAGGGATAGACAAGTGAATATATTTACATGTAATATCATTTAAGTAAATGATATTTACTTAAGATATTACATGTAAATAACGAAATACCCCCCATTTGAATCCAATAAAAATAGTCTCGGATCAAAATTCTCAAAGAATAAAAAGTCAACTTTCCAGTCCAAGAATAAAATTATATTTTTTGTAATTTGGTCAAATTTCTAACTTTCAAATGACAAGCCTTTTTGTGAAACTTTAAAGCTCATAAATTTCATCATATCAAAGCATTGCTAAAATACGGTAGTCCGGTAAAAAAATTCACATCTTGACTTTCAAGTGGGGAATATATTGTCAAGGTTTTGGCTTGACCTTTGACCTTCGGTCAATGGGACTCAGGGCACTGAAATATAATAGTTAGGACGTCACATATGATCTTGAAAGGTCAAAAATGTGGTGTCTACACAGGTCCCAAGCATCATACGGATCGAGAAAAGCAGACTCGAGAAGAACGAAAGAGACCCATGTCAAGGGTTTGCATAGATCTCACTTAGAGAAAGAAAAAGGAAAGAAGGGGAAGGACCCATGCAAGTGGGTCTTTGCGTCAGTTGCATGGGTGGAGGAGAGAGAAAGAAAGTTGAAAAAGAAAAGAGAAAGAGGAAGGACCCACACAGGTGGGCCCTTGCGTGGTTGGAGGAGAGAGAAAGAAAGAAACAGAAGAGAGAAGGAATTTTCCCACTCCTTGCGTGGGTGGAGGAGAGAGCAAGAAGAAGAGAGGAAGGACCCATACATATGGGTCCTTGTGTGGGTGGAGAGAGAGATAGAAACAAGAGCAAGAGGGGAGAGAGAAAAAAGGAGAGAGAACTGGGTCCTCATGTGGGGGGGCAAAGAGAGAAAGAAAGAAGAAAAAGAGAGGAGAGAGAAAGAAGGAAGGAAGAAGAAAAAGAGGGGAGAGAGAAGTGGGTCCTCGTGTGGGGGGGTAGAGAGAGAGAGAAAGAAGAATAAGAGAGAAGGAAAGAGGGACCAAAGCAGGTGGGTCCTTGTGTGGGTGGAGAGAGAACGAAAGAAGAATAAGAGGAGAGAGAAAGAGTTAAAGAGAGAGAGAGGGACCCATGAAGGTGGGTCCCTGCATGGGTGAGGCGAAAGAGAGAATGAGGTCTACGTGGGTCCCTGCATGGGTGAGGGAGAGAAGGAAGAAGAAAAAAAAAGGCGAGAGAGAATGAGGGACCCTCGCAGGTGGGTCCCTGCATGGGTGAGGAGAAAGAGAGTGAAGAGAAGAAAGAGAGATGTTATTTGGGACCCACGCGGGTCAACCTGTGTGGGCTAAAATGTTGACAGAATTTTGATTTTTCCTGCTTCAAGTAGGAGAGGCCCCTTTTCTATAAATTGGGGCCTACCTCTTTTAATGTTATTTTACTTATTCTCATCCTCCTCGAGCTCTGGAACTAGAAGAACTTTTCAAGCCTCCGAATTCTAAAATTCCGTGTCAACAACCACCATCAAAGATTAGTGTGTAGGGGCCATTGTTTGGTGTGATGGTTAAAAGTTTGGGCTATCAAGTGTGGAAATGGAGGTTCGAGTCCAGAGAGTAGCCACTTTGTGCATAAAAAAACTAGAGATTAGATCTGTAAGATTGTATCTTGTCCACCCCTCCTTATACCTTGTACATACAGGACCAACACTGGGCAACGGCCTTTAAAGATTAGTGTCTTTTCTAAATAAGTGATGCATGACCTACGATCTAAATAGATATCCTTGGGAGTTATAGTGATGCGTGAAAGCAATCTCATTCATTGGGATTTAGAGGGATACAATTGGGTGTCTCCAAATTGCAATCTAGTGGAATGTTACAATGGAAACTCCTTTTGGTATGTTCGCTTCACATACATGTATATATATACAAACGTGATTTTGGGGATCGGTGAGACATAATCTCAAGATTCTTTGTGTGGAAGATCTGGGTGAAACATGATCTCCATCGTCTAGTCCGACGCAATCAATAGTTTTTAAGGGGGTTCGACAGGTGATTCTAGAGAACGTGTGGGCACATTTAGAGCTACCCTTATTATTAATCTTTAAATAATTGGCCAATAAGATATGGTTGTAGTTTATGCATAATTACTTAATTTTAATTTTTATATATATATCTGTGTGTGTGTGTGTGTGCGCGCGCGTAATGCTTGATTATAAATATTCTTATTATAGATCCACACGAGAATTCATCATCATCATCAACACAGCCGTTCCCATCTATTTCTCCACCCATGTTTTATTAGAGCTAAGCTCTCTGTAACTTTGCAATCCTTCATATCCCTTCACACTGGTCTTCCTCTTCTACTTCCCTATGCTTGTAGCTTCTCGGTCCTTCTTAAAGGGTTTGCTCATTCCGTGATTTATTTTTCCTTTATAGATGCCACTCTCAATATTATACTCATGTTGTATTAGTTTTCTTACCAAAGAACTACCAATAGAAAACATACTCAAAACCTTATTCACTATACCGTAAGAATACTGGTAGTCTGATTCAATGCCTCGTACCAAGTCTTGGCAACTATTTTATTAAATATCAACAATATCCATCTTTCAATACCTCATGATCTGCGGATCCAAATGTTGCAGATGTTTTATGGGGAAAAAATTCAAGGATGCCAATCCATAATCACACAGATCAGGGTTGGCCAGTGGTATCCTGTAATTATTGAAATTTCATTTGTTTTTTAGCTCTTTGTAGATCTGATGAGCTATCCTGAATTAATTACAACAATTACAGTTGCTACTTAGAGTTGTTTACATCCAAAAATATTATGCCTTTCCCATCCTTTCACCTTCTGGTGTTGAGCAAATAAAACCAGGGTTATCTACTTCACTAGGTAACTCTGCAAATCGAAACTGATCCACTCACTAGCAGTGCACTGGTCTTTCGCTTGTTACATGTCATGTGTAAAATGTAGCTAGCGCAGCTTGAACCCTGCTCAACAAATGCATTCACTTGAGATTTCTAAACACCTATCCACAAGTAAGTCTATTGTAAAGTAAGAGTACATTTTTTTCCCTTTTTTGTGTGAGCTGAAAGAGTATATCTTTATCTATATTGTACATATAATAATTTATATAAGGGAGCCATTACTTGCACTCGAAAAGTTGACCCTTGCACCAAATTTAAAGAAAAGACTTGGTATTTAAGGGACATGTGATATGAAAAATTGCAATCTGGATCATCTGATTTGAAGTATATCTATAGATCTCCAGTGCATAAGATTGGAGCAAAATACGATACTTGTCGTATGATCTATTTTAGTCAGCTATTGAATCAGATAATAGCCTTTGACTACATTTAAGCACCTGATGAAAACTATATTTCGTTGTAATCTTTTGTAGATAATATCTTTAAATCATGGCCGTCAAATCAAACGGCTTAGATGGCATTTTCACATAGCAGAGGTCGTCAACCTTGCAAGTCTTTCTTTTAAGTTCGGTGCAAGGGTCAACTTTCCGAGTGCAATTAATGGCGCCCTTTATATAAACGTAGATTTAATTTAGAGCTCATGCCCTTTGATGGTGGCAAACCACGAACCTGAATCCAAACCTAGAAAACCAGGTAACATTGAATAAAACTAATGGTGAGGAAATAGACAAAGGTAGTGTTAGCATTTTCACGAGGCTTAACTTTCCTTTTTCTTTTGTAATATTTGTGCACCATATTTCCAGCAAAGATAAGGAATTTCTTTTCATTTTGTTACCGGCACCATTGATTTTTTGAATTCCATCATAAAATTTGCAGATTGTGAGATGGAAGGTACCAAACCTAGGATAATAGGAAACTTTTTTTATAATAATAAAAAAAAGTTAAATAGGAAACCTTTTTCCGCATATTTAAGCCTATGTTTTGCTCTGCTGGCTTCCTCCCAATTGTTTGTTGTATCTCGATAGCTAGTATGAGAAAAGTTATAAAACAAAGAAAATAACATGCTTGACGGGTTTTTTTCTCCATTTTCATGTGGATGCCATGAGTAAATGCATGAGGACAATTCTCACGACTTCTGATTCTTGCGATGTGATTGACAGGTTCTTCGGCATCTTGGCCGTATCAATGAGATTCGAATTGGGCACCACCGTGTGATCATCATCTCAAAGCCTCAATGATTAGTCAGTCATCAGTGTATGCACAAATTAAACTACAGATCACGCAGTTCTGTTTTTTCTTTTCATTTGTATTCAGGGAAGGCATTGTTAGTTTAAAAGCATGATGTATGAGTTGGTACATCAATATGACCTTGAGATTGAAGGTTTAGAGAAGTGCAAAAAACCAGAACACAGAAATTAGTCCCTAGGAACTAACTAGTTCTGCAGATACAAAATTATAGGAGAAATTGTACCAAGGTTTAGCAATATTTAGTTTTCCTTCAAATCCTCATTTGATCATTATAGGAGAAATTGTATTGAAATTAGTGACCGCAGAATGCAGATCATCAATCCAGGACGTTTCTCAAATATATTCTTAAAATGAGAATTTGTTCTCTTCTCCAAATACTTGGTAAGCACTGCTAAAACTATAGGCCTTGGGACTTTAGGAATTGACATTTCTATAGCATGTATCAAAACACTGTTTTCTGCAAAGCATTTGTCTATAATGAGCCACCGGCTCATTGCAGACAAGAACTGTCTTGACAGTCAAGCAGTGAGTGAAATTTTAGGCCTCGTTTGGAAATATGTTGGGCAAAATGCATTTGTAGGGAAAATCCATTTGTCTGACTTTCGAAATTTTCAAGATGATGTTTGGCAAAATATTTAAATAAAATTTATCTCTGTTCAATATAGTTTGAAAAAATAGAACTTTGGGACCCAATCATATTTGTAGTGAATACATAAAATTGATTTTCACAAAAAAATTGCACTGGAAGTTGATTTTATGCAAGTGGGGAAAATTGCATTTTCTGTCCGAGTGCCACAGCAGTTGCCAAACAAGTAAACTGGTGGAAAGTGAAGTTTGAGTTCATTTTTAGGACAAATGAGCCATTTTCCTTTTAAATAAACAAGCCCTTAGACACAAACTCTAAAGAGAAATCCCAAGCACGTCTCCCAAAGTCTAAATAAATGCACAGTTGACAAGATGTCAGCTCATTGTCTAGGATCTTCAATGAGCTGTTCACTCGTAGGCAAATTTATGGGAAATTTGCACTTTCGGCCCTATATGTTTGCGTATTTGCAGAAACGGCCCTATAGTTTCAACCGTTGCATTAATGACCAGCTCCACTCCTAGCCGCCTCCGCCTACTCCACGTCAGCAGCGACTTATTTTAAATAAAATAAAAAAAAAATTCCACCGCCCTTTAACATTAGTATAAAAGTAACTTTTACTTTCATTAGTTACTGTTACTTTTAAGTTTAACTTTTCTGAAAAAAACAAGAGAGCGGCGACTTAGCGGCGACAAAGCGGTAAAAGGTCACAAAGCTCACATAACAATTTCAGGTAATTTATTTTTTTTACATTTCAACACATTTAGTCATCCCCAATGTTTCCCACCTAATTTGATAACTTACCGATAATCTAAATTATCGACCGATAACTTAAGATATCGGTCGATAATCTAAGTTATCGATCGATAATTTAAGATATCGGTCGATAATCTAAATTATCGGTCGATAACTTAAATTATCGATCGATAACTTATATTATCGACCGATAATTTAAGTTATCGGTCGATAATTTAGATTATCGACCGATATCTTAAGTTATCGGTAAGATATCGGTAGGTTAGGGGATTAGTAGTTTTTTCAAAATCACTTCTTTTGTTTATTAATTGCTTTTTATTTACATTGCAGTTCCTACTAAGTGATTGAAAATGACCATGACTTTAAAGCCCATCGGAAAATATTCTGGAGTTGGTGTTAGGAAATTTTACATGCACTGTAACGAAGAGAGAAAGAAAATTTTAGATGATTCGGTATTCGGTCATCTATTTAGGATGAATGAGAAATTAGGTTTCGTTGGAGACTTGGTTGACGCTATTTTAAGTTTTTGGGTAGAAGAGAATATTTTCAAGGTCAAGAACACCAATGTACTCACCCGTCGATATAGCCTTGATTTTAGGCCTCAACATCTTGTGAACGAGTCCGAGAAGGTTGCCGTAAAGAGAAACAACTATTCGATACAAATTCTTTGGGAAGCCGTGAAAAGATCTCGTATTGAAGAAATTATTCGATCTTGATTTATCCAATGATGAGTTTTTGAAGCTCATTATTATTTTTCAGATGTTCTTTTTACTTAGGACACATACCGGAAGTAGATACAATATAGACTTAGTAGATAACATTGAAGAGTTCAACAAGTTACCGTGGGGCCTGATAGTTTACAATAATTTATTAGATAGTATATCAAAAGCGAGTGGCAGGAGGGAAATGGCGAGAAGGTCAGAAAAGGGGCAATACAATATCTATGGATGCACTATCGCCTTACAGATTTGGGCGTTTGAGCACTTTCGATCGCCACCGCTCCTATTGGGCTTAAAGAACCATTTCCAAGGCTAATGAAATGGGAAGGCCCGAAATTCAGCCGTAACTCTAATTTATATAGAGAAAAATTTCTTAAGTCTAAAGTGATTATAGAGCTTGAAGTTGAGAAGCACGAATTACAGTATAAATGGCTTCGATACTTTTTGATTCGAAGATAAATTGAAAATAAGAAGGAAGAGACCGAAGAAAGAGAAGAAGAGCCTTACTCCGAAGAAAATGTAGATGAATATGATGATATCCCAAGTCATCCAACACGGCCGGAAAAAAGAGCCGAAGAGCCGATTAGCCGAGATGACGACAATGAGGATGACGAAGATTATAGCGACGATAACGATGATTTTGAAGTCGTTGTACGTCAACCAAAGGGCAAACAAGAAATTAGGCCCGAGCCAACAAGAGAGCAGCGCCATTAGGCAACCGCACCTAACCAAAGAAGTGAGAGCTAAGAAAAGAATGCAAGACTCTCCGCATGGCAAGTAAAAGAAATGAAAAAGAATTCCAGGCATTTACGCCCGAAGGGCAAGCACTCACAATTGAACAACTAGGCAGAGATAAGAAGGCCTTACAAGAAGAAAATAAAGCCATACGGAAGGATCTTGATGCGGTCATCTCTCATTTAAGAAAGGTATCAAACCAAGACTTTCAATTTTAGAACAAAATCATTTCTTTACAACAATGCAAAATTAGTCAGACATTCGGACGATATACATTATCGACCGATAATTTAAAGAGTCGATCGATAATGTACATTACCGGACGTTATGTTACATTATCGGTCGATAATGTAAATTATCGGTCGATAATGTAAATTATCGGTCGATAATGTAAATTATCGATCGACAATGTATATTATCGATCGATTACTTAAATTATCGGTCGATAATGCAGTTTTTTTTATTTTTGTAATGTATATTTTTTGCAATTATGCAGATAATATTTTAACCTCGGTGCTCTTTGACACCTTCGTTCCTTCACCCACTTACCTCAATCAAAATCAAGCGTCCCTCAACCCACCACTCATCAACAAAGCCATCACCATCGCCCAAAACCCCCGCTCCTCAACAAAGCCATCATTCCAGGTTCAAAACCAACGGTCCTCAACCAAGCCATCACCAAGTGCCCCAAAACCTCTGCTCATCCACCTACACAACAATCAATAAAAACCCGCCCTCAACTTACAAATAAATCTCGCCATTAAACCCGCTACCCCAAAACCCATCGCTCCTCATTACTAAACAACCCTTGGTTGATACGGTGATGATGGTGCTCCTCTTCTGTGACCTTCTCGTGAGTCACGGTGGCATCACTAAAAACAATTATAGTGAAACTATCATCTACAAAAACTGAAGCCGAAGGTTATGACTTGCGTGCTCGTAAGAAGAGAAAGTCCCCGACCAGTAAAGCATTAATAAAAAAACGAAGATTGGTTGTAGAGGAGGAGGAGGAGGATGAGGCAATATCAATGGAGCAAAAGTATATGCTCAGTTTTTGGAATCGTGGAACGAGGACAATGTGATCGTCAATACTATCAGCGGTGTTGAGATCACAGTTGCTCTTTTGAAGGTTCTCAAAGGACGCTCGTGGCTTGATAATGAAATCATCGACGCATACTTGAGAGTCCTTGAAGTTATAAATGATTCAATGTTTACGGCCAATGCCGAAAAAAGCTGGTTCGCTTCTGCGTCTGCCCTGGTAAGGTTTCAAATATTTATTGGAAGCTCGTTTGTTTCTTTTTTTTGTCTTTTCAATCACGACTCTTGATTAACTTCTACTGTTTACTGCCAATCAGACCTTGTTTATGGCAGACGAGAAAAAATTTAAAAAATATATCGATAATGAAGGTATTGCTGCGCTCAGCGACCTCGATAGGTGGCAGGCCTATTGTGACGAATGGAATGTTCGTAACAATTCAAAGCCGATGGAACCACTATTGACAAATAATATCCGCGGAATTCACGCGATCGATCGTGGAAGCAGTACGTTTTGAATACTAAACTTCGCTTTATTTAACGTTAACGCTTTTAAATAAAATTTATTATTTAAAATTTCGCTTGCTTATGTGTAGATTTATCTTCCGATGCATAGCCAAAAACATAGCCATTGGGCATTGGCTATAATTTCATTAGTTGATCGAGAAATTAAGCTAATTGATCCAAAGCAGAGTGCTCAAAAGGTTTGAAGCGCATAAAGAATGTCTATTGAATCACTTTCCGCGCCTTCTTTACACTATCGGTTTGAAGTCGACTTCGATCAACGATTGGAAGGTATCGGCGTTCAACTCGTTCTCCGATCCAAAAGAACGGTTGGGATTATGTGTATACATTTTGAAGTATATAGAATACTTCTCCCAAAAGCGGCCTATTGATTTCGACGATAAACATATGCAACAATTTAGAGCCGAAATCGAACATCGAATGTGCACGTTTGGGAAGAAGATTTAATATCTGTAATAAATTTTAGTGTTTTGTAAAGATATTTTTTGATGAAATTGTAAATTATTTAATTTTATTAATTTTTATTAACTTGTATAATTTTCATTATCGTTGTTATCAATTATTTATCTTATTTGTATCACCTTGCATGATGTATCAATGGAGGCTTCCTCTCTTGAAGCAATTCCAATAGGCGGATGACTTATATCATCGGTCGATAATTTAAATCATCGTCGATATCTTAAATTATCGGCCGATATTTTAAATAATCGGACGATAGCTTAAATTATCGGCCGATGATTTAAATTATCGGCCGATATCTTAAATCATCGGGCGATGATTTAAATTATCGGCCGATAATTTAAAACATCGGACGATATTTTAAACCATCGGCCGATAATTTAAATGATCGCCCGATGATTTAAGATATCGGCCGATAATTTAAATCATCGGCCGATGATTTAAGATATACCTTTCTGAATTGTGAAGTCTGATATCTTTGGTTTGGCTTTATGCCAATCACTAGTAAATTAGGGGCGAATTTGGAAACTTTCAAATCCTGTTTGAATGAATGAATGATTTATTAAGAAGCACAACAATATATTTTAGTCACAATTCCAAAAAAATATATTAAAAGACATTGTAGATGTTGATCGCTCTTTTATTGAGGTTTAATCTGTTTATATTGAAGGAAAGAAAAAGAGAAAAAAAAAAATACTCTTCTATAATGAAATCATTGGAAGCTCGATTGCCACTAGGTCTAATCTAATCTAAATCTGTTTTCAATCTCAACCTTTGATGTAATATAAGTTAATTTCAAATATTAACAAATTTACACGACGATTATGACCGTACTTGTTACAATTTTTATATTGTATGGTGAACTTCTCCTTTAGATCTTGTTCTCCTTTTCTTGGACGGACGACGTATTTTATGGGGAGGCAAAACTTGAATGTCTTTTATTTGCGAAGTCCATTGGCGCTTGTCAACGGTCGAGACAAAGTGTTCTTTATAAGTTTCCCTAAATAAGTCACTGGTAAACCAGTGTTCACAAAATTGGAGGATCTATCTTTCTCTTTGTAGCGATAATCGCATGTGAACATGGTAATCCAAGAATAGCCCAACGTCTGCATGTACATGTTCGCGATTCTAGATCGACACTGTGAGTGTAATCACCACGTTTAACTTGAAATATATCACGACCATATGGTATGACGTTTTTTCGACGGGCCCATCCTGGATTTCTTTTTATGTGTTTTTCATGTCATCGGCATGTGTCATTTTATTTCCTTCCTCTCGGCAGCGAAGATAAAATTCGGCTACTTTTGTGCGAATAGTTTCTAACATGCTCACAATCGGTTCCTCCCTGACTATTTTCAACACACTATTTATGCTTTCAGCTATATTAGTTGTCAACATATCATAACGCCTCCCTTGGAAATAAGCGCGTACCCAGAAATGATCACCAATTTCTTTAATCCATTTTGTACATTCCGGCGGGACGTCGTCTTCTATTTTTTGCATAATTCTTTTAAATTTTGCTTCTGAAAATGCACGGGCAGCAACCCAGAAAAGCGGTCTAGAGACTGTATCCTTATATTTATCAAACAGATTTAGAGCCGTGTGTCGACACAAGAGCATTAGGAAAAACTTTTTCTACTGCTTCCATCAAACCTATCTGTCTGACTGATAACAAAACAAACTGTTCTTCAAATTGACCGATTACACGTCTCCCTAATAGATCAAGAAACCAAGTCCAATGGACTTCATTTTCTTCTACAACGCAGACGCTATAGGAAATAAATGTCTATTCCGTCTATCCCGTAGCTATTAACAACACTCCCTTATATATCGCCCACGCGAAATGCGTTCCATCTACCGCATAATTATTCTTCGTAAAGTATTGCGAAGCTTGAATGCAAGGTCCAATGCCACGAAGAATCTCGAAATGCATTATCGGGCTCGAGACACAATTAGATTACGTATGCGATCGACCATTGTAATTCGGCAACATATGACGCTAACATCTTAAATTCCTCCTTTCAGCTACCTCGGATGTCATTCAATCCCATTTCTTTTCCTCTCCATGCTTTCCAGTAACCTACTGTTATTCCGTATTTTTTTTTCAATATCAAAATTATTGAACCAGGAGTCTCGTCAAAACCGTTTAATAGTTTATCTCTAACGAATGAAGGTATGCACGATGTCGTAGATTGGCGATGTCCGCTTCCAAAAGCTGGCATTCCGCACGTGTGTATCGGGTGGAAAGTTTTCACAGCAAACGTGTCTACGCCTACTAATTTCGATGCATGTATTCGCCAAGCACATCCTACTTCAACACACCTCGCAGTTACTCGAAGAGGACTGGTTTTTATTGGTTTAATGAAAATTATTTGTCATCGCAAATTCTTTAAGAACTTTTGAAATGATTTCTTATTTCTAACGCGCGACCAATGGTAATCGTTCCCCTTCATACAGCTTCCTCGTAAATGCACTCCCCTTCCGAGTCATTAAGTCGATAGTCTTCGTCCACCGGAGGTTGATCAATTCCCTATTAGTATAAACACGCCGAAGTGGGAGACGGCGGGCTTCATTATTTTCGGGATCACTATCACCGTCATCGATCGGATGGTTATTACGTGATTGGGATTGATCCGTCGATGTGTACGCTTGGTTGATGTGCGCTTGTTTGGATTGATGTTAGCCGATGCGAGAACGTTTGATGTATGAGAGGTCGCTCGTTGAAGGCTCGATTATCGTTGGCTCCTATTTGTTCGGAAGGCCATTGATATGGACTAAGGCCTAAAACGCGTTTCCCACGATTTACGAATCGAAGTTGAGCGAGATGTATCATGCATCGGATTCATTTGATGAGAATATCCTTGATCTTCATCGCCTTCACTCATGAATGTCGAATAGGGTTGCTCGGAAGTTTCGTAGGCGGAATCCTATATTTATATTTCTATCATCGCTTACATTATCGGTGCAACAATGTTCTCCTCTTCATACCGTATTCCTTGATTTTCAATCAAATGTTCTGCTCCAACACCATGATCATCTTCGTTTGTTTCCTTAAAGCGGTTGAAATGTTTCTAAAGACGGCAAAATTTCTTCGCTATGAGTGACTAATGATTTTTGATATAAATATTTATAACACCATCACCGATACGATATGCTCTAAATAAGTTTGTAAGATCATCGAGTCGATAATTCGCAAATACAAGCTCATTCTCTCTATGCGTAATGAAACAAAGAATGTAATAGAATGTTCTTCCCATTAGTGTCAAGTGACTTTGTACATTTTCTCTATAAACTCAGCAAATGATATATTCTCCGTGACAGTGACAATCCTCCGATGTCCTCCGTTGTAAGTATTATCTCTCACGCGTACGAAATCAAAATGGCAAAGAAGGGGAACATCCATTTCAACCTACAATATTTACAAAATTAAAATTAAAATTAGTTGTTTATAAAGAGTTATACTTGACTTAGCGCTACAATTGTTTAAAAATATTATTAAAAAAATTAAAGGAATGAAAACTTTAGAGTTTTTGTCAATCATAGGTTATCGCTCGATATCCTAAGATATATAGCCGATGGATGGACTTTTAACGTAAACCATAATCCAAAAACAAAAAAAAAAACCTCTTAAGTTATCGACCGATATCTTAAGATATCGGTCGATAACTTAAGATATCGACCGATATCTTAAGTTATCGGCCGACATCTTAAGTTATCGGCCGACATCTTAAGTTATCGGCCGACATCTTAAGATATCGGTCGATAACTTAAGATATCGGTCGATAACTTAAGATATCGACCGATATCTTAAGATATCGACCGATATCTTAAGTTATCGACCGATATCTTAAGATATCTTGGACTTCCTACGATGTTGCGAGAAATTTGGAAAACAATAACTTAAAAGATATTGTACTCGATATCTTACCTAGCCTGTTGTATTCTCTATGTTATACGACCTTTAGTGGAATCTCGAAATCGCTTTCCAAGAGAGATAAAAATTGTTAAAAGATGGTACAAAAATTCTAGATTCAATGCTTGCATAGAGAAGCATATATATAGATATCTGACGTGCACCCGGCTAGGCTTGGAGCTGGCCATTTATGCAAGGATTGAAACTATAGGGCCGTTTCTGCAAATACGCAAACATATAGGGCCGAAAGTGCAAATTTCCCCAAATTTATTTGTCATTCTTGAATCTCCAGTCTCTACTAGTTAACCAGCCTCACGTGGAAGTAGGGTTGTCACTGGGTTAGGGCGGGTCGAGCCAAAGGGTATATGCCCGACCCAAGGCGATTGATGGTTACTGGACCTGACCCATACTTGACTAGAGACAAAAACCCAACTTGAATCGACGCCAAAGCTGAAAACCTGACTTGCCCCCACCCGTTCAAAACTTCCTTGTATCCTTGATTAGATGATTATCATCCTCATAACCTTAGCCATCTATCACGTGTTGTCTTGCAAATCTTATTTCTCCACTCATTCTGGTCGGTGTTAATATCTTTGGAACTTTGCAATCCTTTAATGTCTCCTCACTGGTCTTGTATTCTTTGGGTTTCACTTTGGAGCAAGAGAGCATTTAAAAACTGATCTCTCTTGCTAGTTGATACTCATCACTTATCCGACGTTTCACACGCTCCAAACTGAAACCATCACGCCAAACGACCCCCACCACCCTCCAATGCTTCTCTTCTGTTTGCGTTGTGTAGCCCATATTCTATTAGTTAATTTTTTTTCTTTTTGATCGACAGATTCTTTTGAGTTCTGATCCGTATATGTCTAGGTAAACCCGAACCCATTTGCAGCCCACTTACCCTAAGTGTATCTCCCTAAATGAAATTATTTAGGGTGCCATTACTGGCACGTGCTTTTCATGTAATTGCCCCAAATAAGAATTATTATTATTATTATTTTCTCGTTATTTTCGTGGCTAAGTTATCCTAGTGATCGTACCTTAAATATTAAACATAAAATTTGGGGGAAGTTACTATTCTCTTTACCGATAACCCAAAGAAAAGGGTATGGAGAGAGACGGTAGAGAGAGAGAGAGGTCTAGAGAGGGAACAAGGTGGAGAGAAACAGAGAGAGAACAAGGTAGAGATAGGGAGAGAGACAGGTAGAGAGAGAACAAGGTGGAGAGAGAGAGAGACAGAGAGAGAATGGGAGAGCCAGCATTTTTAAATTGGGCGAGATCATCACCTTAGTGAGGGATTGGACGATCATTACCTAGCCCTGCCTAACCAATAAATCAAGCATTGGGTGAGATCATCACCTTAGTGAGGAATTGGACGATCATCTTGCCCTGCCCAACCGATAAATCAACTATAGAAACCCATTGATAAGATTTTGCTTAATCTGTCAGTAATATGCAAGATAATATTTTGGGAGCCATTACTTGCACACGCTTTTCAAGTGATTGCACTGAATTTAAAAGAAAGGCTTGCAAGGTTGGTAACCTCTTCTATGTGAAAACACCATCTAAGTCATTTGATTTGAAGGTCATGATTTAAAGATATCAATTCCAAAAGATTAGAATAAAATATAATTTTCATCATTTGATTAAATGGAGTCAAGGCTATTATATAATTCAACAGTTGACTACAATAGATCATATGGCAAGTATCCTGTTTTGCTCCAATTTTATGTACCAAAGATCTATTGATCATGAACTTCAAATCAGACGGCCCATATTGCATTTTTACATATCACATGTCCGGAAAATACCAAGTCTTTTTTTAAATTCGATGCAATTACTTGAAAAACGTGTGCAAGTAATGGCTCCCTAATATTTTAAAGTATAATTTTTTTTTTAGTTATAGGTGCAATCACATAAAACATGTGTAAGGATTAATTTTAATTAATTTTGTGCAATCACTTATAAAGCGTCTGCAAGTAATGGCTCCCAACTATTTATTCTAAACAGTCAGCTAAAGTGTTAAACCATGGACAGGCCAACTGATGGATCTCAAATCTCTTTTGTTGAAGATTCAGACCGAAAATGATCTCTATTGTCTTTAAGGATCAAACTTTCGGCCGTAATGATTGAAATTTTGGTCATTTTTGTATGGGACCCAAAATTTCAGTTTTCGACCTAAATTTCGGTCCAAATAATCGGTTTCGGTCATGTCCGAAACGAAAATTTTGGTCCTTGATTGTCTTATTTAAAACAGTCAACAACAGATTTAGCACGTGTAAACCTGAATGACAAGAAAGAATGTATAAATAAAAGCAGCCAATTTTGTTTTTCAAAACAGGGAAGTATCATTGTTGAGGCCATATGAGGGCAAAGTATAAAAATAGGCCTGATACTGATACATCAATACCGATACCTATCGACAATACGTATCAGTTTACAGTTCCGTATCGGCTGATATGTATCGACCAATATATATTCGTTTGGCCAATATATATATATATATATATATATATATATATATATATATATATATATATATATATATATACGTATCGGTTTTCAGCCAAACTGATATATATCGGTCCGATATGTATCAATATCTTGTATCGGTGTCGCCAATATGTATCGGGTATCGGTTGACACATCTCGATTTCAACTGAGACTTTTTTTTTTTTTTTTAAATGACCGATACGTATCGGCATCAACCGATACATTTCGGCAGTTTCATATCGGTCTCGAGCAAATCGAGACTCAAGCCCGATTCTGATTTTAATACGTTGTTTGAAGGTTCGTTGGGAAGAAAGAAAATGGCTTCTTCTATAGAAAGTGGAAACAAGGTAAAGGAAAGTCGGTGAGATGTGAGGACTGAGGACCGAGAAACCGTGTGGCCGCCTGTATTCGTCTCTCTAGCAGTGCTTTTTCAACTAAGTTGCCTAATGGTACGGACTATGAAGGAAGTCGTAAATCGAACATCTAGAATAGTAATACGTCGAAGTTTCGCCCCTTGTTTCCCTCTTTACTTCTTGTCAGTTGGCCGTTCAGATAGCTTTCCTGTTTTATGACTTACGCTATCAACGGTGAGATTTATCAAAAACCTAAAAAATACCTATCAACGGTCAACGGTGAGCTTCCATTAGAAAATTTGCACCAATAAGGAGCATCTTTAATTGCAACCATAACTGTAAAGAAAGAACCTATAATTGCAAATAATGTTACCCATCATTAATCATTTCTGAAAAAATAAAGCATGAGATGTGGGTTACATCCCACTTTTCTCTCCCTCGTTCTCTCATCTTCTCATCCCTCAAAAACGTGTGCAGCTTCCATTAGTCGAAAAAATATTTGTTCACTTTACTTGCACAAAACTTGCGTGTCATATACAGTTACGGAGCAGTGTGAGGGAACATCAATTATAGTGGTGAGGATTAACTAATATAACTCAACCCACACCTTGTAAAGACAAGGGTAGAAAACAACATGAAGGATGAGATTTGAACTCACGACCTATGACCTCACATTAAAGGGAGCATACCAATTGGGCTAATACCTCTTTCGTTATTTTAAGGCTGTTAATTAAAGTGGTTTATTTTTTAAAATTTATGAATAAGGTTGTTAAAATTTTGTAAATGGCTCGGTGTGTCTATTGTCATTGATCAAAGAAGTAAAAGTGTATTTCAAAAGAATCACACTACAAAAAATAAGACTATTAGCAGCAATTTTTTTGTTAATAGCGACAGTTTATAGCTGCCGTCTTATATTTTGTAGTGCCAATTGCACGAATATTAGGTAAACTTCAGTCCTCCATGACTCCAAATTTTATCCATGTAATGGAATTAAAAATATCACCCGGGCGATTTCGCATCTCGAAGACTCAACCGGACAATGATCATATCACTTCTCACCACAAGACGCTTGAGAGAAAATTAACTTTTTAATGGCCTTAGGTCAAAATCCATAATGGTGTAGGATCATCTAGACACTACTTTTCGTTTCATGCCATATCAACGCGTCCAATATGCCGCAGATTTCTGAGAATTAGAACCACCATTGATGCCAATTACGTACATAGGAAATACAGTGGTCTTTGTGATCACACCTGATCACTGATCTACAAAATAAGAAAAGTCTTCAACTGCCTTATTTCAAGAAGCTTGGGAAATCTTGGAGAAGAATACAATGCTGATTATTCTACTTCTCGTAGCCCCGTGTTGGTACGAGAAGGAAAAAAATCTTGTAAAAATACAGAGCACACTGAAATCAATTCAACCACTCTCCCCTATAAATATAAGCCAAAACACCCTACTCCCTCCATTAAAACTTCAAAACAGAACCACCATGGAATCTTCTTCCAATTCTTCCTCTTCTTTGTTCTTGGGATTGGGCCTTCACACGGCCCACGCATTCTTCAAGCCCATAAAACAATCAGCCCCTCCCTCGCCCACGAAGCGCCACACTAAGATCACAATTGTTGGAGCGGGCAATGTGGGCATGGCGATCGCTCAGACGATTCTAACCCAAGACCTTGCTGGCGAGCTCGCCCTTGTCGATGCAAATCCCAACAAACTCCGTGGCGAGATGCTCGATCTACAGCACGCTGCAGCCTTCCTCCCGCGTACCCGAATCCTCGCCTCTGTCGACTATGACGTCACCGTCGGCTCGGACCTATGCATCGTCACAGCAGGTGCACGTCAGAATCCTGGAGAGTCTAGACTCAACCTACTCCACAGGAATGTGACCCTCTTCTCCCATATAATCCCTCCACTAGTCCGCTACTCTCCCAACACCGTACTCCTGATTGTGTCGAACCCGGTGGACGTTCTCACCTACGTGGCGTGGAAGCTCTCGGGGTTTCCATCTAACCGAGTAATGGGATCGGGTACTAATCTTGACTCCTCGCGGTTTCGGTCCCTCATTGCTGATCAGCTCGACGTGAACGCTCAGGACGTTCAGGTATAATTTTTGTTGTTGGCTATTAAGATTCCACATTCTATAAAAATTGACAAAAATGACTTGTGTTTAGCTACTTTTTCACGATTTTAGCACCTTTATAGGCAAACAATTGTAACAAAGGAGGATTTTCCTGATTTTATAAGCAAGCAAATGAGATTTTCCAGTCTCCGTTTGCTAAAGCTATTTCAAATAAATCCTCCTTTCTTAAAACTTTTTTTAAATCGTCCTCTTCCACATCGCTCTAGGGCAGAGTGACTTGCACATATTTTCATGCATTAAAAGTCTGTGCAAGTCACTCATTCACATAGATGTGTGGGCTGTGATGTCCACTCATCATGAGTGGACACCCATTGTAGACTAACTCTTTATTAAAAGTGGGACAGTGTTTAATGGAGGACAGATTTTATGCTAAAGGTGGCTGATGTGGCACGACACAATTAGCTGCAAGTGCGGTGAGGGCTCAATTAATGGAGGTCGGTGGATTCAGTTGCGCCACGTCTGCCACTGCACTTCGTCCTCACCAAATCTGTCTTCCGTCTTCCGTCTATAATTTTCCATTAAAAGCGCTTTCCCATAAAATAGCGAAAATCCTCTTTTGCTAAAACTTTTCGAAGCTCAAAGTAATATGATAATCTAAAATTGTTTTCACTTTACTCCTCTTTTTCTAAATAGCCTTTTCTTTAATGGATAGGCTTATATAGTGGGGGAGCATGGGGACAGCTCGGTGGCACTGTGGTCGAGCATAAGCATTGGAGGGGTGCCGGTGTTGAGCTTTTTAAAGAAGCAAGAGATCGCGCATGAGAAAGAGATGCTGGAGAATATACACAAGGCGGTGGTGGGGAGCGCTTACGAGGTCATAAATCTAAAGGGCTACACGTCATGGGCTATTGGGTACTCGGTCGCACACCTGGCTCGGACTCTGCTGAGGGACCAGAGGAGGATCCACCCGGTGTCGGTGTTGGCTAAGGGGTTTTACGGGATCGATGATGAGATGGAGGTGTTTCTCAGTTTGCCTACGCAGCTCGGGAGGAGCGGAGTCGTGGGAGTCACCGATGTTCACTTGACGGAAGAGGAGGCCGAGCGTCTGAGAGAGTCAGCCAAGATCGTGTGGGAGTTTCAAAAGCAACTGGAGATATGAAAATGTGTCTGAAAGAATGCGTTCTGTAGTGAATGTTTTGTTTGGTAGATGGTAGATTTCTCTTTTGTTTTATTAATGTGTTATTTCCTAGGAAGAAAGGCACGCAGGAGGCATTTGAACTTGCTGTTCTAAATAAAATTTTGAATTAGAAAATGTCATTGAAGATGTTTAATACATCAATTAGATGATGCATTATTCCAAACTTTGCATCAGCTTTAATAATCGTTTAACAAGAAACCGTTTACTCTCCAAGTGTGAAGGGGAAATTGATTCTACAAACATGTCACATGGTTCACTCGGCCATTATATAGATCAGATTGAGGATACAAGTGTCAGAAAATGAATGGCTAAAATAGACTTTGATTTTTGCATCGTAGTCATTCATTTTCTTGTGCTTTTAGTCTCTTAATGAGATAGTACAAATTATTTTTCCATGTACAAGTAGAATCTTCTGATCGAGATACAAACCCCTTGTGTGTCAAATGGTGCAGTGTGTACAAAATTAATGGTCTGTTCACACATTTGAGTGAACAGGCCAGTATCCTATACCAGCTCTAAAAGAAGATGATAGGTAATGGTTCGCTTTGGGTAACCGATTAAGCGGGTTATTGGTTCTGTTTACAGGACACTATTTTGGAGTCACATGAATAATGCTAAGATTGCATTGAAAATCATTTGTATTATATGATTAAAAGCCTAAAGTACTGCTTAATGACAAGCTACTATACAATTTCTTAAATTTATTTTAGCCTTTCATTTTCTAGCACTTGTTGCCTCTTAAAAATATGGTAGAATACTTTTTGATATAATCTTAGTATTGAATTTGATCTATGTGACAGTCCTGTGAACCCCATGGTACAAAATATAGTGCCACTAAGTTACCCTTATTTAATAAAAAGCCTATAGAAAAAATTGACAATCTGATGGTAAGATCATAGTCTAAAATCCCATGGGGTGGATGGGGGTGAAAAATGATCTCCATCATTTAATTCCAATCAGTCAATGGATTTGAAGGGGTTTTGGATGTAGTCGCCTTCAGTAATTATGTAGAGGCAAACAGATGTACCTTGTTTATCTGAAAAAGGAGCAACGCTATTCTCTCTCCCTTCTTTAACTGTTGTGATGGTTGGTGGATGAAGTGTCATTTACCAACTTCAAACTCAATATCACGACGTGATGGTAGAGATTTTACTTCCTAGATCGTTTTGTTACCCAAGCCTACCTAGGCACCTAAATCAAAACAGCATCCTCTGCAAGAACTCCATGCAAACCGGAATATACGGTTTCTACATTAAAGATATGCAATTTTTTTTTCTTTTCTGAGCAACCAGCTAGCTGGGTGTCTAATGTGGTGGCTACTTACGCCTCTTAGAGTACCCGACTAAACCCAGGGGCACATAGGCACCCCAAGTTGGCATATTTCGGGTCAGCATGGAATAAAATCCCTAGGGTGGCGTCAAGGGGGATTCGAACTCAGCTCTCCCGCAACCTGAGGTGGGTACCTGGCCATCATGTCAAATCTCTTGATTTAAATATACAATTTAGAAAATAAAATTTCAGGCACATTGAATTGAAGCGGCGAAGAAAAATACTTTAGGAGTTGCATACTTGCGTAGACAGCGATGAGGTTTGCCTAGAAGCCGACACCCTTAAAAGTCTGTGTACATGTGTGGGGGCAGTGGGGAAAGTTTGGCAAATGTTTTGCTTGGAGGTGATACATTCACAATCAGATGGTTAAAATCCTCTAGATAGGTGTGATTTCGTAATTTTTTTAGTTGAGACGTGTGTCAATGATAACCTACTTGTTGAACTAATTAGATTGATTAAATAGATGCACGAGGTGGCTTGAAAGTGGACGGTTAGCAGATTGTCGATTAATGACCAAGTCAAACAGGGTTTGCGAGTGTCAATGTCCGCCCAGATGTAACATAGCCTAAACATAGTCACGAGAATTGCCAACTTATTTAAAAGGTCATGATCACATTAAAAGTTTTGGATTATCGATTAATTCACAATTAGTTCATGATATTTTAATAAATTGTAATTTTATTTTATTTTTCTTCTTTGATCAGTCTTTTTTTCATATATTTCTCATATTTTTAAATTATTATTATTATTATTTTAATGTTTTTTCCCATGAAAAAGCGGGGTTGGAGAGTCCCCTAAGCAGATTACAAATTATAGATTCCCGTGATGGTTTGCCGAATTTTTTTCAAATTTTTGACTTGCCCGAATCCCCGACTTGATAAGAGCCTAGTTAGTCTTCACTGCAATTGCCTCGCTTTAAGATGATCGAGTCCCACTTAGCTGAACGACTTTTTGAACTTTTTGTCATTTTAAAATTACGGTGAAGTTTTAGGATGAAAACGTTATCAGTCCTCTCTCTCAGATAGTATATCTATTGATTTTTGGCTAATGGGCCTCGCCTCACCTTCATGGTAAGACTATCAACCTTATAACTGCCGCCTATTTTAGGCCCATAATCCTGTACCCAGCTGACTGTGATGGATTTTTGTGTGCCCTGAGATCCGTGGAACATAGTCAGCTTTAGATGGGATTCGGTGGAAACATATTCCATAGAAATGTTGTGGAAGAAACACGTACTTTTCCAAGGACAATGGCAGCAATTATCCGCGTTTTTACAGCCCCTGGTTTCATGCGAGAAACTGGCCCTGGTTTCATGCGATCGAGAAACAGCCCCTTTATTTCCTTGCAAAGGTCCTTCTTCACTTTGTTCCAGAAATTATTTCAATTGAAAATTGGAATTGACCGTTTACCTTTCAGTTTTATGACTTCTTTGATTTATTGGATCTAACTTTAGTTTCCTACATAAACGGAAAAAAATATCAGGGCTTAGGGTATTTTTTAGATCTCACAATCCACTTTCAATATTAAATTACTATTTGGTACCTAAACTGCCCATACTCATGTTACTTTTGAGGCGTGTGTCATATAGGACCGTGTTTCATGTGATTTTATGTTTTTGACAAGTAAATGATTTTCATGTGATTTGGCGCCAATAATTTTCAAATCGAATGATCTACAAATCTAATGTTTAAAAGATTAGAATGCGAAAGGATTTAGTTTCGTCAAAATCTATGCTAAAATTAATGATATACATAATAGTTATTAAATTTAGATAGTATTTTACTACTTTGAACCAAACAATGAGGTCACTTCCGCCCTAATCTTCTACTCCAAAGATTATTAGACCATACTATATCATATCTATTATACGGTATACATTTTGATTTCATATGAAACACATCCCAAAAAGTGATCCAAATAGCAAGTCACCTAACCTTCATGCCGCTTACCTAATACTAAATTATACATGACACTAACTCATTTTCTCAATTGTAATGCCCCCTTGAAAGAAAATTCTGGCTCTACCTAAGAGCGGAGCCACATAGAGGGGTACGGGAGCTTAGTCCGTTTAACTTTTAAAAGTTGTGTGATAATATACTTTTGAGTTCCTTTATTTTCATTTACCAAATCTTTGAATTCACTCACGTAGACACGTGTCAAGGGGAAAAGAGGCAATTTGCGGGAATCCTCAAAGATTCGGTTGGTGGTGAGTGAATATTGAAGTTCATCCATTTATTTGGGTGTTATTTTTCATCTTCTTCATCTTCCTCCATCATTTCGGCAAGTCTTCCGTTCCGGCGAGCACTCTGTTCCAGTGACTCGTTCACCCACATGAAACCCCTTTGAAACTCACTTCTCCTTCTCCATATGTTCCGGTGAGTCGTTTAGTCTGGTGAGTCGTATACCCCCATAAAACCCTCTTGAAACTCACTTCTTCTCCTTTCATTCCAATGAGTGATAGATCCTTGTGAAACACTCTTAAACCCCACTTCTTCATCTTCTCATTCATATTTAAGCTTATAATTAAAATTTCTTGGAAACCCTGAAAAGAAAGAAAAACGTAAGAATAACAAAACAAAAAAAAACTTGTCTCTGTGTGTGACATAGGTACCCACTGTTAGTGGTTTAAAATTGAAGGTGTGTAACCGCTGTTAGTTTTTTAAATCTGACAGTAGGTACCTATTGTAGTTTTTTAAAGCTGACGGTGGGTACCCAATGTCAGATTTTAAAAACCAACAGTGGGTATCCACTGTCAATTTTAACCCATTGACAGTGGTTACCCACAGTCACATATAGACACTTTTTTTTTCTTTATCTTTTTTTCTTCTTACGTTTTTCTTTCTTTTGAAATATTTTTCAAGATGAGTACATAAGTTTTTTTTCTCTTTTTCTCCTCCTTGTTCTTTTTTTTAGAGTTTCAAGAGAGTTTAATGGCTTCTTCTCCTTAGAGTGTCAAAAGGGTTTTATGGTTTATTCTTCCTAGGGTTTCAAAAGTTTATAACTTCTTTTTCTTAGGGTTGCAAGAGGTATCGTGGGCTTCTTCTTCCTTGGCATCACTGGTGTAGGCATTGATATCACCGGTATAGGCATCGTCGTTATCGACATTATCGTTGACGTCGTTGAGTAGGGAAGAAAATGTGGACGTGCCTAGTGGTGGAGTCAGGATTTTTCTGATGGGGGATCCCTTATAGTCGTAAGATAGTAATAATTTTGTCATACTCATTTTTATCAAACCGCAATTACAAAATAGAAAATAATAAAAATAATTAAACAACTCTAAAATAGAAGCAATTTCTACTAAAAAGTCATTTAATGATTCTGAAAATAAAATAGGGCTTTTATTTTTTATTAAAAAATAATAATTATAGCATATCTTTGACTTCAGCGAAAAATAGACGATAATTTGAGATCTTGGCATTGGCGATCGGAGAGTGAATGAGTTGTCATAGAAAGAGATGGGTGACTAAGATTTGAGAGAGAGAAAAAAAAAAAAGACAGAGAGACGTTAGGACTTGGGAGTGGTGGGAGAGAGACTCTTGTGTGTGTGTGTGTGTGTGTGAGAGAGAGAGAGAGAGAGAGAGAGAGAGATGGAAAGAAAGTGAGATGGAGATTGGAGAGTGGCAGAGCTTTAGGAACCAAGAGAGAATTTTAGGATGGGATTTGGAGAGAGAGAGAGAGAGAGAGAGAGAGAATTTTAGGCATGAGATTCAAGAACAGAGAGAGAGAGAGAGAGAGAGAGAATTTTTGGAGTCTATTTATGTTTAAAAATTTATAGATAAAAAAGTAAGTTTTTAAAATATCTTAAGAAGTTTTGGGACTTGGGGATCCTTATTAAAAGATCTTACCCCTAAAAATATAGAACTTAAAAGATTTTAAAGAAAAAAAACTTGTGATGGGGGATCCCAGAACCCCCCATTGACCAACGTGACTCCGCTGCTGGGTGTGCCGAAAGAATTCACGTGGATGATTTTTTTACAAAATATATACCCAAATAAGTGGGTGAACTTAAAGATTCAAATTTTTAAAGTTGAACACCCGCATAAGTGGGTGAACTCAAAGATTTCATGGGTGGAAATAAAGGTACTATATACTTTTTTATAGGCAATTTTCGAAAAACATGACCCATTCAAATTCGTTTTAGCACAATATATCAACTCAAAAAGTTTTAGAAAAAAAGAATGCACACGGTTTTTTAGGTTCTCAAAATTGATTCGGTTCACTTAAATAAATCATAATATTTATATGACCATATTACCCTCACACACTGAGAAAGTTCGTTAATGACGGTGGCCGTTAATGGTGGTGACCTGAAACCTGTTTGTGAGAAAGGCCGATGATGGAGGCGATATGAAAACCCCAATAGCTCGCACCATCTGAAACCTACTTGTGAAGATCGTTAACAGCAGTGATTTGCTCGCCTGTGAGAAGGTCATTAATGGTGGTGATCTGAAACCCGCCCGTGAGAAAGGCTGGTGATACCGATGATGTGAAACCCACAACAGCTTACGCGATTTGAAACGCGTCTGTGAGAAGGCCATTAATGGCGGTGATCTGAAACACGCCTGTAGAGAAGATCATTGGTCTGCAGTTTTAGCTCCGTAGACTCACACAAGAGCTGAAACGCCATTGATGGAGGTCTTCAGTAACAACTGAAGCTTTGATTTTGTAGAGATGAAGATATCTGGTTTGAGTTGTTGGAGAAGAAGAAGAAGATGGGTTTGGGTTATTTCTCATGACCTAGGAGACACACTTGCAATGTAAATGCTTTTGGAACCTCAACAATCTTGTCATTCCCAATTACTTCAAACTTTTTAAACTAGTATAATACTCTCAAACTTTTAGAAATCAATCCTTTTTTTTTCTAAAAGGCCCTTTTTTATATAACATTCTTATATGTGCAAGCCTCTAAATCTACACTAAACATGCCCCAATTTTACAACAAAATAACTATCACATCTCTCAACCACCACTAGCTCCCACCAAAAGAAAATCTTGGCCAAGCCACTGCGCTAGTGCTTGGTGCATTTTTTAAAACTGATTCAAGTTGTCAGCGCAAATTAGGGTAACAGACAAGTGCCCTCACAGACATATTTGTCTTCCAACATACATATTTTTGTCAAAAGGTTATTTACGTATCAGGTAATCAGGTCACTTTTGGAGTTGCATTTAATTGTATGTATTTGACCTCATGATCTCAAAATTTAGTGTAAAAAAGATAGGGTCATAGGACGATCTTGTCATCTTGGATAATTTGAATTTACATGATAGCCAATAGTTTTTTATGACATTTAATCGAATAGTTCAAATTCAACGCCCCTTCTCATTTGCTCTAATGGAAACTGTTGTAGGCGATAGTACTGATCTTACGTACCCTCTATGATATGATAAAGGGCGGACAAAGAGTTGCATCTGTTTTCATAAGTCCAGGGCTGGCTGTGACGGCCTCATTAATCTGTGCGCCAGCATGAAGGCATGATGGCCTTGAAACTGGGCACTTCGTTAGCACGAAGGCAAGCGGACCTTGTAGCTAGCCCTGTAGTGCGTCGGCGCAGAGGCACGTGGCCCTACGATGCGTGCATGAGTCCCTTATACACAATGCGACGGCGAATAGACGCACGTGGGGGCATGCAATGCGGTACTCTGTATAGGAGCACGCGACGTGGTGCTAAGAGAGCACGCGACGTCTTGGTGCCATAAGGCACGTAATGCGGTGCTCCGCATAGGGGCACGCGACGTGATGCCAAGAGGGCACACGACGTCCTAGTGCCATAAGGCATGTAGTGCGGTGCTCCGCGTTGGGGCACGCGACGTCTGAGTGCTATAAAGCACGTGAGGCAGTGCCATGATGGCACGCGATGTGGTGTCAAGAGGACACGCGACATCTAGCTTGTATGACAAGCGATGCGGTGCTAAGAGGGCACGTGATGCGGTGCTAAGGGCACGCAGCATCTGGGTGCAATGACAGACCCGATATGGTATCGAGTGGACACGAGACACAGTCACGACTTAGACGTGATGCGGTGCTATGAGGGTACGTCATGTGGTGCCATGAGGGCACGCGGCATGAGGCCATGAGGGCCTTGCGACATGGTCGCGACATGAAGGCGACATAGTCGCGACACAGTGCTATGTTGGACATGAGGCCATGAGGGCCTCGTGACGTAGTCTCGATGCGGACGTGACACAGACGCGGCATAGTTGCCGCACGATGCTTGAGGCATGACATGTGGTGCCAGGAGGGCACGCGACATGGGGTCAAGTGGGCCTGGCGACGTGGTCGCGTTGCGAGGGCGCAACACGGTCGCGATACGGACACGACGGAGCCAAGTGGGCTAGCGATGCGGAAGGGCGTTGCGGTATGCCAAACTAATAAGTTTGAGGTTTTCCTGCCATTTTGGCCGAATGACTATTTTACTCTTATATAGGGAGAAGGGAGCTGTGGAGTTGTTCTCCCACACATGGGGCCTTGCGTTGCGGGACGAGCGCATGAGCTTTCTAGGTTAGGGGTGGGCTTAGAACATCGCTGCAGCAATGCGGCGCTGTGGCGATACCATGTGTCACTGGGGTGAGGTTACCATGTGGCCCCGTGCCGGCGTCGCGGTGCACATGGGTCGGTGATCTCACGAGGGCACTCAAGGGCTACGTGGGACGCAGTGGCGCGTACTAGCTGAGGGCTTGAAGCGGATGTGTGCTGGTCGTGCAGGTCACACATAATACTTGGTTTAGAGAGCATAAAGAGCTGCATGCTACTCCAAGTGTGCTGGTCGCGTGGGCCACACACGTGGGTTGGCTTGAATGACATGAAGAGATGCATACCACTGTTTGAAGCGAGGGACTAGTGCATTGCACAGGGTGAAGCTAGGCAAGCCAAGTGGACTGAGGTGCTAGCATGCGTGTCGCGATTAGACATGATGCATTGAGTGGGTTTGTCTCGAGTGAAGGCAACCACGATGGGGGAGTTCCCGTCCTCTAGGAGGGTGGTATCAGAGTGATGGTTGGATATGAGGTCTCGCTGTGCGCGACAGCGAGATGTTGCACGAGCGTAATAACTAGTGTTAGGTTATGCTTCGTGATAAACTGGTATCTGAGTTAGACTGGCCTCGCTGTGCGCGGCAGCGAGGCGCCGCACGGGCGTAAAAAAAAGTTACCCCGTGACATGGCACTCGGATATGGCGGTCGTGGCGGCCGCCATAGGCCCATAAAAAACTAAGGCACAAAAGAATTTTTTTAATATTAAAAATTATGCCCCCAACACTTTTTAATAAGACCTCAATTTTTGTAAAATGCTTCCAAATTTATAATAAAGTAGCCACCGAAAACTTCGAGATGCACCAATATTAAAGCGTATAGGCATCAGTTGTGCTATTGTATGGACACATCGATATTAAGGTGTATTGGTTTTAATATATTTAAAAAAAATAAAATTAACTAATATATTATGCCTAAATATATTTGAACTTACGACCTAGGTGTCACTAAGGAATAATTCAACCACTATAACACTATACTAAGTTGTGTGAGTTTTTTTTTTTTAATATAGTATAACGGCTCCCCACCGACGTATAAACATCAAATGATATTTAAATAATCTACTACCACTAAATTGGAATTTGTTATCTCACCCCATTGAAGTGTAGTTTCCGAATATGCCCTGCAACACTAATTTATGATCAATCTAAATTGTTCAAAGGGAAATCCATCATTGAAAAATGTTATAGCCAAAGAATCATGTTCATAAGTGGATATTAACCATTTCATAGGCGAGTTTGAATATCAACCATTAGAACTACACACAATGGTTTATATTAGAGTTCACATATTGAATGGTTAAAACCTCTCAACAAATTTAATTTTTGGGCTCACTACCTTTCAAGTTTTGATCTATCACTTTGACGGTGTGGATTATCCACAAATTGAGCCCATCAACGACATACGATCATTTAAATATTATTTTGGTGCTTAAATGACGGTCATGAGAGTATATATATATATATATATATATATATATATATATATATATATATATATATATAATTGGTGATAATCAAAAGGGAGCCATCAATGACTTTTTTAATTTTTTAATATTTTTAAGGATTTGTTTAATTTTTCGAGGTTTTCATTTTTTTTTTTCCCACTTTTCTCATCCTATTTAACAATCAAAACTGAAATCGAACAAAATCCGAATCAATTCGGACTAGTCCGAATAGTCTTTTGGGTCGGTTCATACATGTTCAATTTCCTCGATTTTTTATTTAGTTTGAGGTTTTAGGTCAAACACTCAAACCTTACATTCCTAACTTCATATGTAACTCAAAATGTAAATGAAAAAATAGAAAGAAAAAAAATAGAAAAAGGTGTTTCCATCTTTTAAGGAAGACATTTTAGGTGACAAAGCATTGTATTCTCCGATTCTTTTATAAATCGTAACTGATAATTGATAAGGAAGAAAGTATTGTTCCTCTTTTCAAGAGCTTAATACCTTAGTCATTCTCTTTCTCCCACGCGATTTGTTGAATCAGGTATGCGATTAATTCACCATGTTTTGGTGATATATATATTTTTTTTTGGTTGTGCGTGTTAGGTTATAGCATAGAGATTTTGTTAAGAATGAGAAAAAATTGGGAATTCGATAGGATTTTATTTAAATCATCTTTTCTTTGAAAATATTAGGGTTTTCTTTAAACTACTGTTTCCTTAAAAAAAAAAAATTAATTAAGACTTTCTTTAAAAATGGAGTTTTAATAATTTAAGAAAAAAATTATTTAAATATAATACGCCCTTTAACAGCAAACACAAACCCCTTCTTAAGCATATAAGGTAGTAGTAGAACTCTTCTTCAACACCTTCAAAACCCAAAGCCCCATACGCTACTACGACAATGGACTCCTCGTCTTCAACACCCCCCTCTTCTCTACCCTTCGGCCTCGACATAGCCCACTCCTTCTTCAAACCCATCCAACAATCCGCTCCCCCTTCTGCCACAAAACGCCACACCAAGATCTCCGTAATCGGAACTGGGAACGTTGGCATGGCGATCGCCCAGACAATCCTAACCCAAGACCTCGCCGACGAGCTCGCCCTCGTCGACGCCAAGCCCGACAAGCTCCGCGGTGAGATGCTTGACCTCCAGCACGCCGCTGCGTTCCTCCCGCGCACCCGGATCCTCGCTTCCGTTGACTACGCTGTCACTGCTGGATCCGACCTGTGTATCGTCACCGCCGGTGCGCGTCAGATCGCCGATGAGTCCAGACTCAACCTCCTCCACCGGAATCTGACCCTCTATTCCCAGATAATCCCCCCGCTCGCTCGCCACTCTCCGGACACCTTACTCCTAATCGTCTCAAACCCTGTCGACGTTCTCACCTACGTGGCCTGGAAGCTTTCTGGGTTCCCATCTAACCGAGTCATCGGATCGGGTACTAATCTCGACTCGTCTCGGTTTCGGTTCCTCATCGCCGATCATCTCGACGTCAACGCCCAGGACGTTCAGGTTAAATTTACTTGCTTTGCTTGATTTTCGCGAATGTTAGGGACCCAAGTACTCAGATTATTATCTTCTTGGTTTCAGGCTTACATAGTAGGGGAGCACGGGGACAGCTCGGTGGCTCTGTGGTCGAGCATAAGTGTAGGGGGTGTGCCGATTCTGAGCTTTCTAGATAAGCGAGAAATCCCATATGAGAAGGAAACACTGGAGCATATACACAAGGCGGTTATAGAGAGCGCTTATGAGGTAATAAGGCTCAAGGGCTACACCTCGTGGGCTATTGGCTACTCGGTGGCTAGCTTGGCTCGGACTCTTTTAAGAGATCAGAGAAGGATCCACCCGGTGTCGGTGATGGCTAACGGGTTTTATGGGATTGGTGAGGAGGTGTTTTTGAGTTTGCCCGCGCTGCTCGGTAAAGGGGGTGTTTTTGGGGTCACCGACGTGCACTTGACGGAGGAGGAGGCTCAGCGTCTGACAGAGTCGGCTAAGACCATATGGGAGGTTCAGAAGCAGCTGGGAATATAAATAAATAAATAAATAACGTGGCTGAATTTTGAACTTTGTTGTTCAGTTCTCCGCTCTTTTAGGCTTTTATATTCGATTTTCGAGTTTAGAGCACAGACCAAAGAGGAATTAATTACGCCACTTTTCTGGTTTTTGTTGTTATTTGTTTTGTTTGTTTTTGTTATATTTTATATTTTATATTTTTCTTTTGTTGCCTACTAAAATTTCTGTCATATTATGGAGTATGGACCATACCTGATGTATCCTCTAGTTTTTTTGTGTTTTTGATGCATTTTGATGGGTCCACTAGTCTCTGGGCTAATGTCACAGACAGCTCGAGTATCACCAATGAAGAATGTCGTGTGTGTTTTAACCAATCGGGAGGTTGGTGCAGTGGTCAGGACCACGCCTTCTCAAGAAGAGGAGGTTCTCACTTTGTATCCCCCTCATGTGCACGTGTTGCACATACCCGGTGACTTAGTGGGTGCTCTAAGAGGCAGGCTGGATACCCATCATATAAGGGAAAAGATAACAAACTGATGTGTGTTTTCTTTGTAGGCAGTGGGAGCAGAGCATGATTTCAATGAGAAAGATACCATGGTCTCCAGCCTGTTGGAATTTTCAAATTGCCTATGGGCAACCGTTTAGTATGATTTTTTTATAGAATCAAGCTTGGTTATAGGGGGTGAAGGGGTTCCATATGCTCACGCTGGTGGGGTTCAAAGTTCAAACATGCCGGGTATGCCATTTTCAGAGTTTTTGCCAGAGTCAAAAGAGGTTAAGATGGAATTCTGAATCTGTTTGAAAAATCAAGGCAAATTTAGGGTGAGGAAATATTGAAGAAAGCTGATAATGATGTTATTATTAGAATAGTTCCAACTTCTCTAGCATGAAGTGGTGACTGCCAATGCGGACTACTATGACCGACCTACCAAAAATGAGATGGGGAGTGCTGTGGAGGCAGAAGTTATCCATAAATGGTTAGTACAGGAAAGGGGCTATAATTAGATCGGGTAGGAGAACTATGGGGAAAATTATGCTCAATTTGGTTGGATCATTGAAGATGATTCCTTGATGGGAAGTACAGCTATCATATATGAGTTCTCTCTCTTTTCCGCGTCAAATGCTTCACTTAATTCTAATTTGGAAATGTAATCCGAGCCTCTTTGGTTAGGAGCCATTTCTTGGTGTAGTGGTAACAAGTGTCTTGAGTTGTCAACGCGTAAAAACACGAATTCAAAGCCCTGAGAGCAGCCACTTTGTGCATAAAAAGTCTCAAGGACCAATAGTGAGTAACGGCTTTTGTCTGAATCGGAGGCTCTTGGTGGCAAGGATCAAAATTTTTGCCGAAATGACCAAAATTTTGGCAAAAATTATCGGTTTTGGTCCCCACCGAAATGATAATATGGGATCAAAATTTTGGTTTTGGTTTCCTCTGAAATCGAAATGAAACCCGAAATTTTGATCCTTGATACCCCCACCAAGCAAGGATCAAAATTTTGGGTTTCATTTCGGTTTTGGAGGGGACCAAAACTGAAATTTTGGACTGAAATTTCGGTTGAAAGTTTCAACCCCATACAAAAATGACCAAAATTTTGGTCCCATATTATCATTTCGGTGGTGACCGAAACCAATAGTCGAAATTTTGATCCTTGGGTGGCATGATTAGAGAGTAGGGGTGTTATCGGGTTGGTTTTGGGGCAAAATTGAAACCGAACCGATAACTATCGGTTTCTATTTTATGAAATCGAAATCGAACCGATAAGGTTCAAAACCAAAACCGAACCGATAACTATCAGTTCGGTCGGTTTTTGATTTCTAAATCTCAATTTTTTATTTTTTATATATTAGGAAGCTATTGTCAATTCATAAGGGTCAGACCATTGAAGACTCTATAGGTTGTTGCCTATATCGCTAATTCGTTATTAACCATCCAAAAGTAGGTGATTGATCAGATCGCTAAGAACATATCTTAAAAATTAATGCATCAATCGGACAGTCCAGATCGATGAATATTTTCTATATAATTTTATTTTAAATAAAAAATGACAAATATATGAGAATAATTCAGGAAACTAAAATCTCAAATGCAAAACTCGAAAACTCAAATCAACACAAATACAAATTACAAAGGGAGTCTTAAGAAAACCCAAAATCACGCATTCAAATACATTATACAAATATCACAATTAAACAAAATGGGATCTTAAAACCCTATAAATACACATCCTTTAAACCCATTACCACTCCCCAAAGCCTTTAACTTAAATGGTTTTTCCAACAACAGAAAAACACATGAGAATATAAGATTTCAAAGGAAAAAATAGACTTCTTTGTTTGCAACCTAAGTTTTGTATGCACTATATACTTATGCAGCAATGTAGCACTACTATCGGTCTCTTATCGGTTCGATTTCGATTTTTTAACTTTAAAACCGAAACCAAACCGATAACTATCGGTTTTTATTTTTCAAAACTGAAACCGAACCGATATGTCCCAAAACTGAAACCGAACCGAATTTTGGGTCGGTTTCAGTCGGTTTGATCGGTTCGGGTCAGTTTCTGCACAGCCCTATTAGAGAGAGTAAAAGCTTCTCTCCTGCATTCATTCTCCAACTTATATGGGTCCAATAACATGACTGAAGCCAAAAGTGATGGAATCTAAATGGATCTGACGATCCGACCATCCAAAATTAAGCCTAAAGATCTAGGCGCACGATCAATCAAAAACCAACAAACTATAAATATGCGCACCTTGAGCGTTAGCCATTGATGGTTGCCGATCTTCAACGATGTTCTCGCGTTCAATGTCTCCTAGTACAATGGGATGCTCTCGCCAATAGGGAGGATTGAATTATGTCGAGCTATCGTTGGGACCAGGCACCCCTTATATTTATAGCCAAAGAGTCCTATCCCATTAAGGACTGAAATTGCTAATTATAGTGTGATTAGAAATCACAATCATACCTTAACTGAAAAACACAATAAGCAGTTGCCTATTCTCTTCAAACTCACCAGAATAGCAATTGTACATCTTAAGGTTGATCTTATACCATTCACTGGTCAACGGGTTTGACCATAGTGATGGCCACCAAAATAGAAACTTCTTACAAAAAGCTATGTTGGACGGTCTTATGCTGTTACATTTGCAGTTATTCTTGTGTAACAACTGAAGGCGGTTCAGAGCCATCAGAATCTCTAGGCGTCAGTTGACGTTGAGTTCTTACATATAAGTGGGATGGGCGTCTCTTAGCCATGGAATGTTTTGATAAGGTCCAACCGGCTTAATTCTAAATTGGAGCCAATTTTAAAACTGCTCCATGCAAGGGTTCCAAAATTAAATGTAAACTTACGAGGATAAAAGTCGAGAATCCAATGGGTTCAAAATCAGTTGAACCAAAATTCTAGACAGGGATATTGAGAGGCCAATTAGATGGTAGATATTCGAAAATGCGATGGTTCCATAATTCTATCGTGGGATGGAAGAATTATTTCTTTAAAATAACAAGAATCCCTTATCTTTATTAGTCTCCATGAAAAGTCTCATAAAATCTAAAAAACCTTTCTTACTTCCCTTTGTTATCGCTCCCTTTTCTCTTATCGCTCCCTTTTCTCTTGCTCACATGCACAGGGCTGATTATGGCCTGACCTAGCCCAGCCGATTGACGGTCTTAAGTAGAAGTCTCGATTACAAGTAGTGTCACTACAAAAAATAAGACTATTAGCTACAATTTTTTGAAGCAAAAAAAGTCTCTATTAATAGAAAACCTATTAAGACTATTAACTGTAAGGATATTAGCAGCAGTTTTTTGTTAAGAGCGACATTTTTCGGCTGTTGCTAATAGTCTTATTTTTTGTAGTGTGTATAATTAGTAAATTATAGTGTGGGAGTTCATTTCCCTTCTCAACTCTAAGCTACATGGCAGCCTGATTAGGGCCGAGCTAGCGCTAGCTTCATGGCAGCCCCACGTACGGCCGTCTAAGGCTGACCTTGGCACGGCCCTAGCTTGACCCATTGACAGCCCTAAATAGAAATATCAGAGTACAAGTGGTATATAATTAGTAGATTATATGTGGCATTGTAATTCTCTTCTCAACCCACTTTTTGCTTGATTGTTCGTCGATAAGTCCAAGTGTGTACAATTTTACAAAAGACTGATTGCTTTAAATCAGACTACGGAAATTTTGTTTTGTCCCAATCTTCCACACAACATATCTCGAAATCAAGAGCATTAGACCGTCAAAATGTTAATTTCACATGGCACAAATCTTACAAAGTGGAGGCGAACAATGTTTGAGGGTACATCCTGATCACGTTCACGTTTTAGAATGTGTGTCACGTGGAATCAATATCTCACCGTTCGACGGTAGGCGAATGATAATATCAATAAATTGAAAACTATTAAAAAAAAAATCTAAAAAATTGAGACGTAAAGCAATATACGGATTCTTAGCTTTGCTCAAGTGATGTGGCTGTAGCAAAAAAATAGGGGAGTGGGCCCCGTGGCAGTGAGACTCCTCTCTTAATAATATATATGAACTACGACCCTCCTCTGTTTTGCCTTTTGACAACTCTATATTTATGCTCTGTCTTAACTTATTGCAAGCGCGCAATGAAAATTTTAGCATTAGTATAGGGTCGTTCCCACGATGAAGTCTGATCTAAAAAACTTTCTATTTGTCTTTAAAGGTTGCGAAATAAGAATAAAAGAATGAGTTTTGTTTAATCTAAGTGCAAGAAAATAAATTTTAATCTTTAAACTTTTGGATCCTGGTCGTCAATCAGTTTCCTTATGTTCTCAGATATTTACGAAAATTTAAAATACCGTTACACTATATTTCAGCCATCCAGAGTTTCAGCGTCAATCAAAAACTAGAATCCTTCAATATAAATCTATTCTAATCTACAACTAACCAGAAATTGGGCGTTAATCAAAATCTTCAGGAAACCCAACCTCAGCTCATAAGGTGTCTGTTACATTATTCAAATCCTAATAAAAGTAAGTTTCTAAAAATAAAAGTTTCCTAATAAAATTACAACTTATAATCCTAATCTTCTATGATTTTGATAGGAGATGCACGCAATACTTTTCTATTTGATTTCAGCAACAAAGATCTTCAAGATTCTTCAATGTCAATCTTCTGAGATCCGTAAGATTGCAGACTTCTATTTTAAGATATCTTCTAATTATGTGCATGGTGGTGCATATCTTCACATAATCAGCAGCATCGAACTTTAATATCATGAAATCGAAAATACGATTTCATCTCTTCATTCAGTACAATTCCTTCGCTCACGATCGCTCGTATCTTGCTTCGAACTCTCCAGTTTTGAGTTTTCTTTTGTGGAGTCGTAAGTACGATTCTTCTCTTTTCTCTAGCTCGTGCTCTCGAGATTACGATTGCTCTTCTTATCCAGCGCTTTCACTACGATTTGGGTCGTAGTTACGTATGATCGCATTCTTACTGCTTTTTAAATTTATTTTGGCAAAGATTAATACTTTGACTTTTTTCTACTATCTGTTTTAAATATTTGCATATTAGTATCTCATTAGTAGTAACTGGGGTCTAGCATCACTAAGTTAAGGGTGATGAAATAGTAAATTATGTGACATGTCACCTTTTTTTTAACATGAATACGCAACAAAACGATATAGATGAATAAGAATAACATTGTTTCAAACAAGCTGGCAAGAAAAAAGTCGCGCGGCCTACGCTCCTGTTTTTTTGCTACAACCACATCACTTGAGCAAAGCTCAAAAGCCGTATATTGTTTTTCGTCTCAATTTTTTAGATTTTTTTTTAATAGTTCTCAATTTATTGATCTTTTAATTGTCCTACCATCGAACGGGGAGATATTAATTTCCACAACACACATTCCAAAAAGTGAATGTGATCATGATGTACCCTCAAACATTGTTCGCCTCTACTTTGTGAGATTTGTGCCACATGAAATTAATAAGCTAAAACAAAATATCTAAAAAATTGAGATGGAAAACAATATACGGCTTTTCAGTTGTGCTCAAGTGATGTGGCTGTAGCAAAAAAATAGGTGTGTGGGTCGCATGGCAGTGAGAGTCCTCTCTTCATAATATATATGAACTATGACCCTCCTCTTTTTCGCCTTTCTTTTAACACGAATACACAACAAAACGATGTAGAGAAACAAGAAAGTGGGTTTTTTTTTTGGTTGCAATCAGACATCAGATGGCAGGGAAATTGAGTTCCGTAGCGTCTTAGATCATGGGCGGAAATGCCTTGGTCGGCCGATCGATCTCTTCATCTTTTTGCTTGCGATCTGGCATGGTCCTCCCTGTAGGCAAACACATTGTTCTCGACAAGCCGGAAAAAAAATTATATTATTTATTTATTTATTTTTATATTCATTATATGTATATATTGTTTTTGCTTTTTCATACCACATTAAAAGAAAGGCAAAATAGAGGAGAGTCATAATTCATATATATTATTAAGAGAGGAGTCTCATTGCCATTGTTTTTGCTTATTCATACCGCATTAAAAGAAAGGCAAAACAAAGGAGAGTCATAATTCATATATATTATTAAGAGAGGAGTCTCATTGCCACATGGCCCACTGTATATTATTTTTCGTCTCAATTTTTTAGATGTTTTTTTAATAATTCTCAGTTTATTGATCTTATCATTAGCTTACCATCGAATGGTGAGATATTGAATCCACACGATACACATTCCAAAAAGTGAACATGAACCTGATATACGACAACATTGTTTGCCTCCACTTTGTGAAATTAGTGCCACGTGAAGTTAATAAGCAAAAAAAACATCTAAAAAATTGAGATGAAAAACAATATACAATTCTTTAGCTTTGCTCAAGTGATGTGGTTGTAGCAAAAAATCAGGGGCATATGACATGTGAAAATGTAATTTGGGCCATCTGATTTAAAGTTTATGATTCATAAATCTTTAGTGGATAAGATTTGCATGAAATATAATTTTTATCATGTGATTAGATATAGTCAAAAAGGCTATTATTTGATTATGCGGTTTGACATCAATAGATCATATGATAATTATTGTATTTTGTTCTAATCTTATCTACTAAGGACCTATAAGTCATGAACTTTGAATTAGACTCGTAGATTACGTTTTCATATATCATTTGTCCCTAAAATATAAAGTATTTATTTAGGTGCAATCTTAAAAAGCGTGTGGAAGTAATGACTCCCTTCTTTTAACGCGAATAAGCAGAAAAAATACGATACAGAAGAAAGTTGGTTCTGATGGCAGGGAAATTGAGCTCCGTAGCGTCTCAGATCATGGGCGGAAACGCCTTGGTCGGCCGATCAATCTCTTCATCTCTTCGCTTGCGATCTGGCATGGGCCTCCCCGTTGGCAAACACATTGTTCCCGACAAGCCGGTAAAAAAAACCCCCCAAATAACATTTTTTAGTTTTACATTCATAATTTTTTTTTTTTTTTTTTTTGCTTATTCATACCACCTTAAAAAACCACACAAAACCCTTAAATTTCCTCTGTTTTCTTCTTCAGCTTCCTGTAAATGACGAGCTGATTTGGGATAACGGGACTCCTTTCCCTGAACCCTGCATAGATCGCATCGCACCCCACATCGGCAAGGTACTCTTCCTTGCTTCTAGAATTTCGTGATTTCGTAATTACGGTTTTGCTATTTTTCTCTCTTTTCGGAAATCGAGAGATCGTCAAATGCTTGATGAAATTCCCTGTTACAGTATGAAGCTTTGGGTTGGCTCTGTGGAGGTTTGAGTTTCTTCGCAACTCTCGGACTGTTAGCCGTCTGGAATGATAAAGCCTCCACGATACCTTTTGTAAGCATCCAAAATCGTTTAAGATTCATCTTGTTGTTCAATTATTAAAGGGATTTCTCATAAAAAAATCATGTTTAATACGTAATTATGTGTTTCATGTTCTTTTTATTTGAGAATTAAGGACTACTAATGGGCACTGTAGATTTTTTTATACTAGCGTTCTCTGAAGCTTTACAGCATGTTGTAAAATCGGCGCTTTAAACTTTTGATCACCACCTTGTTACCTTCTGTCAATGTTATTCAATAATCCTGATTGCATATAGTTCATCATAGCCTTATCCTATCGATTTGGGGTCGGCTTTGTAAGTCCTATTTATCTACTCATTTTTGTCCCTAGGTACTCAGGCTGCGTTTGGCATAGCTCTCTGTCATATTTATCTACTCATTTTTGTTTGGCCCTAGGTACTCATGCTGCGTTTGGCATAGCTCTCTGCAGAGCAAGTAAAATCCTGCTTTCTAGGGAATTAGCAAGGAGAAGGCCGGTGGGTGGGGGGGGGGGGGCTGCTAAGCAAGTATATCCAGCTCTGGCAAAGAGATATGCTAAACGTAGCCTCAATAACTCCACATTCCTTCATGTTACTTCTCATTGCTTCCATGCAGGTCTTCCCCTTCTCCTACTTTCTTGTGCTTATAACTAGTGTTACTTAGACAGGCGGCACAAGTGCGGAGTGCCAAAGTATCATAAATGTTTGGATTTAAAGATTCAAATACGACAACACAACCTTAAGAAAATAAATAAATTAGAATGTATATAGAAAAATGTGATTGGAGGGAAATCTTAGAGAGACTATTTAGATATTTAATGAAAAGTATATGTAATGTAGGTCACAAACCTAACTAAAAGTATTGCATATTATACAAATTGTTTTTCACGAACCGAACTAAAAGTATTTCATATTATACAAATTGTTTTCAAGGACCTATGTTTTTTATTTTATAACTCACTAAACTTTACACAAATTTATTCGTAAAACGACAATTCATTTTATTGGGTCAACGAGGAACATTTTGATCCTATTATGTGATATTTTTTCATACATGCCTAGAAGCTTCATGTGGCGTTGAGGAGTGTCCAAGCCCCACCAATTGTCGGCACGACAAAAATCCCCAAAGTAGAATTGCCTAGGTAACAATGCTTGTAATGTCTCAATCCTGCATGTAAGGTTTGTTTTTGATCTCTGATGGAATTGTTCAAACCATCTCAAACGACATTCTGTAATTTTCTCTTTCATAGATTCCACTAAAATTTCCTTTTATGTACCTGTTTTTAATTTTATTTGTTACTCCATCCATCCGTATTAACATATGCATCTTAGCTTCATGCACTCTATCGTCGTGTGACTTTTTTTAGCCCAACATTCTTCCCCATATAGTAGGTCTTACTGCCATCTTCTAAAAATTTCTTTTTAGTTGAAGTGGTACTTTGGGATATCACAATATCTTGCTCACTTGTCTCTATTATGTCCTGCTGGCATTGATCCCATTTTAGGTGTCCTCAAATCCACCATTAGATTGTAGAGCTTAAATATCAAAATCTACGCCAATGTGATACTAAATGCTTTTCTGTTTTAACTAAATCCTCCTCTAGCTATCTTGCCCACTAAAGTTCCACTCCATAGATTTCATCTATGTGTTGCAATTTTCAAGCCTCTTAGACTCCAAGGCCTTATAATTTTAGCTCATAATTTACTTTTTGCTTTATTGAGATGATGATTGTGACATCATCTGAAAATAACATGCACTATAAAATCTCTTCTTGTATGTCTATTGTTGATGTATCTTGTTGAACTATTATTTTAAAAAAGTAATGAAAATAGACACAAAATAGAAGAGAGCTGCACTTCGAGGCACATTGAATTCGACTGTCTTAAAACTCTATTTGCATCCTTTCGTTAACAAAATCGCGATAAAAAAAGATGATAGTGGCAAATTGTCTTCTAGGATACAATGAAGCCCTGTCCCCTTGTTAAGCTTTTCTGTTTTTTGCATCAACAGAAATGGGATCTGAACACCAAGAACTTATGCCTAGTAAAACATGAAATGGGTAAGACGCATAATATTGCTATAACTTGGAATTGGTTTTTTCTCATTGTATCAAAAGTGACTAATAGATGTTATTAAATACACTTTAATGTGGATTTTCAAAGGTTCACAATGGCAGTTATCCAAACAACTATATTTTCAATGGTCTAGATTTAATCGATCAATGGTCACACCTTTTGATTTAAAAACATCTCAAACAGCCACTAGACAGTTTCCATAATTGCTAGTGTAGGTCCCATCAAATTAAGCATGTTGGAAATGGTTCGACACACTATTCGTTTGGCCATTACATTATATTGACCCGGTCAAAAAGTAAAAAAAATATGAAGGGCTCCTCAAAGCTCTTCGCGACTATTCGCACGTACAAAGTGATAAGTGCGTCTCCTTAAAGCTCTAATATATCTAAATGCCAATCGTCTTGCACATACACGTGCGCACGACTGCAAGTGGCGCTATGCACACTTCTTTTCTTCACCAACAACTAGAAATATAATGAGAGAAATACTTTATATGCACTAAAACTTATTCATTTCTTTCCAATGTGAGATTAAAATTTAGTTGTCAAAAATAGGATCTTTACACTTTTTGAAAATTGTCATTTCCCTTCGAAAGTTTAAAAATTAAAATTTTCTCTATAAAATTTTTTTATTTAATGTTATACAAACTAAAGAAACTATCCAATATCAAAAAAATATTATACAAAATTTGTAACAATTAAGCGCTTAAGAAAGAAATTAAGGACTGATAATCCATGGATAAGTTCAAGGTCAAATTAGTGGCCAAGGGCCTTAAATAGAAAGAAGGGATTAATTATTATGACATTAATGCACATGTAGCTATGATATCTACTATTTGATACTTACTTCCCTTAGGCCCTTTTCATCATCTTATCATCCATTAGATGGATGTAAAAGAAACATTTTTACATTCTGAATTAATTGAAGAAGTATAGATGCATCAACTTGAAGGTTTTATATTGAAAGGCAAAGAGCATAAAGTGTGAGAATTAGTCGAATTGTTGTATTGTCTGAAACAAGCCCTAGAATTATGGCACGAAAGTGGGGCGATTCATGGGGATAAAAGAAGCAGACCTGTATAACTTACTCCAGAGTGGAAGCCAAGTTTATTGCACTTGCCACTATATGCAAAGTGGCCAAGTGACTTAAAACTTGATGGTAAAGTATTGTTAGGTAACAAGCCAATTACTACAATTACTATATATTGTGATGGTGTAGCTACTCTAAAGCGAGCGAGTAACAGTAAGTATAATGTAAAAACAAACAATAGTTTGAGGCATAATTATGTCAGTAGTCTATAACAGGATGGAGTAGTAACTAGTAAGTTAACATTAAGGTCAAAAGATAACCTGGTCGTTTTACTAAGGGCCTTGCAAGAGAATATCTATATAAGACATTGAACGGAATGAGGTTATGGTTTTTAATTGGAAAATCACTTACCCAACCTAGTTTTGCGATCCATCACTTAGGGTCACTGAGTTTTATGAGTGCTTGGTTTAACATTAGTATTAATTAGAGCATATATGTTCTAAACAAGGTTGTCAATTCATGTGTCATATCGTATATCATAATCAAGAATTTTTGTATCGTGTATCATATCGTATCAAGTATCGCAAGATACGCTTAGATTTTTATATGCATATATGAAAAGTTTATATATATATATATATATATATATATATATATATATATATCGTACATTATATATATGATCATTTTTGAAATACTAAGTGCCAACTCAAAGACACTCATTCAATTATCTTTGACAATACAAATTATAATTCAAATTAAATAAATTGAACAAAACATTTCATTGACTTGATTTATAAAGTGGAGTTAAATATCCAGTCACATAAATAAAATTTTCAATTTTTCACTATATAAACATAGACCTTAGAGCTGCATAAGTATGAGTATGGTGAGAGAGTGTATTATATTTTTAAATGTGTGCCTTTCAAGTCCCAATTTCTACTTAAAAAAATTCTATACTTGTTTCTTGACATTACCAGTTTGTAATCCCAAATTTAAAAAAAAATGTAAAAACAATCCCAAGTCTCCATTCTTCATCTCTAGCCCCAATATTAACACCAACGTCTTCGTTAGCAGTTAAATTATCATTTTTTTCTTATTTCTCTTCCTTCTTGTAGACATATTCACCTTCTTTCTTTATTCTTATCATTTTTTTATTATAATTTTTTGAGATTAGTGTTGGGATAAATATGTGATAATTTTTTTAAATAGAAACTGATTATAATATAAATTGTATGTATCGTTCGTTTCGTGTATCACGACATATCATAGTGTCTCATATCGTGTATCCTAAGATACGGTTAAAAGAAGATACACATTATAGATGCATATTGTTTTCTATATTACCGTGTTTCGTATCGTGCATCGTGTCATGTATCGTAAGAGATTGCCAACCATGGTTCTAAATATCTCATTTTTAGAGTGTCTGTTATATTACTGCTGTAAGTGGTAGGATGAGGACATTACCTCTTAATGAGTTTATAAGTTAATTAAGTTGGAATTTAAATATAGGAGCACTCATGTCACCTACATGAGTGTGGAAGTCAGGCTATGGGGCCATAGACTTCCCTAGAGCACTCATGAAACTTGGATATATGCTCATACCCATAAATTTGCTGGCTTTTGAGAGCACAAAGTACTTATAAGCTATGTTTTGGAACTTTGTATAAATGAATAATATATCAAGTTTATTATATAAGGTCCTTAGTGTATGACACTAAGCACCTTGATGAATTTTGATATATTAGCACTAAGTGAATGCTCAAATCTTTACATATACCTTCATTATGCACTATAATTTAATTTTATGCCATGCCCAACTTTCTGACATGACCTTTTATTGAATCAATAACTTAATTAAGTTGGAGTTGAATACAAGAGGACTCATGATACTATTTGAGTATGGAAATCAAGCAACTTCTTATGGAATCATAATAGACTTCCCTAGAGCACTCATGAAATTGGAATATAGACACATGACCATAAATGTGTTGGCTTTTAAGAACATTAAGTAGTTCTACTTTATGGTGTATATGATATATCTAGTTTGGTATATAAGGTCTTTAGTTCAAAACCATATGTCACTAAGCATCTTGATGAACTTTGATTGGTTATTACTAGGTGAAGGTTCAAACCTTTATAGATATTTTCATTTATGCGCTATAGTTTAATTTAAAATCCATGAACGTCCAACTTAATTAAGTTGGCGGTTGAATACAAGAGAACTCTTGATTGATTCACCTATTTGAGTGTGGAAGTTAGGCCTTCCTATGGGGTTATAGATTCACCTAAAGCACTCATGAAATTGGGATATAAACACGCGACCATAAATGTGTTGGCTTTTAAGAACATTAAGTAGTTCTAAACTATGGTGTGTATAATATATCCAGTTTGTTGTATAAGGTCCTTAGTTGAAGACTATATGTCACTAAGCATCTTGATAAACTTTGGTATGTGAAATGTTCAAATCCTTACAAATACCTTCATCTATGCATTATAGTTTAATTTTATACCCAACCTTTTGTCTTTCCAAATTATTTTGAGAATGTGGAGTGTTAGAATTTTTTAAAGTTATGTGTTTAATATTGGATATATGATTGATTTGGTATACGATTATATAGAATCTTTTTGAAAACTGCATTTGATTTTTAAACTTTAAGGAAATGAAAATTTTCCTAATGTGTAGAGTACAACTATTTTTTTATTTTTTTGAAGCGATAACAAAACTAATATATTAGAAATAAGAAGTGAATATACCTTTGCGGGTAGCAAGACACTACCCAAAAAGAAGCCCCCCCCGCCGAACAAAAAACTCACCCGGGACCTTGAGCTAGGCCGCAACTCGAAACCCCCACACGGCACCACCACAAGGATGACACCGAAACCAACAAACCAGATCATCCGTCCCATAGCATTAGGAAGTGTTGCATCCCATCCTCAAATTCAGACATCTGAAGGGCATTCCAGCTGACCACCAAGTCCCGGATATGACGGAGAACCGGCCCTGTCGGCATAGCCCTTCTCTTAAAAACTCTTCCATTCCTCTTAGACCAAATAGCCCAGAAAGCAGCGTAGATCATCGCCGGCCACAACTCCTTTCTAAGCTCTTCCACCTCGGCACCCTTCCACATTTCCATCAATTGGAATGGTCTTTCCGGCATGACCCAATGAACTTTGAAGAGCCCCAAAATCTTAGACTAGATGGTACTCGTGAAGGAGCAATGGAGAAGGATATGCGACACCGATTCGCTCTCTCTCATGCATAGAGGGCATCTATTTCTGATCAGGATATTCCTCCTAACCAGCTGGTCCCTCGTTAGGATTCTTCCCCGCACCACAGTCCACGAGAAGAGTTTAATTTTCGGAGGAATCTTGATTCTCCAAAAACCGCCCCACCACCTATCTCTAGCACACCCCCCCCCCCCCCCCCTTTGCCTTCAAAATCTGATTATATAGCGATTTGACGGAAAAGGTCCCTTTATGGTTCCACTGCTTACAATCACTGTTGCTATCGTTCGGGGACAACCCCCTAAGAAGGCTCATCAGGGAAGAGAGCTCTTCAACTTCCCATTGTCTGAGATCACGTCGGGTAGGAATCCTCCAAATCCAGGAGCCCTGCTCCATCTGCCGAAAGTGGGAGATGACCGCATCCTTATCCACGGAGAGCATAGAAATCAAGGGGAACTATTTTTTAGTTCCTCATTAGAAAGAAAGAGTGCATTAAAGTGTTTCTTTCATTGTATTTCTAGTTGTTGTGGAGGACAGAAGTGTGCTTAGTGGCACTTGCTGCTGCGTTCATGCACACGTGCGAGTTTGGCATTTAGGTTGATTGATGCTTTAGGTGCACACACTTAGCACATTGCATGTACGCATTGTCGTGGGGAAACTTTAAGTTTAAGGAGCCCTTTGTACTTTGGATTATTTTTTTGGACCAAGTTGATCCAAGCTGGTTGAACGAGTGGTTTGTCAAAGAGGTTCCAATGGGCCCAATCAGAAGCGTTCAGTAGGTTTGGAACGGGAGCTTCATGAAAAACTTGAAATTAAACTATTTTATGATCTGAAGTGAGAGTGGGATCATCATAAAAAGCTTGAGATTAAACTGTTTTATGATTGGAAGCGGGAGCAGGATTCCGAAGCGGGAGCGGACGCTGTGTGGAAGATTCTTGCTACTGGGGTTCTGATCCAATTTTTTATAATGCAAAACAGAAAGGGATAACAGAGGGACTGAGCTTTGTTTTATCCTGGGAGTGCATTCCACTATCATCTTTCGCTGTCGTAGTTTCCTTATCGGAAGGAGGCAACTAGCGTTTTAAGATAGTGTTGAAATCCACACACCTCTTAAGTGCAGTATTCTTCTATTTTGATTACTTGTCCAAATGTTTTTTTACCAATACTTCCAGAATCAAGGCAAACGAATAAGGACTCAAGGTAGGCCCTTCATGCAGCTCAACTCTCATGGGGAACTAATTTTTTTTCCGCACAGTTTTAGCACTAGTTATTGCTTGTTCACACATGTCTTGGGTAATCTTAATATATAATTTGAGTTGTAGTTCTTCTTTAGCATCTACTAGATTATTTGTCTTGGCACTAACATGAGCCTTTTCTAAATCAATAAAACCCATATGTAAGTTTTTTCCTTCTCTCTATAATCTTTTTCACAAGGTACATCAATAAGAAGCTGACTTCAGTTGTTGATCTTCCCTGCATAAATCCAAATTGGTTCTTCGATACATTTGATTCGTAACTGTGTTGATTTTCCACTCTCAATCATCTACCATCTCATATATTGTTGGCCCATTGATTATTGTTTTTTCTCCACTTAGTTGATAAACATGTTAGTTAAATCGACTTGTAAATTAGTCAGTTTTTTGATTTGCCTCGTCTAAGTTTGTAAAAGTTCTGTACAATGTTCTCAAATGGCATAAGCCATACTATGCCATAACCTTGTGCCATTTGGATATGTGATCGCATAATCACATATGCCAAGACATAATTTTTACAAAATAATTAATTTAAAAAAATTATTTGGACATCATAATGCCATTGCATACTTAGTATGCGATGGCATAATTGAATACTTATCGTTTATGCCATCGCATACTTTTGTATGCGATGGCATAAACTGGAAATCATTATGCCATGTATGTGATGGCATATCGTATGCTTAAGCTTATGCCATCACATATTTTGTATGCCATGGCATAAAGTTTATATACATAATATAGCATCTGCGATTTTATGAACAAAAATGGCTTATGCAATTGCATAAGCGATTTTGCGATCACATATGATAACACTGGTACTGTATAAAACTAATTACTTGGTTATGTTTTTGGATTGTATAATGAATTTTTAAGAGACACTTGACTGACCCACAAGAGTTTTGGAAAAGCTTAGTAACAAACTCAGCGCAAAGTTTATTGCAAAACAGTGTACTTCGCCAAATTTAGATTGAATACTGAAAATTTCAAAAGTGAAACATGTAGTCCAAGAAGAGGTTATCCATGAAAACAAGATCCATTATGCTTCTCAGAGAGGTTCAGTGAAGCGCAAAAAGGTGACTTGACCTACATCTCAAAGCAACTGGAATGCCCCTATAAGTAATCTCTTCATCACATACACCTTTTGTTAGAAAAATTTCTACTTCTTGATTCTCCTCCTTCAATATGCTGTTAGACTTCTTAATTCCGTGAAGATAAAATTGACGTGGGAGTTATCCTTTAACTCGTGCATCATCAATGTAGGTTTATCAATTGTGTAGACCATCAAAGAGAACCTATAATCCAACTTCATTTAGAGGAATGAATTCATTAACCTACTAAGTTGAAGATTATATAATGTAGGCCCCATTAGTTTAGTCCAAAACCTTTCTATTATCTTAGATCTGGTTTGGGGGATAATCTTGACATTTAAAGTACTGAGAAAAGTTTAGGTGGCTAGGGTAATTTTGTTGTCACCCTTGGTCATATTTTGAACCTTCATAATCCATATTTTATATGATGAATTATGAAAAAAGTTTGTTCACTATAAGTGTTCCCTACATGTCCTAAATGGTACTGGAAATTGACATTTAAGCAATGACCTTACATTTGCTTTTCTTTTGTCAAATTCTCTCATTTGTGAGACAACTGATGGGGTATTTGAGAAAATTGAAACCAAAATTGAAGGCACTCAATATTTTATTTTATTTGGTTAAATTGAAACTTTCTAATATGTTTTAAATTCCCTAGATATCTAGATACTTAGGAGATACAAATTTCTATTGGTTAGGAATTTTAGTTGGATTAGCATTTGTGCACTATGGAATGCACACTTTCAATATATACACTTTCTAATATTTTTAAGAATCTTTGATTATAAGGAATTGAAGCTAAGGTGATATTGATAACAAAAGTTTTATTTAAGGATTGGGGTGGGACATTTTGGGTTTGTTTATTGTCGATTATGTTGCTCTTTTGGCGTAGAAAGTTTTTTTACCTCGGGACAACACATCCCGTTGCAGTGTCACGTGGCACCACTCCCCCCAGGTTTCACTTCTCCCTACTACAGTGACAAAGAACGTTTACACGTTTAATACTTACTTGAGAAAATGATGGTAAATAATGGAAAAGTTGGGAAAAAGGGGAAAAACTGAAGCTAAAAACTATTGTCAAACATATAAGTTGAAAAAGGCAAAAGTCCAGAAAACGGGAACTATTGAAATGTTTAAAAACATGAAAACTAAACAGAAAGAGTTTTCATGAGAGAGGGAGGGAGAGCTCTGTGGTTCTCGTGTTTTAGAAAGAGGTATAAGGGCTTGAGGGTTTTAAGATAAGAAGCACGGATACGGGTATGGGGCATGGGTAAGATACGATATGGGTACGACTATACGACAATTATAAAAAAATCAAGATACGATACGTGGGGGGGGGGATACGTGTATTTACAAATTATTATTTTTTTATATATTGTTAGGTATATTTTAGGTTAATAAATGTAAGAAAAAAGAAGAAAATGAAAAAGAAACAAAAAATACTTATAGAGACTGATTTCAAATAGGTAGGCTGCATGCTGTAGGCACCCAAATAGGCTCCTTTGATTTCTTCTTCATTTTTTCCGAATAAATCCCAAACTCGCAGTCTGATTTCTTTAACTTTTTTTCGGGAAACGTTTAGGATACGCATGCAGCCGTATCCCTCAAGTATCGGTATCTGATACGGGTACGTTGCCAAAAATGGAGTATTCATGCTTCCTTGGTTTTAAGTAATAAAAGGGTTAAAAAAAGTTGTGAAATAATATTTCTCTTTTGTATTTTAAGTTTAAAATATATATATTTCTATAAGTTAAATTTTTTTTTTCCTAAATTTTTTTGAGGAATTTTTAAAAATACGAGAAAAAACGTTTAACATGCGGTTAAAGATGAAAGATGCTTTTTAATAAAGCATATGCGTTTTAATAAATAAATGTGGGCAATACGGGTTTCATACTTTATTACGTTGTTTTTTTTTTACATTGCTCCTTGGGAGTTTATATATATATATATATATATATATATATATATATATATATATATATATATAGGGTAATGTTCCCTCAATTAAGTCACCGGATTTGGGACATAATCCCATGACTCGAGCTACCATTAGTTGCATGTCACATTAGGTTGAATTTTTAAGTCATCTGATGTAACATGCAGCCAATAAGAGCTCGAGTCATAGGCTTATGTCCCATGACTCGAGTCATATAATCATTTCCCATATATATATATATATATATATATATATATCATTGGGTTGCACTCACCAGTGTTACCTAGACGCGTGGAACGTGTGCCAAGTGTGAAGGTGCTAATAGATGTATGGCACGCTAATTTGTAAAGATTCTAATACGGCAGCACGACCTTACAATTTTTTTTTTGATAAATAAAACATATATAGAAAATAATTGAAGGGAAATCTTAGAGATATGTAATGAAAAGATACATAGTATATGTCGTGAACCTAAATAAAAGTACAATATATTGTAAAAATCGTATTCAACGACCCAAACCTTTTATTTAGTAGTTGCTAAAGTAATTTTTTTTTTTAATAAAACAAAGCTCATTTTATCGTTGTCAAACGATGAGCATTTTGATGGTAATATGTGGTTTGTCATATATGTTTAGAAGTTTCGAGCTGTTTGAGGAGTGTCCAAGTGTCGCATGACAAAAATCCCGAAAGTGGAACTGCCAAGGTAACACTGACGCTCACCCTAATGGCGTACAGTGAGCGTACCCCAATGATCCATTTGGAGCTCCACGTGGCACCCAAAACACTGTTTTGGTGCTATGGGGAGCTTGGATGCATTGTCTAGATCAATTTTATAAAATAAAATTCCAAAAAATAATTGTTTGAGAGAAAAGTCAAACATTGATTGATTTAAACGGTTTGAATTTCAAGGCACAAAAAAAGCATGGTGGAGATAAGTTTTTGATTTTTTTTTTTTGAAAGATGATGTAAACGAAATAACCTTGCTCCGCGCGACACCAAAATAATGTTTTGCACGGTCTGAATTTCAAGGCACAAAAAAAGCATGGGGGAGATAAGTTTTTGAATTTTTTTTTTTGAAAGATGATCTAAATGAAACAATCTTGCTCCTTGTGGCACCAAAATAATGTTTTAGGTGCCACATGGTGCTCCATGTGGACCATTGGGGCACGTTCACTGTACAACGTTGGGGCACCTAACTATTGTCACACACACACACACACACACCCCACCGTGGTCAAAGATGGTTATTATTATTTTTATTTTTTTGTGGATGGTCTTGGATCAATCTTATGCACATCCATGTGGCACTCAAACAACTTTTTGGTGGATTGTCTTGGATCAACCTTATGCATGTCCATGTGGTACCCAAACACATGTTTAGGTGTCAGTGGGTCACGTGGTGCTCAACTGGTGCTGTCCGTAAGTTATAATATGGGACTATCCTATGATGTTTGCATCCCCTCTCTCTCTCTCTCTCTCTCTCTCTCTATATATATATATATATATATATATATATATATAGGTGTTTGTTCATTGCAAGCTGCAGTTTGCATCATTTAAAGCCTCTCTCATTCTCCTTCTTGTGCTATTTTCTATGGTCCAAGGTGATGACCTCATCTTCGTTCTTTGCCTTGCCTAATCTTTGTCAATACTGAGATGTATCACGCAATACGTTTCAATATCATCATGGTTCAGTGTAAGTTGTACACATTTTTTAAGCCCTTAATAATAAGAATCACGTGTCTCGGGCAGGCACATCCACACATACATCTCATTTCTCAGCCGAGACATAGTAAATCTCAGGATTTTAATGCATTTGTTATAATATATTAGGAAAGCTTATTTTTTACGTTATATATGTATATTATTGACAACCTTCTATATATTTTGTTTCTTTTATTGAAAATCTTCTATAATAGATAATATGAAAATTTAAGATTCTAATGTGCACAAGAAAGTAGGCAAAGGGGAAGACCAAAAGAATACCTAGAGAGTAGTGAGAAATGACATAAATGATTGCAAAGTGACAGAGTTTAGCCTTAGACATAAATGAGCGGAGAAACAATACTCACAAAGTTGACAGTGGTAACTATTTAGAAACTTGTTTGAGTTATTCGAAACTTGGCTAAGTTGACTTACTTGTCCGAGTTTCAGGCAAATTCGCCAAGAAACTCGAAAATCGAGTTTCTCGAGTAATTTGGTCGAGTTTCGAGTTGACTTGACATGATTAAATCAAGCAACTCGAGTTGACTTGACATGGTCAAATTCGCTAAGATACTTGTTTAAAGTTACCCTTATTATTAGAGGGATGCTATGCGCACACCGCTTAACCAATTTTCTTAAAGCACATCAACTTTTGCTATTCGCACACCATTTAATGAAAAAGGAATAAATTTAGTTGGCTGAGACTTTGTAAGGCTCCTTCAAACATATATTACAGTTCCTGCAACTGAAGTCCGTCCCTGGAAAAGGACAAATTTGGGTTTAGCAGATCATTATGGTTGAGTCAGGAGAGGAATTGGAGGAACATATTAGATATTGAAAAAAAATTAAATTTAGCAAGATTTGGTGATTCTTCATGATTATGCCCCTAGAAAGAAGATAATATGCATTCTTTAACAAAGATAATGCTCATACAATACTACAGTAGTCTCAAATCGTAATCGCTACCATTTGAGAGCAAAATGCTGAAAAACTCAAACCCTAGTTCTACACCATAGACATACACCCAATGAACAACAATCACACATCCCAAGGACCCCAGAGCAAAGGAAGCTTTTTTTGGGTTAATTAAGCGAATCTATTAAAGGGGAAACCCAAAATGAACAAATACAAGACCAAAGGGATAAGCTGAGCACCATCACCCCGAGAAACAGCAGATCAAAAAACCAAAATCAAATTAGAAACGACCCAACACATTTTGGCAGCCCAATCTTGTCATCATGCAAATATATAACCTGGATGTCACACTCCTTACGATCGGGAAATTCATTGGACATGCCATTAAAATTGACGAAACCTGTAAGAGCGTCCGCAGCTCTGTTGCAACCCCGATAGATGTGCTTAATAGACCAGCAAAAGAAGAACTTAACTTTCCATAATTTCAGTTTTTTTTCTTCTATCATTCGCTCCTCTTTCCATTGGATCTTAAATCCCCATGCCAAGCTAAAGAAAGCAACACCAGCACTCTTAGTATCTTGCTAAGCTCTTTTACTCTCTGTTTTATTCACGTCTCTGCCCAACCAACTTCTAATTCTCAAACCAAATCTCCAACAAAAATCCTTTAAAAAGAGTCCCTTTTTCTCTTACCTTTTAAATTCTAACCAACACACCATCAAAAAATAAAGATCAGGATTTTCAAATAATATCCAGTAACAAAAGAGAATTCACAATTCACAAGGTACAAAGAGAATCATAAAATAGAACACCCCATCTATGAACTGGTAACAACCCCAATTTCAAACAACATCCAATAGCACAAGAAGATAAAAAACTAGAAGCCCCAAAACCCTAGTTCTCCACCATTTGGGTTTTAGGCTTTTGGGATTTTCAGCTTTCTAAGATGATTTTGTCCTTTGGAAGAAGACGATGCAGATTGTCGCTCGCTTGAGGACAATGATGTAGGTCAGTGCTTGCTTGAGGAAGACAACACATCTCCAAGCGCTCGCTTGAGGACGATGACAATGTCGGCGATTGCTTAAGGAAGATGATGCATATCCAAACGCTCACTTGAGGATGATGACAATGTCGGCGCTCGCTTGAGGAAAACGAAGCAGATCCAAGCGCTTGAAGTGATGTGCTTACTTGAGGAAGATGACGCAGACAACTGAAGTGACGTGTATGCTCAGGGAAGCACTATGGACTCCTTGGTGTATAATTTAATACCTTGTTTAGGCTTTTTTGTACTTCAGTGAATATTTAACTTTTTGTGTACAGATGGGTCCCTACAACTTTCTTGCAAACCTCACGTTTTGAACAATTGTTGTTCATGCCCAATCATCCATGCTAAGCTTTATATATTATGTCTTTTTTTTTCTATTTGTTGAAGTGGTAATCTTGGAGTCAACTCTGTGAGTTTTGAGTTAACTCTCTATCCTTCCGAGCCACGTCCGAGTCATGAGATGGCAAACTAATATCATGAGCTATGCAATTGGCTGTTTTCTGTGGATCCACGACAATATATGTTCCTAGATTTTTATCTGTTTGTTTGTCGCTCCCACCATATCTGCCAATCATTCCTCACTGGATGTTTATGTCGTCAAATGTCATTGTATCCATGGTTCTAAAACTCGGCGAGTCGACGACAGGTGCCTTAGCCGAGTTACTTGATTCACTGAGATTTTAAGTCTAGATTTTAAGTTATCTAGATTTTGCTAGGATGATGGATGCGACCCACACATGATAACCATTTAGAGTGGGTACTAGTTTTGATAAAACACTATTATTTTTTATTGGTGTTTTGATACAAAACTAGCAAAACCTATAGGACGGTTGAAATTAGTCTTCCAAGTTGCTTGGATTAAGGAATATCCCACCAAAATTCTTGTACTAGTGAACCTGCATGGACACCTAATATTAACTGCATCTACTGAAATTAGTCTTTCAAGCTGGTTGAATTAAGGAATATCCAACCAAAATTCTTTTGCCAGTGAACCCATAGGAACACCTAATTCTAGTTGCAGTTAGTAGGGCTTCAAAAGCTCGAAACACCATATTTCATTTAACTCTTTAAATAAAATTCCAGCACTATTGGCTTGTAAATAAACTTTGACAAATGCATAAAGTTAGAAATCCTAGTCTAACTCAAAGTCTTAGTTTAAATTATTCTAATTTTAGTAACTTTGCCTAGCAATGAAATGAAGTCCTAAATAATAAGGATACTAAACCTATTTCTAATAAACTGAATAAATCTTATTGGCTAAAATAAAATAATAAAAGAAACTAATCTTAATTCAACTTTTGAAGTCTTGAAATTTATTACTTTATAGTGCAATCTCTGAAAACTAACCGTAACTTCGTTTTCTTGGCTCGTTGGAAAGGTACTTCGATAAACTTTTAAATAAGACCAATTTCGCATCAATTTGACGTCTTGATAGTTGAAAATAGATCTAACAGAAAAGTGACGTTGTGTGATTCTTGAAAATGGATCTAATAGAAAAGTGACAAGGTTGGAAGTTTGGACTATTTCGTGATCTTTTGAGCACCAACTTTTCATGAATAAATTTTATATTTCACTCTTCTTTCATCTTTTCTTCTAATTCGTCCTCGTTTTTTTGTTTGTATGTTTTTTTTTTTTGTTTTCATTTTCTCTAGTCTACTTTCTTGGATTTCGTAGTAGATTAAAATTCTTGAAATCTTATTATGGAGCATTTTTGTGGGATAAGGTTTTAGAAATTTTATTTCACGCATTGTCCTCTCTCATTTTAGAATGAAGAGAAGTTAGGGAAGGAACAAGGGAAGAAGAATCACATGTTTATTGTTAATATTATTTTTAAAGGGATGTGAATCGCAATGATTCACAATGAATACGATGATTATTGATTTTTCTTTTATTTTTTCCTCTTTTTTTGTATCTATTTTTCTTTTTTTGCTTATTTTTCTTTGAAAAGTAGTTTTTTATAAAATATATTTTGAAATAGACCGAGTCAAATTTTATTCAAGTATTTGAGTTTTTTCACTTGGCTGATGTTTGAGTTGAGTTGAGTTTTCAGGTTTTCAAACTATGATTGGGCTTGTAGCCCAATGAAAGTGCATGATGATGCAACCTTGAGGTTGTACGCCGCTTATCTATAAAGAAAATAAAATTATGATTATATCATTCCCTTGGAAATCCAAGTTTGTATAGTGAGACCATCTGTAATATTTCTTTCTTTAGCTTGAGGATTGATTTAACTGCTTTCTATTTGTTGTCTGTCTTGTGTTGCCTTGGACCATGGATCAAGGATCTAATGCTATACATCTATGAGCAAAGCAGTGATTTATTTGATCTTTGGATGCTCTATGAAATTTCTCTGACGCCTTTTTATTCTAGTGCTGACACCTCCTCGTTTGTTAACAGACACCAAAAGTTTATCCATATGACAACTTGCGCGTGGAGCTTGGTGGAGACCCCTAGGTTTACTTGGTAAGTCTTGGTAGAACTTTAAAATTTCAGAATTGTCATATGTGTTTGTTGGTGTGAATTCTGTCAGATTCGAATGAGAAAGGAATAATGTGTTGTTTCTGGTTCTGAGTTCAAAGTTCATGGTTGTTTTACTGGATCATGGAATAAACTGGATGTTCTCCCACCGAATTTGGCTAAAGATAGCTCAATCTTTGGATGTACCGTTATTGATCATCCTTCATGATTTTAGTGTGCTTGTTAAGCACCTGAATGTTTCTGTTGAGTGTTGAGAGAAGGTATGGGTTTTGAGTGGTTCCAGGACATGTTTATCCACTATTATATCATTTAAATGTATTTCTTATTACCAATAAAAATAAAAATGAAAATAAATTATACACTATTATAGGTGACCTGATCATTTTGTTTGAGTGATTATAGTACATGATTATCCACCATTTTGAATGACCTGATCTTTTGTTTGAATGATTTTACTACGTAATTATCCCCTATTCTAAACGTCCTGATCAATTGTAGACATCTTAGGTACCCTTCAGGTTCAAGCCCAGCTTACCTATTGGAAAAAAAAGAAGACATAAAGGTACTCTTGTTTACAGAGTTTTCCAAGCTTGTGGGGTGAATTTTCAAACAATCTACTATGAATGTGCTGGCATGAGGTGCATTCTAGTGATGACAATTTTCCTGCAAAAGACAGTACTTGGTGACCAGCAATGCATTACTCAGTTATTGAAGCATGGCGCTCTTCACATCTTGTTGAGTGTAGTGCAGGACGTGGCAAAATTTTAGCAAAGAGATCGTATTAGGTGCACACACGTTTTTAATATTTTATGATGGCGCTAGTTTTCATCAATATATATATATATATATATATATATATATATATATATATATATATATATATATAAATCGGTAAGAGAAATTTAATTAATATGAAAAACCAATACAACAAGCAGCTTGATCCACCGAGATGCTAGAAACAAGAGGAACCCCTGAGACCCATACCTCCTCCCCAGACCCAAAGAGCTGTCCGCGAAAGCAAGGGGGAGGAGAAAAGAGGCTAGATGTGCAGGCTATCCCATGGACCGAGGTATTCCCTGCCCTCCATTCATCTCTCATCAGGAACAAATCGGATCCACTTAATGACCAAATCTCGGACAGTCCTCTTGAGGAAGCTCACTGGTCTTCTTACTCTACTAAAAGTACTATTGTTTCGCTCATTCTAGATAGCCCAAGGGTGAACCAAGACCAGAATATCCCAGAAATCCCTCTTGATTCCCTCAAAATTAACTCTATCCCACGCAGCTGTCAGATCTCCACACTCATTCTAAAAGAATTGAGGATCGTACTCCAGACATCTCTAGCCACACAACAATGAAGCAAGTGATCCACAGATTCTTCCTCTTGAAGACATAATACACCTCTCTCAGACGTGAAGCTGATCAATAGTGAGGATATGGCCCCACCGCACACTCCATCCAAAGAATTTTACCTTTGGGGGACCCTAATATGCCACAATCTGGTTCAGCCTTCTTGCCGGTTGCTTACACATAACCTGATAGAATATTTTATGGTAAAAACTCCTTTAAAGTTTTTTTTTTTCTTTTTTTTTTTTGATTGATAAAGGCAAATATTAAGAAGAACCAGCGAGAAGCTGGAAAGATACAAAAAGCCCGACCAAAATAGGGACCAAACACCAAGCCAAAAAGAAAATCAAAAAAAGAAAAAAAGCCAAACCCTCCACCTAGACTAAGGGGGAGGGAGGGAAAAAACAAAATTAGTCAAAATCAAGCAGCTCCGGGAGCTCCCTAGTCCAATGCTTGTCAAGCCTAACCGACTGGCACATCAAATCCAAGATGCCCTTCAAAATCAAACCCACCGGGCGACCCCCCTACGGAAAATCCGAGCATTCCTCTAGAGCCAAATACTCCAAAAGACTTCAAAACTCCTTTAAAGTTTGGGGTCCAAATTCTGAGATCCCTATTCTCATTGTTCCTCTGAATGTTATTCAGTAAAGTGAGAAGAGAAACCAAATGCTCAGATTCCTCATCCTTCAAATTCCTCCTCATTTGGATATTTCAAACCACCTCATTATTTATTATCTCTGTTAGGCCATCATCTGGGTGGGACAGTCAAATCATCAATACCTGATGGAGAATTAAAACCATTAGAGTAGAGAGATTGTTTGCTCATTTAATGCTGTCTGTCTTCAACAAATTTTCTGTAGGATCTTGCATTTTAATGATTGGTAGGTAGAAATTGTGCGATGGTGCACTTTTGGGTTGAATCCCATCTAGGTGATGACCACTTGTACCACATGTACAATATTGATGAGAGCATGTGCCGCGTATATAAAATTGATGCTCTTCCACCTAAAACCGAATCATTTTAGAAATATGATTCAATCTGCATGTATGAGCCAGTAGAGGTTTTGAAATATGGGAATACAGCAGAGTGAAAATTATATTAAAAAAAGAGCATAGTGCAGTGGGAGGAAGGTGATGATGTAGATGGGTAGGTTCCCGCTGTCGCCAGTCACTATTATTATTAGGGACTTGGTGTGAGGCCATAATAATGGGGGATATAGTGCTGTGAAGGTACATATCTTGATTTTGGCAGACGTATGTGTGAAGAAGCAATTGTGGGAGATTGGGAGTGATGCTGCCTATAGTGGAATTTCTAGATATCAAGGTGTTGACCACAAAAATGATGTTGGGTAGTGGTTTGGATGGCGGCATCAAGATTGTTAGGAGTGGAAAATGGTATGGAAAAGGTCTCTTATAGGACACACTTGGGATGCATCGCTTTGCGCTGAAGGTGGAAGTTGTGGTGATGAACTGATGGGTATGATCATAGCAGCAATGTTTGTGCTTAAGATTGTAATTATGGCGTGGATTTGATGGTGGGCACCCCTTATCAAGGGACATGGAGGCGATCATGATTGCTATTCGTGGCCTAATGGCAAGAAAACCAAGGATCCCGATTCAGGTTTTTAGGGTTGGTCGCTGGAAAAAATTCTGACAAGTTACTGCACGAGCTGCAGAGAGGGAGATGGGGATCTGCAGATCAAGTGAATGGGCATCATCATCATCATCTTGATCATTATTTTTTCAAACTATTTGGTTTCGTCACGTGCTGCCCGTGAAGAGAAACTGTAGATTTATGTCTTCCATATTTAAAGGATCTGACACGTAGTGGAGCACCTTTTCTTTTTGTTCTCAATCCTAGAAGGTCCGTATTCTAGAGTCCTTGTTACCTTAACAGACACTTGCATTTGTGTTGCTTTGATTTTGATGTAGCATACCTTTATTTTCAGTGCAAAGTTCTTCCTTCTCAACCCGGGATTGCATGTGCTTAAAACATCGAAGATGGAGATCTTTTTTCGGCCCAATCTTACTAGGTCTTGAGATAATGGGCCTACCATCAGATGGTCAGATTTTGATTACACGTGGCACACATCTTGAAAAGTGAGGCAAGAACCACGCTTGATGTATGCCATGATCATGTTTTGGGATGTGTGCCACATGGAATTAAATCTGACCATCGGATGCCATGATCTCAAGATCTATTGCGTTGAAGATTGGGACGAACAAATTTCTCCATAATCTGATTCAAAGTAGTTCACGGCAAGGTATCAAAATACGGTATCGGTCTCGGGTATCGGTTTGCCAAGGGCCGATACGACTCGGCCAATACCGATACATATCAGCCTAATTTATTTATTTGTTTGTTATTTTATAAAAGAATATCCGATATGGTATCCGATACCCGAGTTGGGATACCGATACTTATCGGTTTGCTGAAAAACCGTCACGTATTGCCGATGCGTATCAGTATCGACTGATTTTTGATACCTTGGTTCACGGTTTAAGCACGTGTAACCCGGGTTGAGAGGAAGAATCTTTCGTTGAAAACAAAGGGTAACCGTTCTTGCCACTTGATACACATGAAACGTAAGGCCGATTTACACTCACTGAAAGTTTGTAAATAATGAGGTTTTCGGGTCTTCTTCCTTCCATTAAGTCCAAGGAGAGTACATCTTGAATGAAGATGGACGGGCACTTAGGCGGGTACTCCTGAGCAGTGATGCCATGGACCCTTCCATTGCCACATGCCTACGCTTTGCTTTCTCCAACCATCCCCCATGCGAAATGCTTCGAACTGTTATACACCATAAGATTATGAGCCTATTGATGGATTCTTCACTAATCTAAGCAAGCCAGGAGTTACAAATCACAGCAGTGCTCCAAGCACTATTGATCCAAAGATGCAAGATGTGGCACTATTTTTTTTTATTTGATACGAGATGTGGCACTATTAGATTCAGTGTGCTATTGCATTTCCTAACATAATGAGTTCTATTATACATATTTATAGTACCAAGGATGCCACTCGCACAACCTTATAGTGAAGGTGACCCTATGAGTGTATCCTATCGCAACCTTAAAAATAAAATCAATCATCATCCTCATGATAAAAATCGAAAATATGGGACTTCAACTAAGGAATTTCAAGGCTTAAGAAATTAGAATTTTGTCTGACCAGCAAGTTTAAAAGTTAGAGGAGGAAATAAAAAGAATGGAATATGGGAGTTAGTCTTCGTGGGCAAGCCTTGAGGACTTATCGGGTACGATATGAAAACATCGACTATGTTTAGAATCGAGATGGACTGGTGCACGCCAGTGCCCAGTCTGCTCCTCCCTGCCAGGGCGGTTTTCAACCGCTCTGCCCATCCGCTCGTCTCAGCTCCTCGCCCGCTACCTTGCATGTTTATTAAATGCGCTCTGCCCATCCGCTCATCAACTACCTGTTGGTTAATTTTTTTTACAGTGGCTAATTTTAGGTGTTTCAGCCTTATAGGGTAATAAATGTATTGACTTAAGTGTGATTCCGTCAATCACTGTTTTTGCGAAAATCTTCCACTTTTTTTTTCCTTTTTTTTTTTTTTTTTTTTTTTTCGCTAAAATCTTTCTACCTTTAGGAATGCACGCAGCTATTTACGATCATGTAAATCAGTTAAAAGTATATGACCATTTATTATAGGGAGATTGACCCTTTACAGTTGAGTCAGATGATGGGCTTTAAATGTCTTGAATTAAATGACAAATATCATGTTTCGGTTCAATCTTTAGCACCAAGGATCTTTAGATCATGGTTTCTAAATTAGACGGCTTAGCTGATGTTTCACGTGACACATCCCAGAAATAGCAAGTCTTTCTTTTAAATTATCAACGATGGTACAAATCTCGCTTGCAATTAGTTGCTGCCTTTTATAGAAAGAGCGACTGACCACTTTACATGGTCCAATTGGTTGAAACTGATCTTGTTCAACCAGATCTGCAGCCATTGGATGTGAGATAATCTTGACCTTCATGGTTTCCAATTTCATAAGATATGTAGGCAAGATTCTCTCATAGCTAATGGCTGCAGATCTGGTTGATCACAAAATCAGGTTCAACCAGTTGGACCTGACCATTATCCCTTTACACGACTGAATATTTGCTATAAGAAGCGACTGTTTAGGCCATGTGGCTTACATCAATGATGATTTTAAGTTGGGATAATGGCTTATGACTGACATTTAAACACTAAATGGTGTTTAAATGATCTTTCATCATTAAAATGCCACTTTTTATCTCATACTAATGATACCATTGAAGTGTGACTTTTCATTGTGCCATGTGACGAACATCTATGATCAATCTAAATTGCCAAAGTGACAATCAATCGTTGGAACGTGTCCCAGCCAAGGGATCATACTTACAATTGGATGTAAACCATCCGATTGGTGAACTTTAATATCAACCAACAAAATTAAGAACAACAGTTGATATTAGAGTGCACAGATGGGATGGTTTGAATCTATCAAAAAGTATGATTTTTTTCCCGTAGCTCTTCAATTGATTATATATTACTTTGACGGTATGATTTTTCAAGATTATAAGCGAATAAACGGTGTAAGATCGTTTAAGCGCCATTTGATGCTTAAATGACAGGAGAATTGGTCCCTTTTAAGTTATATATAAACCGATCAGAGTGCTTTAGTATGAACCAGTATGATATGCGATTTTTGAGTTGAATAGCCTAATAGCTGAGTTGAATGTAAACCGACCCGCTGATCAGAGTACAAGGAACACTTGAAATGATAAGAAAAACACGTATGCCTAATAGCTAATAGCTAATAGCCTGAAATCAGTGCTCCTCATTGAAAGTATCTATAAATGCTTCTCACATCCCTTGTGACAGGTTTCTCAAAATTTCGCTAAAAACAACATGGGTCGTTTAAAATTTAAGTCGAAATTTTGGTGTTTTCGTCAAAATTTTCTAAATTTCATTAAATCTCCTTAACTTTGACCGTTTCTTTTATAAGATATATATTTACTTATTTTTGTACTGCCAAACTTTTCCTGAATTTTTTTTGAAAATTTTCCCCAATGTTTGAAATGATCTGTCGAAATATTATCAAAAATGAAATTTCTCACTTAGCTCTTCTATGTTATTTGTGTAGGAAAATACTTGTTGGCATATAAAAATCCTTAGTCGCCATAAAATTTTTAACCTAATATCCTCCCACTACATAGAGATGGAATCAGATCAATACTTAAAATGTTTTTTTTTTTTCTTTTAAATTTTTATATTCCCGAATGTCCTTAGGGTCTAGAAAAACTTAGATTCTTGAAAACTCAGAATCTTGCATATTCTTAGCAGACTCAGATTCCTAGCTTTTCCTAGATGTGTTCTTAAGTATCTCAGATTCCTGGCCTTTCCCATAAAAGGTCATAATCCTTCATTCTTAAGTTTCTCTTAGAAAAGCTTAAAATCGGTTCAATGGGTGGCCATGTTATGATCGTAGACATGTTATCTAATTATCCATTTAGTGTCGTACTCGGATTTAACTAAAATTTGATGGACAACTAATCGATGCGAGGCTGAACATATTTGACGAGATTTTTTTCTGAATATGATTTAATGGGTAATAGATTATAAATCGTATATAACTATCAATTGAAGGGTAAAAAAAAGATTATGGAGAATATTACAACATAAAATATCCTATAGGGTATATATATATATATATATATATATATAAGAAAAGGACAAAATACATATCACTTAAGTCAATATGAAAAAATTGACTTTATTTAAAATATCTACAAACGAAACTAAATACGAAATAAAAGAAAAACATATACATATCAATTAGACCGTTCAAACAAAATTAGTCTAATTCAAAATTCTCTCGAAGAATGACTACAAGGCAAGGTTCAAATTTCGGCCAAAATGATCCAAATTTTGGTCCAAAATTTCGGTTTCGGTCCCCACCGAATTCGAAATGAAATTTGAAGTTTTCAATTATTTTGTATGTACTTCAAAATTTCAGCCGAAATTTCAGATTTCAGTCCTCACCAAAACCGAAACGAAATCCTGAATTTTGATCATTGCTACAAGGTAGCGTTATCCTCGTCGTCATCCTACTTTTTTCATCCTCCAAAGAGTAGGATGATGTAGCTGTATGTCGCAGGGAACCCGTGAGACCATCGAAGCTGTTGAACATATCTTGATGATGAAGGGGAAGACCCGACATTTTTTTATTTAATAATTTTGATGCCTTTGTAGAATACGTATGCATTATTTCGATTTAAAAAAAATATATATGCATTAAGTTTTTTTTACTCTTTACCTATCTTAGTGAACCGCTCTGGTGGTTGACTTATTTGCAATATATTACTTTTTAAAAAAAAATTAATTATACTAGAGCCTATACACCATATATGTGAGTATGTAGATTTACAATATTGTTGAGTCCTTGGGAGAGAAATCTCTTTGAAAATAAGTCCACGGATCACCTAAATAGATGGAGGGGTGCCAAAAAAAAGGCCAAAATTGTAGGTAATTGGGTACCATTATTTGCAATCCAAATTCTACCAAAATTATGATGGTTGCAACTAATGAATCCTTTATTATAGGTTTTTGAGTAAAATAATTTCCTCTTTTTTCGCTTTATAATCTTAAACATATAGTAAGAGTATTTGCAACCAAAGATTTAGTCTCTTGAACTGATGATTTCACCGCTAGCACCATTGACTGCCTTAAAACAAACGATGGAGATCATTTTGTGTACCAAACTTTTACAAGTTGATATTCAGAATTTCAAACCATAGCCCACCTATCAGACGATCATATGTTGATTACGCATGGAATGCATCTCCAAAAGTTACCCAAGAACTCAACTTATATAACGTCCATGATCACGGTCTCTTTGGGATATGTGCCACGTGGAATGAACATATGACTGTCTGATATGTGGGTCATGATCTGAAGATCTATTTTGCCAAAGATTGGGATAAAAAATAATCTCCATGATTTGATTCAAGGTAGTCAACAGTGTCAAATGGTAGTTGCTGTATATTAAATAGAAGAAAACCGTTTGGATTTAGAAACCATTAAAAGGCATGATTCTGTGTAGCAGCTGCAGGGGAGTATGCAAACCAGGACTCATAATCTGACTCTTTCCAAGCAAATAACTCAGACAAAGGCCTGTTGCTATCCCTCAGAAATGGCAGAAAATAGGTAGGGCCCACTGAAACTCGCAAACGGAGGAAAGCCTAAGAAAATTGCGGATTTGGGTCACTTTCTGAGTTGGAACTCAGAATCTGGGAGAATCCAGACTCTTGAATGATCCTTTAGATGTTCACTGATCATCTATCGGATCCGTTATCCATAGAGATCAATTATCCCTAGAATAAAGTATATAAGCTATACATATTTCGACTTTTTTTTCTTAAAAAAAAAAGCTAAGGATATCCCAAGCGTATGCTTGGGCTAATTCTAAAGAATGCTCTCGCCCCCATCATTAGGGCTGTTAACAGCCAGTTCGGGCCGAGTTTTTGATAGGCCCGAATATTTTTTAGAATAAAAATGAGGCCTGACCCTGACCCGATATCCTATCCGAGCCCGGCACGACCCGATCGATTGTGGAATGTTTGAGCCCGAGCCTGATCTGAATAAACCCGGCCCAGTACTAATCGGGCTAGGCGGGCTTTTTGTGATATTTGCCTTACATTTTTCCCATTCGGGCCAATGATAACCCCGGCCTGGTACTAATAGGGCCAGAACTCGGGTCGGTCGGGCATTTTATGAGTTTTATGAAATTTGGGAGCTTGAGAGAGAGAGAGAGAGAAGCTGATAGAGAAAGGGTTGTGCTGGAGAGAAAAGAAGGCAAGAGAGAGGGCTAGGCTGGGAATGGGATTGCTAGAGAGAGAGAGAGAGAGAGAGAGAGAGAGAGAGAGAGAGAGGGCTCAGAAGTGCCATTCTGAGGGATTGAAGTTTGGAATTGAGCTTGGGATTGATTAAAATATGGAATGGAGAAACCCTAGAATCTAGATTATGTATTAGTAAATAGAGGGAAATTTACACTTTTACCCCCTTATTAATCTATTGAACGGTAATAAGGAGGGCTAAACTGGTAACTATAACAGGTTAGGTTCGGGCCGGGCTTGTTGACCTGATAACAAATATAACGGTCCGTTTAAGTTACACATCAAAGCCCGAACTCTAACCCATTTATATTCCTGTTTACGAAAACACTTAGAAGCTTCGGCCTGAACCCGGCCAATCCGGGGCGGGCCCTAGAAACTTGCCCCCGTTGACAGTCCTACCCATCATGTCACAAGTATTTCATGATTACGCACCTTAGGGGCATCCTTTCATAAGTCTCTTTCTTTGCTGTAGTTGATAAAATTTCTTTTTTAGGTACCTTACTTAAGGTATTACCTTGCGATCCTCTACTATCAGTCTATCACTATTGTGTTAAGTTGCCGACATCAATCCTTGAGCGACGATTAAGCAAGCTTCTCATTAGTGTGAAAACCAGAAAGCTAAGGACTTAGATATGGTTTTAGCCGCACCCTTTCTTATAAAATGGTATATAAGACAGAACATAGTAGGCAAGTTGCTGTGATGTGAACCTTCGATTGGTATACATCATGTCTCCATCTAAGATGATGGTCCCCCTTCTCTTTCCACAAAATGGGTGTCTTGATATAAAAATTCAGACCATCTAACAAACAAGCCCACCTCTGGCGGGCCACAGTTTTAGAACTTGCTCCAATTGGAGATGACCAACCTATTTGAGGGCTCTTGTGGGTTCGATGAATTGATTGGACTCGAATTATTGTCAACATAAACAAGTGTTTGGCTTGGGCGTATAGCACAATGGGAGGTTGACAATGTTGCAACCTCAAGGTCACAAAAGAAAAGGGTTGACTCTCTTCACATAGATGGTCAAGCCTTTTGCCCCAATTTTCTCAAAATTTGATTTTATAATTTTTTACAAGCCCTAATATGTGGGCAAGTCATCTTTCAACAGGATTTTAAAGAAGAAATAAGGCTGCTCATGAGCCTGATAATCTTATGATGCTGGTGATGCCCTGTTAATCTAAAAGACATGGCCACATTAGATTATTTAAAATAATAATAACAATAGATATTGTCAGCTTTATGCTATTTTGCTCGTGTAAGTTAAAACAAAAGTTAGAAAGAAAGGGTAAAAGTAAAAGAAGTTTACAAGGGAGAAGAGAGGCTTGGCCACTAGGAAACTGACCAAAACGAGCCTAATAGTCTCCAGGTTAGGTCTCTACTCTGTCAACCCCACATAAATGATTCCTACATGCAAAACACAAAGAAAAAAGAGACCGCACAACTAAACCTTGGAGGAGAAGAGGAGGGTATCCTTGATAAAATTTAGGTATCTATCTCAAAACCAATTGGCTATGAGTGGAGGGGCTCAAGTTCTTATAAGACAAGATACTAGACTATTAATAGCTAATGTTGGATTAAACTTCACAATCCTTACTAGCTTGACATGAACAAATCTGAACCTCTTATCTCCAACAGCCCACTGTAAAAAAATAGGATCATTTCTTTCAAGCCATATCTCTCATTTGACTTGGGGAACGTACCTGGACCCCATGATGTGAAAACTTTGGCCCAAATATTTAACTACAAACAAAGAAAGGATATTCCCCAAATCGCAAAAAGTAGTCCTACAATGTAAATGGACTTAATCCTACACCCTTCTCATCCCGACAACGCATCACGCCTCGATTGATCACATGGATCTCTCGTGGGAGTGGGTATGGGATATATATGAAAATGATTAAAACAAACAGAGAAAATAGATTTGAAGCGTGTAGTGACTGTTTTTAAAATGCTATTATTTCCCATTCATGAAAATTAATAACTCTTAGAACACTATTTTCTCCATACTCCACTGAATAGCAATGTGTTTCCAAGACAGAGAAGAATGATTAGAAAAAAGCTAGGCCAACTGGACTAATTTTGGGTTACAGGTCCAAGCCTCATCATTTAGGAATATGCTTGAATTAATAAATGGCCTGAACTTAGGCCTAGTACCCAGGCCCAGCCCTAGGCCAATCGGATTCCGTATATCCTATTACGTCATTGCTTCATATGCGTTCGTATACATGGGCAATGGTCAGGTCCAACAAGGTTGAATCGGATTTCGAGTTCAACAGCATCTGTAGCCTTTGGATATGAGAGAATCTTGACTCTCATAATATTTACTTTTTATAGGTTGACGTGCAGTCAAGATTTTCCTTTTCCAAGGGCAGCAGAGGTGGTTGAACTCAAAATCCGATTCAACTTGGTCGGACCTAACCATTGCTCTTTTTTCGTTACATTGGAGCTTCAGTGGAAGTGTTTTTTTTGGTAATTGGGCCAGGTTAAAGGATCCCCATCCTTATTATTAAAAGAGAGAAACTAGGAACGAATGTACAGTTTGTACGAGTCCTCCCTAGAGAGATTACCAAGAATAATGGGGAGATTAACATCTACCACCATTTCAGTTGCTTGGTGATATGACACAAGAGACGATGCTTAAAATGTTTTCATACTCAAATATTGTATATATTATCTCTACCTGTAGTTATTTTTAGCTTTTATTAGGGTTATTCTTAGGAAATGCCGCTTGAGATGATTTAGACATATTCATTGTAGGCACGAAATAGCCCATGTACAACGGGTATAGGGAAGTCGTGAAAGATTGCAAAATTAAATAAATCACAATGCCGACCTCGAATAGATGGCATAAGGTGTGATGATGATAGCTATCAAGTTAATTATGAGACTTTAGGATGGAAATGACATCAATCGTCCTTCTCGTTTTCCTTGTTCTATAATCCAAATGGAATACCGCGTACCTATATTCTAAACGTGGCCTTGGTGTTTTGGCTAGGTTCAACTTGGTGGACCCTGTTTTAAAAACCATCGGATACAAGGGTTTCGATGTGAAAGCCATGTATCAAACAATCTTATAGCCTTGATATGTATGAGTGACATCAATGGTCCCTCTTGTTCTCATCTTATGGTCCCTCTTGTTCTCATCTTTAGCGATGAATTATTTTGTCGTAAATTGTTAATCTATGGCTCTGAAATTATTTTTCCTCACCAATATCCTTTGCTGACGACCTTCCGTAACAAATTTTTTTCTTCGCCCTACTGTTTTAGCTACGAAATGGTTGTAAAGCGAAATTGTTGTAGTGCCTTGAAATCCATTGCTTGAAATCCTCGCCAATGATATATTTTTTTTCCCAATCTTTCAAAAAATGGATTTTGAGACCATGATCTTACCATTGACAGTTGTTTGTTATTCCACATGTCACAGATAAAAAAAAAAACCCTAAAATTACGTTTGAGCGTGATGTATGCCATATGCTTTGAGGGCTACTTGTTGGGTATCTGTGCCACATCTAATAAAAATTGACCGTTAGATAGTAGGCTCATGGTTTCAAGATCTATTATGTTGAAGATTAGAGTTAAAATGATCTCCATCGTCTAATTTCAAACAGTCAATGGGTTTCAATGGGTTTTTGACCTTGGCATTTTCAGAAAACCTCTTGGCATAAATAGAGGTACCCTAATAGTAATATCCAATGATATAGTCTTGAATGATACTCTAGGGGATCAGATCCTAATCATGGTATCAAGCATCCGCCAAAACTGAAAATTATCAGCAATAAGTATAGGTATCTTGGCCAAACGATACCGATGTGGCTCCCATACGGATTGAGTATCAGCTGTTGCCTCCTTTATTTGATATCTTTTTTAAAAATAAAGTTGTATCGGTATCGGTCCTCCCTGGACCGATACCCAGTACCGACACTCGAGTTGATACCTTGATCATCCTAATATATAGCCTTAGAAAAAAAAAAAAAAAAAAAAACTAGTTGCAAAATCTATATTCTCGTGTAATCTTCTCATTCTCTTCTAATAATGAGTGGGGACCCAATCCAAAGGGGTAGCTCAATTGGTAAAGTCTTGGGTTTGTTCATCAATAGTCACCAATTCAAGTCCCCTCACGGGCCGTTAGATTATTACCCGATCATTAGCTCTAGGGTCTCATAAAATTAGTCAAGGTGCACACAAGTTGGCCCGAACACCCATGATCATAAAAAAGAAAAATGTGTGGGGGACCCATCAACCGCACTAAACTACCAAAACAATAAAAAGAGAGCTCACCAATTGGACCTGAAGGTCCCGAACACAGCCCTATCACCTTAATTCATAAATACATTTTCTATTTATTTATATTTTTTGGTTTTTCGTGTTTTAGGTTATAAAATGGGCAAAATGACAAGACGTCTCACGTCTCGGGCCTCAACGAGACGAGATCTTTCTCTGATTTGTTCCTAGATCAACCTTGTAAATACTACTTTTATATTAAAATTTAGGAGAAATTAAAAAAATAACCTTGGTTTACAAACATTTTAGCCTAATATACAAAACGTAAACGTTTTAGAAAAAAAAGTTTTAACATTTTTTTGAAGTTCAGAGATCCGTGAGATCTCAAATACTGGGTTTAAGTGGATTTGTGAGTTTACAAATTTGTCCCTAGTTGTCTTCTCCACTCAAACTTGCTCCGGCGAAAAAAAAAAATCTACATTGACCGCTAAAGTTTCAGCCGTCGGCGTAGATAAAATAAAAAAAATAAAAAAAATTAAAATACTCTGCCGACGGCTCCTTGCGTATGTATCCTCCAATGAGGGCAATGCCAAAGACTGTAAGCCGTCGGCGTAGGGTTTACCAGCCGTCGGCGTAATCTATGCCGACTGATAGGGGTCATTTTTTGTAGTGTAATGAACCTCATCATTTGCCGATTTCAATTAAGCCAATTTTGAAAAGCCAGGAAACACTTGAACGTGGCCTAAGTGCATCTTGAGATCATAGGTGTACCATCAGACAGCCAGTGTTTTATTTCGTGGCACACATCTCAGAAAAGTGACCTTAGCATCACGTACACGGTTAAAATTAATTTTAAGGTCACTTTTTTGGGTGTGTTCCACATGAAATAAAAAACCAACAGTCTAATGGTGCCACCATGAAGGGCTTGGGCCATCGTGTGATCGTATGATAGGTTAGGAAGATAAACGATCTTCATCGTCCGATTCAATGCAGTCAATCGTCTGATGGTGCCACCATGATCTCAAGATCCAAAGGTTAGGACGATAAACGATCTCCATTGTCCGATTCAATGCAGTCAACTGTCTGATGGTGCCACCATGATCTCAAGATCCATCGTGTGAAAGGTTGGGACGATAAACGATCTCCATCGTCCGATTCAATGCAGTCAATGTTTTTCTATGTGGGTGAACTCAAAGTGGTTGAGTTTAAAGGTACTCTGCAAGGGTGCCAACTCATAATTATGTGTAGACGGTGGTAATTTAGTAATTTAATTTTCGAAGGGTAAATATGACATTAAAGCTATTCTTTAACGGTAGTTAACTATTTAAAATGGCATTGGTTAAAGAGGGTGTTTTATAAACACCAAAATGCCATCTAGGGGGTTTAGAGCAAATAGTAATAATTGGGGGTCTTTTGGAAAAAATCCTAAAATTTATGGGCAATTCTAAAAGTTGGCAGATGAAGATTGACCCAATCACTCTCCTTGGTGCTGAGATTGGCACCTAATACTGACTTTCAATCCTACAAAGTCAACTTTCATTTGCAATGATTGACTTCTTGGATTACAATTGCACTCTATGAAGGCCAATTTTTTTTTTTTTTGTAATTATTTGTATTATATAAAAATTGCACAAGTGCCTCAAAGAGATCGATAAAAACACAATCTGGAAAATCGGAATGAATCGGAGAAAATCAAGATAGGTACTGGGGTACAACATAGGAACCCTAAATGGAGGAGAAAAATCTACTTGAAAGGAAACCGAGATGTCCGAGAAAAAATCTCAAAAAAAGAAAGAAACCCCAAAAATATACAAGTCCTTTAAAGTTGGAACAACAAAGCCCAAAGCTCTTTACAAAGCAGTCAAAAAATTGAGCAGCACCTGCAGCATCTGCTTCAATAACAATTCAGAATAGATTAAGGGAGTCATTTATTGCACACCGGAGTTGGCATTGTACCTTAAAAAGAAAAGACTTAATAATTTTGAAACCTTTGCCATGTGAAAACACAGACAATGATATACAATGGACAATCTTTCAATAGACAAATTTGCAGGCAATTTATGTGGCGTGATATAAGTAGCTGCAAAATTGTCTATCAAAATGTGTCCACCGTCTATAACATGCCATGAAAACACCATCTAAGTGTATAATAAAGATTTTGTTTTGTTGCAAACTTTTACAACTTAAAATCTTTTGATCATGGCCTTTAAATCAATCGGCTTAGATGGTAATTTCATATGGCATAGATCTCAAAAATATTAAGTCCATTTAAACTATGTGTAAGTTCATTTATGGGCGGCATTATTAATCTAATCTCTCTCTCTTTCTCTCTCTCTCTCTCTATATGTATATATGGGAGCCGATTCTGTCTTTCATGGGAGAACGATCACCGTCCTCCAAAGTCCATGTAGAGATATATATGGCACTTTAAACACTCTTTGGTTGCCACGTGGAGCACGGGTGGATGATTTAGATCAATTAAAAAAAAAGAAATTTCGATAAAAGCTTTTTAAAAGTATAAGTCAATGTTTGACTAGTTTTAATGGTCTACGTTTCACATCTTAATAAACACACGGTGGAGATAAGTTTTCAAGATTATTTTTCTAAAAAAATGATCTAAGCAATGCACCTGAGGTCCATCTGGCATTGAAACAATATTTTAGATGCCACGTGAATCTCCATGTGAAACCTTGGAGGACGGTTCTCTCATGGAGGATAGATACCTTTTCCTAATGCATATATATATATATATATTTCCAACTCGCCCTAACATTCAACCTGTCATCCATTCCAAAAGGTTATGAACCATCAAAGGCCTATGTCCATCACACAACCCTCAAGTCTCAAGGCAAATGTGTACTATTAGAATTTTTTTTTTTTTTTTTAAGAGATAAGATAGTACAAAGCTGTCAAGTCTCAAGTCAAATGTGTCATGTGAACTTTAGATACCCAATTAGAAATTTTTTTTGAGAGATAAAGTTGGTATGGAGTATGGACATGTTTGATTGCCCTCAACGACGCGTTTATACCCTTATCAAATCCTGTTAACCATGATTGATCGTTTAATAGCATTTTCAATAACGCGATCCCTCCATCTTTGTAAATACGACCCTATGAGCTCTTATTACCCACGATGATTGAAAAAAAAAAAAAAGGTACGAAAAGCTAGCCTTGCTGCATTACGGGCATTCAAAGGTGCTTTATATCTCCACAATTGAAATAGTCTTTACCTTATGTATCTTGTAGCTGATCCTAACCATGAAATTAGAGTGGTGTAAATTTTCCAATAAAGTCAATTCACGAGAAGAAGAGAAGAAGAGGGACAAAGGCAGCAAAGTCTTAAAATAGGAATGATACTGTGTGCACCCCTACCGTACCAGTAGGGTACGGCATATGAGATGTCCCATCTGTAGTCAAAATTCTTGGTATACTGTCACGACCCGAAATTCTACCCCATCCCGAAAGCCTAGAATTCCGAGTTATGACCCGCACATATCCCGGATATGCTAAGCGGACATACACCTAATCAGAGTTCTCGTGCAATAATGATTCCACGAAATTCGTGAGATCTAACAAATAAGGTGGAATATGAATATAATCATAAATGCTGAATAAGTGTAATAAAATCATAATCCGCCAATAAAATGATAATGAAAGTCGGAGACAAATCCGATAAAATAAACTATAAAATTCGCAATACTAGTATCAATAAAACTCAATACCAAGTCCACAATGATCAGTAACCGGCACTCGAATCAAGATCAGCACCGTAGTCCTCCTGATAACCGGCAGCGTCGCCCTCCAAAGGCTCCTGGTACTCAACACCCGCGGAATCAATGAAATCAGTGTCGGCGAGATCTAGATGGCCAGCGTCTACTCCACTAGCGTAATCACCTGCAACTGTTAGATTATTGTGGGATGAGTTTACTCAGTCACGTAAACTCAGTGGGATACACCACCAATCCACCCCATACTACTCAGGTGCATTGTGCGTGCATCTGATGAGTGATAAACATAATATCTCAAAGAAGATAACAAAAGGAAGACAAAATCACGTGCATATCATAAAACTCATATCATATCATAAATGCAAGACCATGATCTAGACACTCATATCCTAACGTGCCTTACCATATCTCATAACATCGCACATACGTCAGACATCGATGAGCGTGAATAACATACTAGTGAAATCCTAAACAACACATGCGTGAGTCCGCCGAGCTACTATGGAGGGTCAACATAGTATCATACCAAAGATATTATAACGCCCTCGTGTCATACTCATACTCCACCACCCAGCCAATGGGGAGACATAACGGCCAAACTCACTCATAACGCACTCATACTCATAATCTCTCCCAGAGATCCGTCTTGGCTGAAAGACGTTGTTGCCCTTACGGTGGCTACATGAGGAGCAGCACGTCTGAGAGACTTAAGTTCTTTATCTTTGCCTACACAAATGATGTCTTATTATCGTCATTACATAACTTATCTTATCTCATACTCATATCTTATCATACTCTTATACTTAATCCTATGACAAACTATAGTGAGGCAACCTTCCTAATTCACGCTTCCCAAAAAAAAGGTTCCGTAGTAACCTGAATGTACTTCGTGTGATAGTTTATACTACCATAGAGGTGTTGCATCCGTACATGGACGCTAATATTTCGAGTTTCACGTAACCGTAAAAGAAACCTTACTACAGCTAAAGGCCCAACGCCCGATTCTCATATCATATCTCATATCTTATCCTCTCGTATTAAAACTCGGGGTGATAGGATCATCAGATATGCCACCGCACGGTTACACCGAATTCACTCACCCGACTCGTCATGGGGTCTCATTCCACCATGAGTTGTAAGGCATGTGAATACGATGTATTCTCGCTTCGATACCATCTCGTGAATCCACGCAAGGCGTGGCATGATCTCATACACTCTCGTACTCATGATCTAACATATTCTTAACTCGTATAAATTGATTAAGTTGCAAATACAAAAGTATCACACATACAGAACGATTTATACTTAGATTTTGATTATGCTTATATTTATGTTTATTTACATACCACACCAATATAATTATAGAATAGAGTTATAAGTGTGATTTCGATAATCGTAAAAGTCAGAGTTCGATTTCATAAAGACATCGAAGTTCTAACACTTTGTATTATCGAAGAGGTCGCGTTGAAGCGATAAAATTGATATATATATATAATAATTAGATAATTAAATTAAATAATATTTATACTTATTAAGTTATGATTTATCATGACCATCGATCGAAAGACCTTAAGATATAATATACACAGGAACTTTGGTCATGAGAATTAGAAAATAATCTTAAATTCGAATAGCCTTGATTCATTCAAAATTGAACCCGACTTGTTGCTCTATTTTGACCTCTAAAAAGTCAGATTCGTGAAATGGCTATTTCACACAAAGTTGTAAAGCTCGCTATCTTCTTTCCAATGCCGCAAGAATCGCATTAATCTGAGGTCGGAGTAAAAAGTTATGACCAAAATATCGGGACAGGTGCATCAATGGTCGCGAGCTCGGGTTCATGGACTTGAATTCGGGTTCGTAGCCGCAAGTTCGGACCCGAAACTTTAAGTTGGTGCAATCTATTATTTATTTAAATAAAATAAAAATATAATTTAATTTTTTTGAGCTTAATTAATTTTAAATAAATAATAATATAAACTTGCAACAATAATATATATTATTATAGTCTTAGTAGAAGGATAAATTTATACTATATAGATTTAGAAATAAATAATATCAATATGATATTATGCCAATTAAATCAATCTATCAAATTTATAAGTATTAAAATTTAATTAATTTTACTGACATAAAAGAGGAAGTAAACATATTAAATATACAGACCTAATATAAGGTAGAATATTAATGGCTCAAACAAAAAGAATTTTTTGAAAAGAAAAGAGAAATAACATATAAACCTAATTTACAAAATATATAACTTTCAAGGGAAAGCATATATTAAATATATAGATCTATTAATTTATGAGATATTTGGGTTTAAATAAGATTTTTAAACCCGCCGTGATACGATCGAACGCATCCTACGCGACGGGATCTGAGAAGAACAAGATGGATTGATGGGTACCCACCTCTTGAAGCGTGAACGGAAGATCAACGGCGATTCGGGTTGAAAAGGTCGATGCCTAGGGCGTCGATTCGTCTAAGTCTTCAGAGAAAATAATTTCTTATTATAGAGACGAAAGAGCTTTTAAAGTTTTATTTATAATGGTATAAAATTTTAGGTTAACTCTAATTAACACTTTTCGTAGGAGATTTAATAGAATAGGAGATTTTTACACAATAAAGTTAATTCATACGTAACTTGATAGAAAAGGTTTCGTTTCAGCGTTTTGCATAAGCACCAAACCAATTGGTGTTTCTCTCCCGAAATTACAATTATACCCTTTGACTTGCTTGATTAGTTAAAATGGGTATAACTTTTTATATTCTTGTCAGAAATCGTCAAATTATATATCGTTGGAATCGTATCGACGAGCACTTCGCAATGAGTCTAATTTTGATATGGGAAAAATTAAAAATTTTCTATTTTAAAAGGTGGGTTTCAATTTTGATGTGGAGCGTTAGCACAGTACATAGTGTGGTGCAGCATCTAACACCGTTAAAATAAAATCTAAAAATCTGGGTTGTTACATATACCCTCTGCAAGGCACGATTGTTCAAAAAGTTGACTGCTTAGATGATCCTAATTCCCTTATTTAGACGTTATTCTTGATCAATTGTTGATCTCACCGGCTTAATGATGTTATTAAGCAGTTTTCAGCTAATGAATCCTGTCAAAGGATGATTTTTATGGAATTTAAGGCTCCTAAAATTTATGCAGCTTAACTTTTCATAAGATTCGGTTGGTAGGAGTTTCATAAGTGATGGAACTTTTGACGCGCTACTGAGTGTTGTTGTTAATTATGGTGAAAGGGTCACAATATATCTCTACACAAGTGGCACACTTGTTTGCCAATTCTATACATGTACTTGTGCACGTGGCTACCTTTTATGTTGGATTCAGTGCAAAAATTGTCACTTCAAAGTTCAAACACATAGGCGAGAGGGTCACGTAGGGGCACAAAATGTGCCTTGATCAGATGGTTTGAAGCTTTTGACATAATGAAAATTGGGCAGTCTCATCTACATGGTGGCTTGACACCTAGACATCTTAGTTGATGACTACGGGTGGCTTGGTGCGCCAGTTTGGATGATCCGTGCACCATATGAACAAATTTTAGATTATTTCCCATCCAAGAGGTGGCCCATCAAGGGTGTGATTTTAGTGAACAGTTAAATATTTTTGGGGCAAGAGTATATAGTAACAGGATAAGTGACCTCTTCAGAAGTCTTCACATTGTATCTCCTTTAAAGGGATGGAATTTATAGCCCAACAAAAAGTTGACAAGATATCAACCTCTAGGTGGCGAGTAAAATCCCAACTTTCCTACAAAAAAAAAAAAAAACAAAAGGAATAAAGAGAAGAGGCCCATTATCAATCGCATGATCAAGTTCAAATATCAGGGGCTTCTACTTTGATATAGAGATGACACCATTATAGAAAATAAGAACTGTCGTTGATACCCTCATTGCAAATAATCTTAATAGCCTTTAATAATTTTTTTTATTAATAGCTGCAATTTTTAGGCGCTGCTAAAAGTCTTATTTTTTATAGTGCATGTAGATGGTGTGCTATGTAGTTTCACTAAGTACTTGACTGATTTGAGGACTGTGACCAAGAGAGATCATAGATTTATGACGTTAAACTTGAGAAAAAAAATCAGTTATATGATAATTTTAAAGCCATGAAGTCTTCAAAATGAAGGGTTTAAAAAAATAAAAATAAATAAAATTGAGTAAATGCCATTGGCTTGACTAGTTAAATCTACGGTAGAAGAAAATAAAATGATTTAAGTGCAGGTTAGCAAACCCTTTCTTTAACGCAAATCATCTTCTTCCTCATTTTAATAAAGCATTTTTTAAAAAGTGGTGGCGGCAGACGTTTCTTCTCCTCAATCCAAACTATTCCGATCTGCTATTTGGATCGACCCAAATACACTTTTTTCGTCAGAGACTGTAGCAGATTAGAATAAGGAAGAAGATGATACACCTATATAATTTAAAATTTTAAATATTTGCATTTTTTTATGTTTACGCGATGTGAAACGAGATTTATTCGATCAAACTATTACGAAATGCTATTTGGATTGATTAAATACATCTCGATTTGAAGGCTACAATATAAAATCGATAGTTCCAAAGATAGATATGAGAAAAATGCGATATCGACTCTGTATACAGTCGATATCGACTCTGTACATAGTCGGTACCAACCATTTTAAGAGTTGTAATCGACTCTGTACAGAGTCGTCATCGACTCTATACAGAGTCGCCATCGATTATATAAAAAATAAAAAAATAATAATAATAAATAAAAATTATGTAATCGGTGACGACTCTGCATGAGTCGATGGCGACTCGATGCAGTCGCCATCGACTCATGTAATCGTCATCGATTACATAATTTTTTTTTTTTTTTAATGGCGACTCTGTATAGAGTCAATGACGACTTTGTACAGAATTGATGACGACTCTTAAAATTATCGGTACCGACTGTATACAGAGTCGATATCGACCGTGTACAGAGTCGATATCGCCTTTTTCTCATATCTATCTTTAGAATTATCGATTTTATATTGTAGTCTTCAAATCTGACGGCATAGATCTCGTTTCACATCGCGTAAATATAGAAAAATGTAAATATTTAAAATTTTAAATTATATAGGTGTATCCTCTTCTTCCTCATTCTAATCTGCTACAGTCTCTAATGAAAAAGGTGTATCTGGGTCGATCCAAATAACAGATCAGAATAGTTTGGATTGAGGAGAAGACGCAGTCACCTTCGCCACCTCTGACTTTTAAAAACTGTACCAGATTAAAATGAGGAAGAAGATGATATTTTTGTGCGTTAAAGAAAGGGGGTAATTTGAACTTTTTGCTATCCTTAGGGTCGGCTAGGCTTGGAGCTAGTTGGTTTGGGTAAAGGTGAAACTATAGGGCCTCTGACGTGAAAGCTGTATCTGAAAGGGCCGATCAAGTAAATTTCCCTCTACAATACTAACTCTCTCGTATTTTAGTGCAATTTGACCTCCAAAATCACTTACTGTGCATGCCGAATTTGCGGAGCTCGTTTTCACATGCGTTCCAATCTTGTTTTTATTTTTTGAATAAAAAAATTGCCTCTTATGGGCTCCAACCCACTTCTCCATACTCTATAAATACTCAGACACCCAAAGCTCAATCCCACCATCCCAAAACAAAGGGCACTCCTAACGAGTATCACAAATTGTTTAAAGATGGCTTCAAAGACCTTCTCTGCAACAGCTGCTCTCTTCCTCTCCTTCAACCTTCTCTTTTTCACTCTTGTCACTGCATGTGGCACTTGTAACAACCCCACACCCACTCCAACCAAGCCAAAACCAAATCCAAATCCAAAACCTGTGCCCAACCCTTCCCCCAAGCCTCCTTCATGCCCCAGAGATGCCCTGAAACTGGGAGTCTGTGCCAATTTGCTTAGTGGGTTGATCAACGTGGTAGTAGGCACACCAAAGACCCCATGCTGCACACTCATTCAAGGCTTGGCCGACTTAGAGGCAGCTGTTTGTCTATGCACCGCCATCAGAGCTAATATCTTGGGCATAAATCTCAATGTCCCAGTCTCTCTAAGCTTGCTTTTGAATGCGTGTGGCAAAAAGGTTCCATCTGGCTACCAGTGTGCTTAGAAACTCCATTATATCCATCTACATATGGTGTCCCTAGGCTTATCTTATTTCCTTTCTTCAACTACTTTTAGGAGCTTCTGGTATCAGTTTATAGGATCTATCTCTATTGTTACTTCTTCGTTAATAAGTATCTCATTTCGTAGAGAAAGTCTGTAATATCAGTTGATTATGTTTCTTTCCTTTAGAATGTAATGGTGTGCGATTATAAATGTTGTGAGTGTCTATATTATCTTTATGAAAAATAAAGCTTCTCTGTTATAAGTTGGCTATGTATGTGAATCTTAATGAGAGGGACCGAGGGAGGACTCCGGGAATGCAGATTGAATTTTATGAATCTCAAGGCGTTAACAATCTTATTCCTTGGCCTTGAAATCTGTGAAAGTCATAGTTTCAGCCAAATGGCATTTAATTGATATAATTTCTAAAAGGGGAGTTACAATTTTCCATGAGATTTGTACCGCTCCGCAGTTTAAAACAAGGACGGGTTATTCACACCCGTCTTTCATGTGAAGAAGAGTATACTCTCTTCCACATGAAAAAATCCATTGACTGCTTTGAGTCAGAGCATGGGGATCGTTTTTCATCCCAATCTTCCACATAATATATCTTGAGATCATGGACCACCTATCAAACGATTAGATCTTGATTTTATTGGGCACAAATCCTCAAAAGTGACTATCATTTTTGGGGACTTGTGTCCTATGGAATCAAGATCTAACTGTCTGATAGGTGTGTCATGATTTCAAGATCTATTGTATGAAAGATTGGGATGAAAAATGATCACCAACATCTGATTAAAGACGATCAACAATTTTTCTTGTGAAAGAGCGTTCACTAAAAATAGAAAACGGGTGCAAAATAACGCCTCCCTTAAACAAATACTTACTACTTTTAGGCTTCTGTGTATGGGAATAAAGTCCAAAGGGAAAAATTCGGAGTTGGAGAAAAGGGGAAAATTCGAACTACTGATCATGGTTTGAAATCTCGCCGAGACGAGAAGGTCTTGGGCTAGACAGTTCTGACGGTACGAGATTCAAGTGTGAATCGTCTCGGGCATCTTGTCCGAGGTGAGCGCGATAAGGTAGTATATCTCTGTCAGATACGGTATGATTTGAGTTAGTTTAAAAAATGGTCCCTGTATTTACAATCCAAAATTCTTCCTTCTCAACCCGGGTTTTTATATCCTCAAACAATTGACTTCTTTGAATCATATGGTAGAGATTATTTCTTAGCCCAATTTTCGACATGATAGATCTTGAGATCACGGGCCTACTAATCTACCATCAGATGGTCAGATTTTGATTTTACATGACACACATCCAAAAAAATGAACATCATCATGAGCATAAATCAAACATGGTTCTCGGATCACTTTTCGGGAGTCGTGTCATGTGAAATCAAAATCTGACCATACGATGATAGGATTATGATCTCAAAATCTATTGTGTCGAGGATTAGAGCAAAAAATAATCTCCATCATCTGATTTAAAGCAATCAAAGGTCGAAACATGTAAAATCAGGATTGATAAGAAAGGATCTTAGGTTGTAATTGAAGGTATCCTAAAAGAAAGTACCCACCACTAAATTCTTCAACCCGTGTTTATGTTTATATATGTTTAAAATAATTTTATTATGTTTGTATATTTAAATTTTTTTTCAAATATAGTATTTATCAATTTAAAATTTAATTTAAATAAAAAATAAATCATTTTTTTGTCCCAGCAAATCGTCTCGACGGTATGTCTCGGTCTCAGAGGTGTCTGAGACAACTCGGATTTATGAGGTTTCAAACCTTGCTACAAATTGATTAACCAAAGGAAAAATTTGAAAGAAATGACAAAAAACATAAGGTACCGGAAAAAGGAAAAAAATTCTAAAATTTTAAAAATAATATATGTATTAACTATTAACATAAAAAATATATAAAAATAAATTTAATTAAACTTTTTTTTTGGTTAAAACACGTTTTAAACAACAATAAAAAATGAACATGTTTTAAGCCATAAAATGTACTATTCAAAATGAACATGTTTTAAACCATAAAAATGAACTATTCAAAAGCGTCTTGAAGGGTGGAAGGCTGCTCTCCTCTCATATGCTGTCTGACTTCAATTGATTAAGGCTATACTTAATAGCCTTTAACTTTATTGGAGTGCTTCCTCGTCGGGTGATCAAGAAGATAGAAATGATGTTTGCCCGTTTCCTTTGGTGTGGATCCTCTCTTTTTAGATTATTGCATCCCATTAGCTGGGCCAAAGTCTGCAGAACTTTTGAGGAAGGTGGATTAGGTTTTAGGAAAATTAAAGATTGGAACAAAATTGGATTGGTCAAGTTATTTTGGAATTTGGCTTCAAACAATGAATCACTATGGTCTCAATGGACCAAAGCTAGGTTCGTTAGAAATGGTGATCTCTGGAGTTGTGTGAAGCCAAATGATTGCTCTTGAGCTTAGGGTGGTATTCTAAAAGTTCGAGAAGATGCTATGAGACACGTTCGCATTATTAATGGGGATGGATCTTCTACCTTTCTTTGGCGAGATCCGTGGCTTGAAGGGGGTTCAATTGTTGCGCAATATGATTATTGAACTATTCATCAATTTGAAAGCTACCCGAATACTCTGGTTAGTAATTTGGTTGAAAATGATAGATGGAAAGAACCGAGTTTCATCACGTATAGAATGCAAACTGTTTGGGATCAAATATCAAAGGAGCCTATCCCAAGTGGGAATGTCAAGGACCGTATTGCCTGGACACCTTCTAATTCCGGTAAATTCACCTTTCAAAGTGTTTGGAATGCAATGAGAGTTCTTAGCAATAAGTTTATTTGGAAGAACATGATTTGGAATAGGTACACTAATCTGAGGTATTCCTTTATAACTTATTTGGTCATTAACCGTAAATTGTTTACTTTGGAGAACCTTACCAAGAGAGGTATGATTCTCCCTTTGAGATGTGTTCTATGTTGGTCATCCGGAGAGAATAACGATCATATGTTTTTTCAGTGCTCTTACTCGAGTTGGGTAAGGAGGTCTGCTCTTGCTCTGTGTAATTGCCGGATACCTCCTACTATAGGAACTATTGAAGTTGAAGCGAGCAGGGTCTTGAATTCTTACAAGAACAACAGGTTCCTTACTGATATGTTGAGCGTTTCTTTTACTGCATCAGTGTATTTTCTGTGACAAGAACGAAATTTGAGGATTTTTAAAAACAAACAAACTCATAAGAGAGAGATTCTTAAGAGAGTGGAAGGGGTGCTTCAAAATAGTCTTCATCATTACAAGATTGAGGAGGATTCACCAGTAATTTCTCTTAACATTGCTGATCTTTGGGGGATTGATACTACTTAATCTGGGTTGTGGTATTGTGTTTTAGTTTCTTTTGACTTAGGTGAAAGTTGTATTGGGCCTAGGGCTGATGGCGATACCGAAGTTCCTAGTGATCTAGTATAACTTTTGCTTGTTAGTGTTTTGTACTACTCTATTGTCTCTTTTTTGTGGTTAATGATAAGGGTGAGGCCCGGTAGGACCTCTAGCTTGCATATTGAAAAAAAATAAAAAATCATAAAATGTACTTTATATTTTTTAAGAAAAAAAATGCCATTTTATACATTGACTCGTGAAAATAAAAAATCATAAAATGTACTTTATATGTTTTAAGAAAAAAAAATGCCATTTTATACATTGACTCGTGGCACGTGGAACTCCATCTAAGCAGTTTGATATGATGATCATGATATAAATACCTTTAGTGCCACAAATTGGTACGGAATCTCTTTTTTATTATCTGATTCAACATTGAATAATCCAATGATAGGGCTTTGACCATGTTGAATGAGATATTGATTTGGTGCTTCCTGCTAATCTTGGTGGCAAGAATCTTTACATCATTATATTCAAATCTGTTGATTTAGATGAACTTTCATGTGACACATGTCCCTTAAAAGACCAAGTCTTTCTTTTTGACCGGTTCCTGGCTTCGGCCACCCATAACCTTATTGATTTCGATTAAATTGGTTTTGCATCATTTCGGTCCCCATTTTCGGAAAATTCAATCGACTGACTCTTAAGTCGATTTGGGTTTTCAGTACCACGCTTGCACTGTTGTATGCAGTGGCACAAAAAAACAAATTTCACAAATATGGTGTGTAAGTAGTTGCTCCGATTTTAAAATGATAGTTATATTCAGGCCAACCAAATTACTAAGGGCGCCTAAGATAAAATCCCAATGACTGCTTTCAATCAGATGAGGGATAGTGGTTTTCATCCCAATTTTCAACACAATGAATCTTTAGACCATGGGAGAATCATCATATGATCAGTTTTTGTTTCCATGTGACATGTATCTCAAAAAGTGAGCCTAAAATCACATTTGAATGTGATGCAGGCCACACATTTTTTGAATGACTGTCGAATTTAAAGCATTCAATGGGCTAGGACTTTAAGCTCGAAATAAACAGGCCAAGCTTGGGCTAAGCTCAAATCCCCTACGCCGAACTTGGGTTACCGAAGCCTGGCCCATTGCCACCCTAATTGGAGAAAGAGAGAGGTACCTTCCACAAGCTCTTGGCAAGTTATGTCATGGCTAAAAGGTTTTAAAAGGCATTCATTATATTCAAATAAGACGCTTAGATTGTATTTTCACATGACGCAAGTCTTATCAACCCTTTCTTTTATATTATGTACAAGGGCCAATTTCTCGTGAGCAAGCACAGGCTTCAGTATCAACAAATCGCTTTTTTATTTTTTTTTAAAGTTTTTATATGTATATTTTTAATTATATAGTTTTTTTAAATTCTTGAAGAATTTTAAAAAGGGATAATGGCTCGTGATCGACATTTAAACAACAAAATAGTATTTAAATTATCTTATACCGTTAAAGTTTTATTTTTTATCTCACACCATTAAAGTCTGATTTATCATTATACCATGTGGCGCACATTTGTGACCAATCTAAATTGTCTAAATGGAAATCCATCGTTAGAACATACATTAGCCCACGGCCGAGACAACCTCGAGAATCAAGGAGTAGGCACGCATACACATATGACAGTTGCGGAGCAGCGTGAGGGAGCACCAACTACAATGGTGAGGGTTAACTAACAGAACCCAACCTACACCTTGTAAAGACAGGAGTGAAAAATAATGTGGAGGACGAGTATCGAACCCACGACCTACTCCCTCACAAAGGAGGGAGTTATACCAACTCAGCTAATGCCTTTTTGGTTTTAGAACACTCTTAGGTAAATATGAAAACATAATTTTAGAGTTTGGACCTTGATTGATCATTAGGATCATTTTGACGATATTAGGCAAAAAGCAAAAGGTTGGACCCTCTGGGTAATTCACCCTAAAATTAATAGCTAATCGTTAATTTCGGAAGACATTAAGACTGCGTATGGCATTGCTCTTTGGTAGCCCCTCCCATAGTAGAGCTCACCTGCTTTAGTAGGTAACCATCATGGTACCTGCTTTAGCAGGTACCCCTTTTCCTTAATAACTCCTTGTATAGTAAGATTTTATGCATGATTTACCTCTACTAGCAGTTCTACCATCCTCTCTACTAGCTCCTTATCAGAGTAAATATAATCAGCTTTGACAAGGAGTGAGTAGAGAGGAGGGTAGAACTGCTAAATAGGTAAACCATGCATAAAATCTTACTATGCAAGGAGTTATTAAGGAGAAGGTGTAATAACCCGTAAAATTAGACCCGATCTCAACTGATCTCGTATGTGTGGTCGGCACGAAAACCGATGTCACCATAGATTATATATATATATATATAATAATAATAAATATTTAAATAATATTAGGATAACTTTATGCGGACAGATTAAAGTTTAAATGTGTGTTTGAGCCTTTAGTGTGAAAGTCGTGTACCGAGGCATCATATGCCGCTCAATGCCGAATCAAGCCCTTGGATAAAGTTAACACCCATTTGGATGTATGTTTAACAAGGGAACTAAGCCCTTTAGCTAAAAAAAAAGACAACTTCTCAAAAAAGCTTCACCCGATTGCAAAGCTTTGGAGTTTGGGAGTTCTAGAGAGAGAGAGAGAGAGAGAGAGAGAGAGAGAGAGCTTCTTCCCTGAGGAACCCTCATGAGAAATCGTGAGATTTCGATTGCAATCGCATCGCAATCTCCACAACCTTTGCAAAGCACATGACGCCGATCAACGCTTGAATCCCGCCTTTGGTGAATTTCGATCGTTCAAACCCCATTTTCAAGAAACGTTTCATCTCGCGATCATTTCCGTGCTTGAAAGAGGTTAAGATCGACGCGTAAGGATGAGCAATGTCATCTTGAGTTAATTGTGATCAATCTCTGTGGATTCGCCGTAGAAATCTGAAAGTTTCGTTTTGAAACCCTTTTGGACAACGATTCTTAAAGGCGCAAAGTCGATCGAAGAAAGGTTAGTTTTTTTTTATTTTAATGGTTTAGATTGTAAAATAAATCATTGTTTTAGTTTAGTGTGTATGTGTGTGTGATTCAATGAAGATCGTAGAAGATTTGGATGAAAATAGATTAAAAATGATAAAGCCTTATAGCTGTGAATTTCTGAAGGTTTTGATCGATCAAATTAGGTGATTGATTGATCAAATTAGGTGGTTGATCGATCAAATTTAGTATTGATCGATCAATCATCCAGATTGATCGATCAAATTTAGTATTGATCGATCAATCATCCAGATTGATCGATCAAATTGTGTATATAATGATAAAACAGAAAGGTTGTTTGCTGGAAGTTCATTCCCGACAGCATTGATCGATCAATTTGAAGATTGATCGATCAATGTGATGGTTGATCGATCAAGGGTGAAATTGATCGATCAATATGATGGTTTGATAGATCAAATTGACTGTGCCGACACTGCTTCAGTGTTTTGGCCATAACTTTTTACTCCGAACTTTGATTGATGCGATTCTTGTGGCATTGGAAAGAGGACAACTAAATTTACAACTTTTATGAGTTAACTAACTGATGAGTAAATTATTTTGATGATCAAAATCAAGCTGGAAGTTTGGCCAAGTTATAAGTTAGCACGTTTTGACTGAAGTATCGATATAGCTTCGGTATTTTAGCCATAACTCTTTGTCCCGAACTCCGATTGACGCGATTCTTGATGCGTTGAAAAGAGTATGATGAGATATAACTCTTTTATAAATTAACCAAGTCTTTAATCAAAATTTTTAAGGGTCAAAATGAAGTGGGAAGTTGGGTCAAGTTTCAAGTCAACACGAAATTACTCATTTCTGCCTCGGTTTTGAGAAAATACTTAAATACATTAACATTATTAATAATTAGGATCAATTTTTAATACATCATCATATGTGTGATGTAGACTAAGTGAAAGTTGTGGATAAGAACTTTTGGATTGCTTTAGAACGACATTGGATTTGCTTAGAAAGATCTGTTAAGCTAGGGGAAATCTAACCTAAAATGTATCTGACTATGATTTCGTGATTCTTTCATATCAGTAGCCTGATTTCTATTTTAAAAAGCATATTTGCATATCGATAAAACTCTGTCATATCTGATTCCTGCATTCTGATTTCTGTATGCTGAAACTTGTTCCTGATTTCTGCTATCTGATTTTTGAGGTCATATGTGTGTATGTGATTTAAGGATTTAACCAGATGATCCCCACCGACTTGGCGGTATATCTGTGCCCTAGCACAATCATGCATCTGCTTTGTTAATCCTTCGGCATAATTGCCCTTCATAGATGAGACATTGTTGCACCCTGAAATTGTTCATATGAACGACGATTGGTTGGGGTTTCCTATCGGCATATTCCTGATTACTCCGTGCTAGATAGTCACGGGAGTTTCTTAAGTTAGAAATATTCATAATTTAAGTCACAAATGATATATATGCATAATATCTGTTCTTGTTTAAAAACTTAGTACATGTCATCTAATTTATCCTATCTACATATTCTGATTTGATTTTCTGCTTTGAGATACTATCTGCAAATCATGTCTTACATTTTCAATACAATTTTAACTGTGATTCTTCTACTGAGCTTAGATGTAGCTCACCCTGTTTCTATAACATTAATAGGTTCTGAGGCTAGACACCCGACACTGAGAGCGACCCTGACTATCAGCCTGATCCAGAGGCTGAGGTTGAGGAGAAGAATACCAATACCCCTGCTGACGAGCACCACCCGTAGCTAGGGTATTTGATTAGACTGGATATTTTGGGATCTGTATATGTTTTGGATTATTGTGGTTCTGGTGGCCACGATTTTGTACTTAAAACTTTGTAGATACTTTATTTTTTTTTGTGTACATCTTATAGGAACCACTACTGGAAACCATTATTTTTATGTGACAGATTTCCATCACTAGTGGTTCTTCTTAGTTCTTTTTTGAGGATGCATTTTCTTTTATTTATATATATATATATATATATATGCATTGTTAAATTCTTCTCTCTTTTAAAGCCTTATATGATGAATCGATTTGCCACTATTGGGCAGTGTCTGCTCTGATTTTCGCTAAACGAGCAGACACTCTGTGATTTGTCCTGGGGATCATCCAGAGCATGATCTTGATGACACCGATTTTTGGGCACGAAATTTGGGCCGTCACAGTTGGTATCAAAGCCTAGGCTTTAGGTCGTGTTAGGACTCCAGACTGGGCTATGGATGTAGGTATGGTCGGGACGTGAGTTTTCTATGACCCAATTAGGACTTTAATAAAGTTAGTGGAGTTTTGGTTTTAGTTTCTATAGGGAACTCGCAGTTGTGGCTGGAGATTTAGGACTTAAATTGTGGATCTCATAATCACTTTTAAGGGGAATATTGGATGATTTGATACATGTACAGCTATTCGATAAGATATGTTTTAAGATTTTATTAGAACTTTGGGCCATTATGGCCACAACATTATTGATTGGAGTTTTGTGTCATGTTGACAGGTCGAAATGGTACCACAAAAGAAGGCTAAGATTGTACACATTGGAGGAGGTGAGCCGAATAGGCAATTGCTTGAGGCGATGCTTAGCACTATGACTCAGCAGGCGGCGTTACTTACGGCAATGTTGAGAAGGACGACTCACACCTCTCCATTGACATTAGATGAACCATGTTCTAGGTGTGATGGGCGACACCTAGCGAGAGACAGTAGAAGATCTACTGGGACTTGTTTTAAGTGTAGACGAATGAGACACCTGATAAGACATTGTCCTGCTTTAAAAAAAGAGGCGATGACCTCGACAACCACTCAAGGTAGTTCTCGCTCTTTACATCCGTCGACGACTAGAGTTACTCCGGTACGGCAGGCCTTACCTGTCTCCTCACCTACACCATTTGTAATATGTGCGTGGTGTGGGAAACCTCATAGAATAGAGGCATGTAGGCTAATCTTGGGTGCTTGTTTTAGATGTGGTGAGCAAGGATACCCAGTCAAGAACTGCTCAGATATGCGACAGAAGCAGGAGACCTCGACGTCTACTTTCAAGCCGATTCTTCTTGCGACTCAAGATGTTCAAGGTATAGGTTCAATATCAATTATCAAGATTTTGTTTTAATGTTCAGATGATTTAGGAATTTTGTTGGTTTTGACACGTGCGAAATATCATAACATTATTGCTTGTGTATCGACTTAAATCACTTGCATGACATAAACGAATTCTAAATTCAGAAGATTAACTACGTAAGTGATAGTTATATTGGCAGACTTAATAAATCTTGACAGTTACAATAAATTTCTTAAGGACAATTGTTTAGTGAATTTAAAATTTATTTAATACTTATGAGAAATGAAGTTGAATTAGCGGACTTAATCCTAGTATTCTTCTTCCTGACTAATGAGTCATGATTATGGTGTGTTTAAATACATTCCTTTCAAACGTGAGTTCGGTTGTTAATCGTTGTAATTTACTTTGGAAGTTTTTCGAGAATTGAAAAAGTCTAAGATAATCATGTCGATAATTGACAGAGGATAGGAAAATTTAATTATGGATATCATTGGAGAGCATAATTAGATGTCGCTACGGTGGATTACGCTATTTTCACCTAAGCCATGATGAATGACTATAAATTTTTAAGGAATATATGGAGATTTAGTTAGTATAGGGAGTGTGTTGAGAGTTGTGCACATAAAGAGTCAATTAATCATGCGTAAGTATTTATGTACGACATTGAGAGCAATCATTTGCAATCATCTCCTTGATTTGAAAGGCTAGATGTGTCACACTCTTTTGCCCTTCCTGTATGATCGAAATTCTATTCGCGTATCATAAGATTGGTTAAGGGCATAAAGTTTGAAGATTTCACGATCGTTGTGGTAGATTTTAGAGGTTCTCATGTTGGTGATAGCTTTAATTATTTTGATGATGACTGTACCTCATGTTGGTGATGGCTTTATCTCATCTTGGTGATGACTTTATCTTATTTTGGTGATATCTCTTACCACCGTTGCGTATCTCTAGTGGGTGAGTGTGAACATTTATTTGTAGATAGATGAGACCTATTCTGAGTCATGAGTTGATTTGCTCTGATAACGATAACATCAATTTGGTGAATCAGATTTTTTTTTCTTCTTTCGGATGAATGGTATGTTTCAAAATTGGTCCATTGTGCTCCATGAGTATTTTTGTAATCGTAAGGGGTCACTGTGATTAATACAATGAAAATGATGCATGATCCCTAATGATTAATATCATTAAAGTGAAGATCTGTTGAATGGACAATACATTATATGTTCTTCAAGGTTTGGTTGATCCTAATTACAGATACATTCTGGTTAAATAGTCTTAATCTCATATACAATTCTTTGTGGAATGAACACCAGTCAAGTAAATAAGGGGGGGCATCCTTAATAAAAAGCCCAACAACTAGTTTTTGCCTATGTATAAATTTTGTGGGCATTATGATCGTTTTCTTTTGACAAATGGTTAACGTGATGGTGACATACTACTGCATATAATTGCTTATGGAGGTGTGATATGAGATACCCGATGCATGAGAAGACTGTCACACTTTTTCAGTAGATTTGGGATGAGCTTAGCGACCTGTACATTAATCCGACAATTTTACCTATAGGGATCGTATGGATATACTGATTTTGGGAAAAACTATTTCGACTCTGGATGCGTGTGAGTCCCTTGTGGATGTGTGGACTCAAAGAGAGGGGTTGCGTATATATGACAGGCGACTGTATGGTTGTGACTATTTCACACATAATACCTCTGCGTGTGTACATTGACGCTACGAACAATTGAGTTTTACTCGGGATATCTTTAGGGTATTTTCGAGGATGAAAATTCCTTCCAGATGGAGAGATTATGATAACTTTAATTTGGAGAACGTTGAAATTATGATGGGGACTTCTAAATTCTATAGCTTCCTGCAAGTAGATTGCCAATCTGCGGATTATAGATGTGCATACGTGTGGATGGTGGAAGAATTCTTGATGTGTCTTCTTTACCCACACGTTGCTACTTAGGGAGACGTGCCTGTCTGGTCACTGGTTCGGCTATGTGGAAGTCAAATGTAATGAGGTGCGTTAGATTACGTATGGGTGTATAGTTCACATGTGTGTAGGGTGTAGACTATTGATGTGATCTTGCACACCTATATGGGGTGTGTATGCTTTACATACTAGAGGTTAGAAGTTTAAAGGCTTGGCTAGGAATGAGGATTATTCCTTTTGCTTTAACTCTTACATTTATGTTGAGTGGTGGAATTTAAGAAGAAAGAGAAGGGAATTTGGTGATGGAGTTATTGCTCGTGAATGTAGAGCATGGACGCCATGCGATTGTGTCGAAGCTAGCAAGGATAGCCACTAGTTTTGGAGATTGTTAAACCATTGGAACCCTAGAGCTTATCGAGCTCGTGGGCTGAGAAATCGGCCGACCGAAGGTAAGATACTTTAGCAGTATGTTCTTTAGGTTATTGGTGTTCAATGGTGTGAAAATCATGGGATAGGATGGAGGATAGAATCCTAAACCATGAAATTCGCGAGTAAATCACTCAGCTACAGAAGCAAACTGGGAGCGTGAAGCCAAAATTTGTGAGTAATACCCACATTTGTTCACCTAATGCGAGAGGTAAATTTTGCAATTTTAAATTCTAACCCATTATTGCTTTATGTATGTGGCAATTTCAATTCCATACAGTTGGAGCAGTCTAAATAGCATATACTGATACTCTATACGTGGTGAAATAGGGACTGGGTAATGCCTCCATTAATGAGGTGTGTTTAAAGAAACAACTTGACTGTAATGATTGATCAATCAATTTGGTGAATTGATCGATCAACTGCGCATTTGATCGATCAAATAAGAAGGTTGATCGATCAAACCAGTTTATACTATGTTCTGTGAAATAGGACTGTCTGATCGATCAAATTGAGCATTGATCGATCAATTTTATCGATGTTAAGTTATATTTTGGGTTTTTAGTTTTCACTCAGATCTTCAATCGTTCGAGAGAGTTTGATTCATTTGCGTTCAAGGGATATTTCCGGCTATCGGAGCTTCTTGCTTTGATTCATTGGATCGCATTTTGCTCGGCTATTATGATAAACCCTAATTTTTTCCTTATTTAGGGGTTTTTTTAATGCATTTTATCCATTTTAAACTATGGGATCGCGAACGAAGAATCCGTCGCGTAAAATCCCTACATCCCGGGCTCGTACATTGGTGCCAATCGTTGAACCGTTCTGATCGATTTTAAATATAACCCTTGCAAGTGTACAAGATCTATTGCAGTATGGCAAGAACAAAGGTGTCGAACCCACAGGGAAACGTGAATTTTAATTAATTCTTTCAGAGATTTAAAAACATCCCTAAGGAAGTACCAAATGGCAGATTCAATTTACTAAAAATTTATCACACTTTTCTTAAATGCAAGAAAAATAAATTAATTAATCTAAACAACTAATTACTGATGAATCTAAGAACAATATTTAAATATGATCAAGGAATATGCTACCCCAGATTTGTACTCATTTTCTATCATTAAAACCCATAGTTCCCTTAAAGCATCATTCACACTATCATTCTTCTAGAAAAATGATTCGTAATAAAATATGATTATCAATCCGGCATACCCTATCTAAAAACAAGGACTCAGCCTATCATTGCGGTATGAGTCATGTAAGAAGCATAACGTATCTCATGATGTTTAGATCACAACAGTAAACACATAATCGCTCTGCAGCCTAGATCAGTCTGCAGGTCCAGATCTAGCGATTATAGCCGTTGATACGCGCAATCAACGGTCATAACAAGCATTCAATATATTTTCAATAACACAAACTTTGAGCAAAATGATTCCATGATGACATAATAGACTATAGTATTAATCATAAATATGGGTACTTATCTGGGGATCGCATCTTCCCCGATCAACTGATTTAGCCGCTCATCTTTGGTGTATGATCTCCTTATTCATTCAAAGTCATTCCACTTTTTATTTCTTCCAAAAAATCTTTGGTTATAATGCCTTTTCCTAAATACAATCTATGAATATAAAAGAAAGACAGTGCAAATCCTAAGTACAATCTACCCAGATCAATCTCTAGAAGAAGGAGAAAAGAAGAACCCTTGAAAAGATGCCCAGAAGAGTCTAAAACCAATAATAATAATAATGAATAATAATCCTAAAAAATTCGTCTAAAAAAAACTCTGAAAAAGAAAATCCAAAACTAACTCTCTAATTATCTACTCTCCTCTTTTTTCCCGAAGTGTTTGATCCGCTTTAAATAGAGCCGAATTTTTCCAGTCGCAGAGGTGTTCCAACTCGAAAATTTAGGTTCGATTAATCGACCCAATAGGGTCGATGCATCGACCCTACAAAGATCCCTAAAAATATGCTTTACAGTGTTAGGTCCGTGTCAGACTCCTTTTTGTGGCTCGATTAATCGACCAAAAAGGGTCGATGCATCGACCCTGCAAAAGAGCCTAAAAATCAGCTTTAAAGTGTCATTTCTGTGTCTGACACTTTTTTGTCCTCGATTAATCGACCAAAAGGTTTGATGCATCAAGCTCCCAGAAATCCGTGAATTCTAGCCTACTTTTTGCATCAGACATTACTTCGGTATTTTTATCATAACTTTCTGTCCCGAACTCGGATTGAGGCGATTCTTATGTCGTTGGAAATCTGACAGAAAGATCTACAACTTTTGTGTTTTGACAATTTCATAATTCTGCTGTATTAAAGGTCCAAATTGAGCTACAAGTCGCACCAAGTTCTCGATGACCCAAAGTTGCAGTGTTTTGACATTATTTTCAGAATTCTTGGGCTGTTTTCTGCACTTGGCTTGTATTTACCTGAAACACTTCAAATCTAATAATTCTTATCAGATAGCCTTCATCGGATAGCTAAATGTAGGTATTTTAAGGGTGAAATATAATCATATTTTACTACTCATCATGGTCGCACAACCCTTTGTGCAACTCGTGACACCAATCGAACAAGATGTGCCACCTGTTCAAAACCCACAGCCACCACTAATTCAACAAGAACTTCGAAAAGAGTGGTGGGCTTCTAAACTATTGTTGCCTGAATGTGCTTTCAACTCTAAGCTATTCGCGGATTGGCTCGAAATGGAATGGGCGATCGACTGTATTGATAAGCTAGGGTTGAGACCATTGCATGAGTCATTTTACGTTTATTTTTGTCTTCGTATAGTGAGGCTCTTTTATCAACATCTTCGCCGGGGTGACAACCATCACCAATTGGTCACCAAAATTGACGATTTTGACTATAAATTTAATCAATTTCATGTCGCCGCTGCTTTACAGTGTTCTTCACGGTATGTGGAGACTTGTTGTTGCCACCATATGTCAAAGATGTCTCATACCATGATAGACTTGTGGTCAGCATAGTTTAGGTCAATTTATTACTATGCCCAACTCCCTGATACACTATGGATGCTTGATACTTTTATCAAGAGTGTCATAAACCCGTTTTAGCACAAGTCCGTGAGATCAATGCCAGAGATTTGCTGTTTCAGAAGTAGAAGACTGCTTCAAAGAAAGAGCTGCCATATGCTCAATTGATAATAAGAATGGTCGAGTAGTATATCGCATTGAGAGAGGAGTATAGCCTGGCTCCTGGCGAGCCTCTCGATTGACCAACAACATTAAAGTTTTCAAGCTCAAGGACTGGATCAAGAGCTATAATCTATTGGTCAAGAGGTTACCTGGGGAGGGGGTTGTACCATCAACTCCGATTAAGGAGGTGCTTGACGGGCAAGCACCAGATGATGGGGGGGCATAACCTAACGTTGCACTTGAGGGAGATGCATCTGATGTCCCTTTAACCAAATATTCATTCTGATGTTCTGTGCACATTTTCTAGGGTTCAAACTGTTTGTGTCTGTTAGACATTTTCGGGGACGAAAATTTCTATGGGGGGGATAATGTAATGAATGACCATCAAATTCTAAATAGAACTCGACTGCTTTGATATGCGTGCCTGACATAAAAATCGAAAAAAATTAAAAATTTATAATAATATTATTAGTAATAATAATTTAGAACTTAGCTATTCTATCTTTGTCTATTACTATTATACAATAAAATTTTATGACATAATTATCACTGCTTTGTTTAAACCTGTGTGGATAGTAAACCTGTTTAGGTATGTTTTATAGTTTTGAGGGCAAAAATTTCTTGAGGAGGAGTAAATGTAATTACCCTAATTTTTGGGCAGATTGATTTATACTCATACATTTTTAAAACTGGCATGTCGATTTTCGAGGACGAAAATTCTCTAAGGTGGGAAGAATATAATAACCCGTAAAATTAGACCTGAACTCGACTGATCTCGTGTGTGTGGTTGGCACGAAAACCGATGTCACCATAGATTATATATATATAATAAATATTTAAATAATATTAGGATAACTTTGTGCTGACGGATTAAGGTTTAAATGTGTGTTTGAGCCTTTAGTGTGAAAGCCGTGCACCGACGCATCGTATGCCACTCAACGTCGAATCAAGCCCTTGGATAAGGTTAACACCCATTTGAATGTATACGTTTAACAAGGGAACTAAGCCCTTTAGCTAAAAAAAAAAGACAACTTCTCAAGGAAGCTTCACCCGGTTGCAAAGCTTTGGAGTTTGGGAGTTCTAGAGAGAGAGAGAGAGAGAGAGAGAGAGAGAGAGAGAGAGAGAGCTTCTTCCTCGTGGACTCTCATGAGAAATCGTGAGATTTCGATCGCAATCGCGCCGCAATCTCCACAACCTTTGCAAACCACATGACGCCGATCAACGCTTGAATCCCGCCTTTGGTGAATTTCGATTATTCAAACCCCATTTTCAAGAAACGTTTCATCTCGCGATCGTTTCCGTGCTTGAAAGAGGTTAAGATCGACGCGTAAGGATGAGCAACGTCATCTTGAGTTCATTGTGATCAATCTCTGTGGATTCGCCGTAGAAATCCGGAAGTTTCGTTTTGAAACCCTTTTGGACAACGATTCTTAAAGGCGCGAAGTAGATCGAAGAAATGTTAGTTTTTTGTGATTTTAATGGTTTAGATTGTAGAACAAATCATTGTTTTAGTTTAGTGTATGTGTGTGTAATTCGATGAAGATCGTAGAAGATTTGGATGAAATAGATTAAAAATGATAAAACCTTATGGCTGTGGATTTCTGAAGGTTTTGGTCGATCAAATTAGGTGATTGATCGATCAAATTAGGTGGTTGATCGATCAAATTTAGTATTGATTGATCAATCATTCAGATTGATCGATCAAATTGTGTATATAATGAAAAAAATAGAAAGGTTGTTTGCTGAAAGTTTATTCCCGACAGCATTGATCGATCAATTTGAAGATTGATCGATCAATGTGATGGTTGATCGATCAAGGGTGAAATTGATCGATCAATATGATGGTTTGATCGATCAAATTGACTGTGCCGACACTGCTTCAGTATTTTGGCCATAACGTTTTACTCTGAACTCTAATTGATGCGATTCTTGCGGCATTAGAAATAAGACAACTAAATCTACAACTTTTATGAATTAACTAACTGATGAGTAAATTGTTTTGATGATCAAAATTGAGCTGGAAGTTTGGCTAAGTTCTAAGTTAGCACGTTGTGACTGAAGTATCGATATAGCTTCGGTATTTTGGTCATAACTCTTTGTCCCGAACTCTGATTGACGCGATTATTGATGCGTTGGAAAGAGTATGATGAGATATAACTCTTTTATGAATTAACCAAATCTATAATAAAAAATTTTGAGGGTCAAAATGAAGTCAGAAGTTGGGTCAAGTTTCGAGTCAACACGAAATTACCCATTTCTGCCTCAGTTTTGAGAAAATACTTAAATACATCAACATTATTAATAATTAGGATCAATTTTTAATACATCATCATATGTGTGATGTAGACTAAGAGTGGAGGCTGCGGATAAAAACTTTTGGATTGCTTTAGAATGATGTTGGATTTGCTTAGAAAGATCTATTAAGATAGGGAAAATCCAACCTAAAATGTATCTGACTATGATTTCATGATTCTTTCACATGAGTACCCTGATTTCTGTTTTAAACAGTATGTTTGCATATCGATAAAGCTCTGTCATCTCTGATTCCTGCATTCTGATTTCTGTATGCTGAAACCTGTTCCTGATTTCTGCTATCTAATTTTTGAGGTCATATGTGTGTCTGTGATTTAAGGATTTAACTAGATCCCCACCAACTTGGCTGTATATCCGTGCCCTGACACAATCGTGCATCTACTTTGTTAATCCCTCGGCACAATTTCACTCCATAGATGAGACATTGTTGCACCTTGAAATTATTTATATGAACGACGATTGATTGGGATTTCTTATCGGCATATTCCTGATTACTCTGTGCTATATAGTCACGGGAGTTTCTTAAGTTAGAAATATTCACAATTTAAGTCACAAATAATATATATGTATAACATCTCTTCTTGTTTAAAAACTCAGTACATGTCATCTGATTTATCCTGTCTGCATATTCTGATTTGATTTTCTGCTTTGAAATACTACATGCAAATCATGTCTTACATTTTCAGTACAATTTTAGCTGTGATTCTTCTACTGATCTTAGATGTAGCTCACCCTGTTTTCTATAACATTAATAGGTTCTGAGGCTAGAGCTCCCGGCACTGAGAGCGACCCTGACTACCAGCCTGATCCGGAGGCTGATGTTGAGGAGGAGAATACCAATACCCCTGCTGACGAGCACCACCGGTAGCTAGAGTATTTGATTAGACTGGATATTTTGAGATCTGTATATGTTTTGGATTATTGTGGTTCTGGTGGCCACGATTTTATACTTAAAACTTTGTAGATACTTTTTTTTTTTTTTTGTGCATCTTATAGGAACCACTACTTGAAACCATTGTTTTTATGTGACGGATGTCCATCACTAGTGGTTCTTCTTGGTTCTTTTTTGAGGATATATTTTCTTTTATTTATATATATATATGCATTGTTAAATTCTTCTCTCTTTTAAAGCTTTATATGATGACTCGATTTGCCACTATTGGGCAGTGTCTGCTCTGATTTTCGCTAAACGAGCAGACACTCTGTGATTTGTCCTGGGAATCATCCAAAGCATGATCCGTATAGCACGGATTTTTGGGCACGGAAATCTGAGCCGTCACAGAAGGGGTACCTACTAAAGCAGATACTGGGATGTTAACAAAGAGGATGATAGTCTGCTAAAGCAAGTGAGCTCTGCTATGGCAGGGGCTACCAAAGAGCAATGCCATACGCAGTCTAACTTCTTTGAAGCACACGATGGTGATGTTTTTTTTCTTTCAGGCACAAGGCCCTCAAATTACGTGCATGCATTATGATACCATGTGGCACTTGTCCAAAAAAGTGAGCCGTGAACCCTGGCATCTATTCAACGTGTGCTCGGGTCCCGCTATCCTAAACTCGCTCATTATATTCCATAATTTTTTTTCTTTTATTAATTTTTGACTTCTTCATTGTTTTCAAAATGAGAATGGCCTTTAATCTCTTCAATATCATCTTCCCTTCCTCAGTCACAATCAAATCTTTGAAGGCCATCTAGAAGATAATTAAATTAGAGATCAACCAGGCATCCTAAATTTCAAATAAGACTGCCTTGTCTCCCCAAGTGATGCTCAGTCTGTATATAGAAGTCTTCCAATTGCAATACATATCGCTGTATCTAGCTAAAATACAAGGCTTAGCCTCATTAGATTTTTCTGGGAGTCAACCATGGCTCCTCCACACAATTGAACTTAATGGATGAACAAGCTAAAATTCTCCTCAGTAGGTATGAAACGTAATATGAATACTTTGTGGGCAATAATACACCTTCCACATGCCGCAAGTTCAACTCTAATGGAGTCACCTCGTTGGATTGTTGTGGTTATTCTCCATACAATCTCTGCTAGTTGGCAAGAGAACCGATAAGAATCCGCGTGGACCCATATCAGAAATACGCGTAAATAGAAGAGGATTAGAGGCAGGGGTGTACGTCAATGGGACGGGTTAGGGCCAGACATCCCTAAAATCTTGGCCCCGCTCTAGGGGCCGGGCCAAAACTAGGCCTTAGCCTGGCCATTACTTAGGTGGTTTTGATATCCAGCCCTGGCCCGAACCTTGGGTGGGCGTACGCCTTCGGACTTTATTATTTTCTATTATTTCTTTTAAGGTTTTTGTAAATTTTATTTTTTCATTAATGATATAAAAAGATTTTTAGAATGAGGGAATATAAATTTCTAAAACCTTTTATAAATGTTTAAATTACCAAAAATATCTTCATAACTCTCATTGGATAAATCCAATGATAATATTTAATGTTTTTTTGGTAATTTAATTGTAGTATATATATATATAAAGAGATGCACAAGTGGGGTCAGACTTACCGTCTTTAACGTACTAAGCCTTGAATATTTCGAGATAGTCAAAGGCATAAGAAGAATGTCTTATATACTATCATCAATAATATTTCCTTCAAAGTTGATGGACTTGAAATCGAAAAGAATGATAGTTTAATGTCTTCTATATGACGTCTAAGGAAGGTGGAACCCAAACCTCTTTCCCATTGTTGTTGGCTCCCTCCAAAGATGGATATCTGAAGCTTAATGTTGATGGAGCTTTAATTGATGGCAGGGCTTCAATAGGTGGATTTATCAGAAACGAGAATGGTGAAGCAATGATTGCCTATTCTAAACCTACTACCTCTGATAATATTTTTCACTGCAAACTTTTGGCTTTATTGAGAGGTGTAGAAATGAGGGTAGAAATTGGTGCAAAAGCCCTGATTGAATTGGATTCTAGTAAAGCTATTGATGCAGTTTTGGGTACCAATAATCTATAGAAATATCGAAAGGAGGATCGGATTAACAGCCTCAGGAGGAGGTTTTCTGATATATCTTTCAAGCATGTTTGGCGTGAACCCAATGGATGTGCTGATTTCTTAGTTAAGCATGACTTATATGCTGACTCTGTAGTGCGATGGTACCCTTTAGATTTTCCTTTAGAGCTTTATTCTCTCATTAGAAAGGATTTGATATGCATGTATAATCGATCTTGATCTTTTCTTAATAATAAGGGGTGAGGACCCCATAACCTCGCTACCTATAAAAAAAACAAAAAAACTTATTAAGCCTTTTTTTGTATAGACCCTTCATTAAAAACCAAGCACAAAGTACAAGTCATGAAACCAGCATGGCTTGAAGGGGAGCTTTGGAATCACCATCACCCTCTAGCCACACCCAAACCCAAGATTTAGAAAACAGATCCTACAATAGAGAGAGCAAGAGGCTCTACAAAAGATACATGTCAGCGAGAACATCCCTACTAGCTACACCTTACCACCCAGTGATCCCAGAACACTAAAAAGATCCCATCCCCTACAGCTGGGAAACCACCCCAAAAGCTCAGTTACTCATCCAAGAAGACTGCCCTACCCGAATTAATAATGCAATCCTGAATTGAGAACGGTTGAATAAGCTTTCGATTGTGAACCCACTGCAATGCCTGAGACTTTTCTGCCATCCTAGGACAATCGGATTCTTTTTCTTAATAAATTGATTTTATCTTTTTCTGTAACAAGCCCTTGCTCAGTTTAACAGACAAGGGGCTTTTTATTTCGAGGTCTACTCCTGCCCTCTTACCCATGTTTTACCCCTAGCCTTAGAGTCTAGGGTTGGGCCAGAAGGACTGACCAGCCAGCCCGACCCGCTTGACAGCCTTAACTAGAGGATGGTGCAGTAATTTTCTAAATTGCACCAAGATTCAATAATTAGGGGTTAATGTGAGCAACATAGAAACAAAGTATGGATTCCGCAATCATTCGTTGGGATGTCGGTTCGGTCTAATTTGGATAAATTTGGGTAAGATTCAAAATATTCGGGATTATAAAAAGAAATAATAACTTATTACCATATATGTTGACCTATTTAAAATTTAAAATGATGTAAACAATCAAATTAGTGTTAGATATAGTCTGGATATGTTAACAACTTACAATTATAAAAAAATTCGAAGAATCGATGAATCGAGCAAATATTCGGCAAAAAGTTTGTTAGAATATCTATTCGGAGAATTTTTTCCAAAATTTTGATTAATTCGGAGAATTTTGTGACAGGTCATAAACAGTGATGGCGATGTTGTAATATGGTGGACATTACCACTGAATCATTCCTCTTCAGTTGGTGTTTTTACTACTGTAAACAATGGATACTGTGTCAACTTTTCCTGTGAGCCTATTATTATTCAATATAGCAACACATTTTATTATGATTTTTTTTTTTTAAAACCTAACCTTATCAAATTCATGGTCTCATCTATACCATGTGGAACGCATGTGCTTCATTCTTATGGCCAAGTTCCAATTCTCTGAGAATTGAGCCCTGAACATTAATTAGCTAACAAATGTAGTATAATTGGCAACGCGATCTTGTTTCGAATTTTGCTTGACAGCCTATATCTTTTGTGTCATTTTCACGTCCTTCATTACTCAACCTATCTTTTTTCAGTTAATTAAACTACTAGATATCACTTTTTTTTTAATAAACGAGAAATTTCATTAAAAAAATGGGGAAGAAGAGGGTGAGCAAGGAGCTCAACCCTGCTCTACCCAGCAGGAAACAAGTACGATATCTAGCTAGGTGACGTCGGCCAAACCTGAAGTAGCCCTAATCTTAGGTAACATATCAGCCATCCCATTTCCTGACCTATTGAATGCGGCAAAAACTAACCGAAATATCATGCAGATTAATCCGAATCTCCTCTTCAATCCTCCAAAGATACCATAGCAAGGGGGCTGGAGTTGCCTTTTAACCAACCTATTGGGCGCCACCACCGAATAAGTTTTTATTTTTTGATAGGTGAGAGCTAGGCTCGAAACTGTGACCTTGAGGTTGCAATTTTTTCAACCTTCCATTGTGCTACAGGCCCCCACCGCCGACTCACCTTCAATGATATGTTCGACAAAATATCCGGTATTGGCCCATAACGGCTAATATGTTAGACAAAATATCAAAAATGCTCTTTTTGGCAATTTTTTTTGTTTTATTTTTTTAAATATTTTACATATAAGAAAAGATACTTCAATGTTGGCCGGTTTGGCAAATAAGTATTCAATATAATCAATATGAATTGGCCTGAAACTCGGGCGACATGCCGATATATATCGGTCTTTAAATCCTTGTGCTGACTATTGTTATTAAAAAAAAAGATCAAGAACCAACAAGACTTATTCACTAAAATGTAAATTTTCACATCTAAAGTGGATTTCTAGGGGACATATATAATACAACCTTTAGGCATTTACATTGAAGAGTTTATTCATGATTCTTCAAAGTACAAAGCTAGGGTTAGTTCACATTTAAGAGTGAAAGTGGCAACACAAACTCACAACACTCCAAAAGTGTATAATCTAATCCACAAAGATCTATCCTCCAACTTGCATTGCCAGCTAAATGTAGGGCCTCCATGGTCACATGGGCACCAACATTCAGTTTTCTAAACAAATCAATGCCTCACCCATATAAAACCCTAACCCTCTTCCACAAATTTCATCATCTATATCTCTCTTCCCCTCTCTCTAAGCACAACAAACTGTAGTTCTTAGAGATGGGTTCAAAGGCCTTTGCATCAACAACTCTTCTCCTCTCTTTCAACCTTCTTTTCTTCTCCCTGGTCACTTCCACTAATGTCCCTTGCCCACCTCCACCTGCAAAAATCAAGCCAACTCCCAGGCCACCACACTCCATTCCAACGTTCCCACCTTCTTACCCCAAATGTCCTAGAGATACCCTAAAATTAGGTGTTTGCGCCGATTTGCTGGGTGGCTTGGTGAACGTGGTGGTGGGGACACCACCAAAAACACCTTGTTGCAATCTCATCAGTGGCCTGGCTGACCTAGAAGCAGCCGTGTGCCTTTGCACTGCCATAAAAGCCAGTGTCTTGGGCATAAATCTCAATGTCCCTGTGTCCCTGAGTTTGCTCCTGAATACGTGTGGGAAAAAGGTCCCTTCAGGGTTCCAATGCGCCTAAGTGTTTATGCTGTTTAGAGTGTTATATAGGCTTAATTTGGATTTGTGGCTATGGTTTCTCTTTTGTTCACTTAGTAGTAAATCTTCTATTGGGGTAGCTATAGGTGTATTGATTATGTAGTGGGAATGGTTTTCTACTCAGACCTTCTCACCTTCATATTAAGAATAAGGGTAAGGGCTAGTGATGAATAAGTCGCCAAACAAAGTTTTGTGTTAAGTGTTTTATTTATGTATTGAAATGTATTTCACCTACATATATTGTAGAAATAAAGCTTATTTGAGTAGTGAATTGCTTCTTACTACAAAAGAGGAACATGGTAGCAAAGGTCAAAATCTTGGCTTTCCGGTCCGTATCGGCCAACTCCAAAACCGATATGTATTGGTTAGCTCCAAACCCATTGGTATGTATCGTCGTCCCATGCATACCAATATATGGAGCGATACATTTAATGTATCGATTTGGTGATCTCTAAAATCGATATGTATCAGACCATAAGTATTTATCTACGATACCTTTATTTGAGTAGGGCCGAGATGTGTATCGGCCCTACTAGTGCTCTTCCCATCGTCATTTTTAATTTTGGGCAATATGGAAAGAGCGGAGAACCAAAGGATCTTTCAAGGGAGATTTAGGATTTCCCTTCCGGTTGCCAACGTGTTAGGCTCATGGGCCAAACGGGTTTATCAGTCTATGAATCTAGATCCCATTCCAATATAGTCATGTGAATTGCTGTTTGGTGTGGCCTTCTCTGGGCCACCTTTTCTTTTTCTTTGATTTTGCTTTTGATCTCTTTTACGCGGAGATTCTCGCTCCGCTCCCTGATCTCCCTGATCTTGTTGTAATTTTATTTCATCAATGAAATTTCAACTATTACCCAACAAAAAAAAAAATTACGAAAATTTGATATTTCAAAGATGAACAAATAAAACTGTCTTCAGATCCGTGAAAGTATAATTCTAATAGATTGCTAGGGTAAATGAAAATGCACTCACTTGTTCTTTTGGAAGAATGACGAATGCACCATCGTCCAGTATGTGTGTCATGGTTTTAAATCTCAAAAATCCGAGGTGTATGGGATAGGGCCGCGTAGCAGCGATACACGTCTCGTGTTTTGGCGCTATGGTGTGAAATGAAAAAGGGTTTTAAATGATCTTACCCAATTAAAATATGTGTTTGATCTTACACCTTTAATATACTTATTGTTATGCCATGTGGCACATATATGTGATCAATTTTAATAGTTCAATTGACTGTCTATTACTGGAACATATATTAGTTAAGCAAATCACACCTACAAAGCGATGCAAACCATCAATGAGCTTCAATATTAGCTAGCTGTTACTTAAAATAAAAAAAGAACAACGGATATTAGAGTGATAGCCTTCCACTGGTCATCATATTGACTAAATATGATGAGTGAAAATCTTTCATGTATATGAAAGTGACCATTAGTACACTTTCAATAGTGTATAAAGAACACATCTTATACTGATTCAATTTTAGAAAGGTAAGTTCCTCTTTTGAGTCTCAGGGTGAGACGTGGTATAATTATCGTGTCGCTCAACTCAGATATATATGCGAAACATATCGCCTGAGACATCTCATCTTAGGGGTCATTTAAAACCATAATGTTTGAGATGTGTGTGAATTTTAAGAGCATTGAGACCCATGCAGGGGTATAGTCAGGAATTTTTGTTGGTGGGAGTTATAAATGATAAATATAATGTTAGTAGTTATTTTACCATCGATTTGAGAGCTTCTATATTATAAATTTGGGGGCTTATATACAAACAAAAGTTGTATAAGAATCATGCTTAATAGAAACTGTAGAATTAAATAAGGGTTTGAGCTGATTCGGGGGCTTCTACATCATAGATTTGAGGACTTATATACAAACAAAGGTTGTATAAGAACCATACATAAAAATTCTAGAATTAAATGGGAGCTTGACCCGATTTGAAGGCTTCTAGCTACATCATAGATTTGGGGGCTTATATATAAACAAAGGTTGTATACGAACCATACTTAATAGAATTGGGGGCTTGAGCACCCACACCCTTCTATGTGGCTACACCAGTAGATCATGCACATGTCAGAGAGAACCTTATGCATGGGTGGGGCACCACCTTGTACCAACTACCAACTCATTATCATCATAATTGAGCGTCGCATCTATATCTATGTTGAGACGTCTACACTGTAGACTCACGAGATTTGTTACGTTTTGTCCTGCATGGGACACATTTTGCATCAAATATTAGTAGTAGTTAGAGTTTTGTCTTACATAGGATACCTTTTGCTGGTACTGGACAGGTTCAGGGTCATCCTGAACCAGACTTATTAACCACCTCTCTTGATCTGAACGTGACCTGATCAGTTAACCTCTAAACCTTGTCCTGAATTTGAACTCGGAATTGTTAAAAAATACAAGATTTTTTGCATATAACCCCTATGTTTTGACATATTTATAAATATTACCCCTATTTTACTTATTTATAAATAATTCCCTAAATTACAGTTTTGTGTTTAAGTAACACCTTGATTATTGTTATGTTAATTATTATCTCTAAAAAACCAAAGTGGCGTTAAAGAAGCATTTCTATCACAAGAAAAAAAATTATGTAGGTCATAAGTGTCATTTACTTTTTTAGAGATGGCTGTAAACAAAAGAGAAACTTAAGGTATTATTTAAGCACAAAACTGTAAATTAGGGGATTCTTTATAAATAAGTGGAAATTAAGAAATTATTTAAAAATAAGTGAAACAGAAGGTGACATTTTTTACTACTCCCAAAAAACCCAAAAATATAATATATATGCATGCCTCGTCAAAAACAGACCTAAGTCTAACTTGAGGTGGACCTGTTTACGTAACAGGTCTGGATTTTCGACCATAACCAGTAAAGTCGAGTCTTTTAAACCCAAATCTGTATTTGTGTGACTTTGAAAAATCTGCCAGGTGGAACCGACAAGATAATATGCATAAGGCTATACACAAACTCCATGCATAATCCACAACCGAGTGCGCTGACCAACCTAAATCGTCCAACTTTTCCCCGTCTAGAATGGGCACCATCTCCACATAACATTGATTGCTTATTGAAATTCTAGATGCGGCTATCGGATTAATTCCTAATCAATCAAGCAATTATAAAAGCACCACACAAAAGATAGGCCACCAATTTTCACTTAGAAAGTCCGATCACTGAAAAAAAACCATTGGACAAAAGTCCAAAACCATGGGACCGATCGAAGTCCAAACAAACAAATTGGCTATAAAAAAATATTACAAAGAGTTACAAAGGTTTACCAAAATTGCACACGTCCTATCAAACCTCTAATCAATCCAACAACCCAACACGAACCATCTCCATAGCTAGCTCCGGATTTGTTTGCCCTATCCAACCGTTGATCCTCACATAATGTTCCAACCGATGATCACCACACACCGATCCACCCAAACTCCCTGAGCACCCAATAAACACCCAAAATCCATGAGAAATTTCGATACTAAGGTGGAAGGAGAAAAACCCTATGAATTTGAAATAAAAATAACTTTCGCACTCAATAGATTTGCACTCTATAGATTTCAAAGGAATTAGAAAAGCAAAATAATTTCAAACATGGGAGTATGGATGATCTAACTGAGTAGAAGGCTATAGTAAGATGAGATCATCTTAGTATAAGGTATAGAATTTTATGGGCTTAACTCAACTTCACAAAATTGGCTTGTAAGGTGAGATTTGTCTAGGCTTATATATAGCCCAAGGCCATTGTGACCTAGGCGATGTGAGGCTATCATTCACGCCCCCTCACGTGTTACGTGTCTCTCTATATTCCTGTTGTTACCTGCTCTAATACCATGTGGAAATCCATGAGCCTAACTCAATCTCACAAAACTGGCTTTCAAGGTGAGCAGTACCCAAACTATATATAGCCCAAGAACTCCAAGTCCACATCCAATGTGGGACTATTCTAACATAAGGTACGAGAAGGAGTACCAACTTAGTAAAAGGTCAATACTTAACTATCAAATATTGGCAAGCTCATACATTAAATGACAGTGCATTCTCCAAAAGGAGATTGTGCTGAGTGTGCACTCAGGTTACCATGTCCCAATCAATAGAGCTATTGTTTAGGTGTGGCTCTATGAGGGGGCCCCTTGATTGGGCAAATGGGATTGATGGTCATGTCCACAGACTGGATCACAAGTGTTGTGATTTTAATCTTATTTTACTCGTAAGTGCACGAATCGTGATGTAGATGTAGATGCAGAGTACGAAATCGTTTTCACGAGGATTGGTCAGAAAATTAAAATCGGAAATATCAACTAACCAAAAGAATCACCACAAATCTATCACAGTATTTACTAATTTAAAGAGTCTGAGGGTTTTGATAGATGAGATAAATACTAACAAAAACTGAGAATTTAAACAAATAATAGAAGATAAGGATTGAGATACTAAATCTTTCCATCGTAGGTCTATCATTCATTCAATACAAATCTGTGATTAAGATAAGAGATTCACAAAAGATGTCTATGTACAAGCACGAGACACGAATACCCATGAGTTCTAAAATGCAGATATGAGATCAAGGAGATGTATGATTAACATTCCATGAGTATATGATTAACACTCACACCTCAGATAACACTTAGAATCAAATCTCTGAATAAATTTCACACTACAGATCTAAAATCAATGAGATGTATGATTAATATTCCATGAGTATATGATTAATATTCACACCTCAGATAGTGGTAGAATTTGCCCTGAGATAATAGAGATTAGAATAAAATTATTATTGCAAATCTGAATCACGGGGCATGATTAGCTCCTATAGCTTAGATGGCGAGGAGATTATATCCATACAAATAGTAATGCCAGAGTCCACAAAATGATTTAACATCTTCATTACATATTTGTATTATTATGAATAAATATCTCGGATGAGATTCATTAGACCCTCATCCTTAATAAAACTAGCCACACATGATGAAATTGAACAATATGATTAAAAAGTAAATTGACATAAACATTAAAATATCATGCAAAGTTTTAATAAAATTCACAAAAAGCTTTAATCCAAGCTGGTAAATCCGTCTTCAAAAGTGCCGAAATAAATAATGTGTCTAAATCTTTAAGCTAAAGGAAATGAATAACAAGAAAAACTCCAACAACTGGGATTGAATGCCCTAGAAAAAAAACTCAAAGCAAAAGCAAAAATGCAACGAGAGAAGATCCCCCCGAATTCTCAGATTTTTTTCTTAAATATCTTTCTGTTTCGGAATTCGAATTTTGAACTTGGTTGATTGATCGACTTAAGTGGTTGATCAATCGACCAGATTTAACTTTGAATTTTGAATTTAAATCCTCTTTGTTATGTCGATGCATCGATCTTAGGGGGTCGATTGATCGACATAACCAAATAATTCGGGTCCAGCATGTCCTTTGCTTCACTGTTCCGGTGTTTGTTTACTTTGCGTTCTTTTATGCTTCTTAATGCATCCAATGACCAATTTTATCTGAAACTCATAAAACTTCACAAATTCCATTAAATGGCTTTCATCGGATGGCTAAATGCGGGTCTTTAGGGATGAAATTTCATCATATTTCACTACTCATCAACAAGAAACAACTAAGTTTACATAATATGTTTATAAGTAACTAAGCTATTTTTTAATTTTTTATTGGAAAGTGAGATTATATTTCTAAAAGAGAAAAATAACACAAATCAAGGCGAGCAAGGAGCTCGACAAGAGAAAAAAAACAGATTAAAATAAGCACAAAGGACCTCTTGTTAGTCAGCCTTGAACTAGAAGATGGAAAGTTCATGAGCTGCATATTGTTCTCCAATTCAAGTGGTTCGTGAGTAGGGGTAAAATTATCACTCGTTGATTACTAAAGGCGCAAGGGTATGATCATTCAGAACTGTTAAACGGCGCGTTTGAAGCATGAATAAATAACAGCCCATTGCGTCTTCAATGTGACATGGTGCATATTACTAAAACAATTTCTCTGCAAGAAATTGTGCTCAAGTAGATCATTGGGGATATTGGGATCAAGGTCAAGAGTGAGGGATTCATCTCTCAACCTTATCACTCTGATGAACCTCTGCAGCAGAATGGGGCCTTCTTCCTTCTATTTCCCCATACCTAAAATATGCAATTAGAACCCTCCATATCAGCCGCACTTGTTAAACTTAACACTGTTGCATCTCATACTGATTCCCCATATACTACAAAAAATAAGACTATTAACAACAGTTTTTTGCAGCAAAAAATTGCCGCTGTTAGCAAAAAACTATTAAAGGCTATTAAGACTATTAGCGACAACTTTTTTGTTAATAGTGGCAGTTTATGGCTGCTGCTAATATGACATAGGAGGCATTTTCAAAGACATTCAAGGCAACCATCTCACTTTCTGCCATGGCCCAACCAAAGCTGAATACATTATCCAAGAAATGTGTTCCGAAATGTCGACTAATTTGCATATTACTAATCTCCTCGTTCAATCAGTTTCCTTAGGTAGCTGAAATGCAATTCCTTGAAAGCATAAACACCTTGTGAAGAGCATTCACACTCAGCTACAAGCTTCAATACTGCAAATTCACACATATCTAGAGGAATCTAATACCTATGTAAAAAAAAATTCGCTAAAGGTCCTTCAGGTAAATCCACTGTGGTTAATTTGATGGCACCACGCTGCAGAATTCCCTGTACGCTCACATCAGAGAAGACCTAGTTAATTAAATATTATGATCACTTGTAATCTTCTCCTTCAAGGAAAAAGGGTGGCCCCTCTTAAACCCCAATTGCCAATCGGAAAAAAAAGATAAATGACAATGTTATTATTAATATGGAAAATGATCTCCTAACTTAGTCACGGGAGATAAGCCCATGACTAGATCCTATTGATTGCATGTCACATTAGCTGACTATAATAGTCAATTGATGTGACATGCAGCTAATTGTAGCTCGAGCCATAAGCATTTCTCTCATGATCCATTGAGGTTCAATTCCCTATTAATATTATATTAAAGATTATATGAAATTGTAGTCAAAATGTCAGAGCTCAAGGATAAGTAGGCATGGAAAAAATTCATAAAAAGTTGGTAAAATATTGAAAATTTTGGAAAAAAATGGGGAAAAATTTAGAGACATATAAAAGTATAAAACTTAAATTATTTTTTTTTGAAATAATTGAAGGAACATATTAAAATTTCTTAAAAGATTGTAAAGAAGTATTAAAAATTATGATGCATTGAAAAGTCAGTCAACTAATGGCAATTTAATACAACTTTTTTGTGATTAAAACATGATTTCTTCATTTTATGACTAATTAGTCACGTTCTAATAATGAAATTTTCAACAAGTCTCTGACTTTGGAGATTATACCCCTAACTAACCCATGCATTAATTATCCACAAAAAATATCCTTCAGCCAGACTCTAAATGCCTTATCACCAATCAATCTTACAATTTTCTCAGTAATTCGACCTAAGCTCAACGAACACTCCATCCCCAAAGAAGGATGGTTTGCCGTTTTTTTTTTTTTTTTTAATTTTTTTAATTTTTAATTTTTTAATTTTTGCTAGGCAAAAGGGTTTTTACGGGTCTCCACTCTGCTTGGATTACGAGAAAATGAACTTTTTTTTAAATTTACGAAATAAGCAAAATTTTATGTATAAAATAAAATCACGAGGGTCAATGGTGGCAACAACATATATAACTAGAGAGCCTATCCTGTCTTGGGGTATGCCCTTAAGCCATACGGCCCATGCTCCATTTCAATCTTTTAGCAACAATATTGTGCGAAAAAATAGACCTTTCAAATTCTAAAGGTTGGAAAAGTAATTTTATCAGATTTTAGATACATGAAAGTTGGGTAAGTGATGTGGAATCGACTTCTAAAAATTGGGTAAGCCTTATTATCCTTTATCTTAATGATGTGTTTGGATAAGTGGAAAATGATGAAATGTGATGAGGTGCCACCAAACCTTGAACCCCCGACATTTTACAAAGGATCTATTAGCATACCAAGTGACACAAGGGAAGTTTGGTGGACAATGGCGGAATCTGGAGGGTCAGATTTACAAATCGATCATGTTCCACCGTTTGGATGAAAATTATGGATTGACAAGATAGATCCCAATTTTTTCTAATTTTCAAGTTTAGTGTATAAGAGTATCCCTCGGAATTTCAATTTGTTAAGCCCTCGGAAAACTTAAATAAGGCTATCCAACCAATATACTATCAAACCAGTGAAAAATGGTGGAAAACAAGGAATCCTGTAGATTCTAGCAAGCTAAGAATCCGTGATAAAAATATAGGGTTTTTGGCAAATAACCCCTGAGTTATGTTCATATTATAAATAACCTCCAGTTATGGCTATTTGCTTTAAATCTCCTGAGTTAGTATTTTAGTGTTCATAAACACCCTCTTTAACCATGCTACTTTAAATGGTTAATTAGCCGTTAAAGAATAACCTAAATACCATATTTATCCTTTTAAAAATTAAATTACTAAATTGCCACCCTCTACCCGTGGGAAGAGTAATTTTAAATCCATCCCACCACTTACAAAAAAGAATAGTTTTAAATCCACCCACCAAATATTTGAGTTCACCCACGCTGAAAAACATTGACTGCATTGAATCGGACGATGGAGATCGTTTATCGTCCCAACCTTTCACACGATGGATCTTGAGATCACGGTGGCACCATTAGACGGTTGACTGCATTGAATCGGTCAATGGAGATCATTTATCGTCCTAACCTTTCACACGATGTATCTTGAGATCATGGTGGCACCATCAGATAGTTGACTGCATTGAATTGGACGATGGAGGTCGTTTATCGTCCCAACCATTCACACGATGGATCTTGAGATCATGGTGGCACCATCAGATGGTTGATTGCATTGAATCAGATGATGGAGATTGTTTATCGTCCCAACCTTTCACACGATGGATCTTGAGATCATGTTGACACCATCAGATGGTTGATTTTTTATTTCATGTGATACACACCCAAAAAAATGACACCTTAAAATTAATTTTAACCGTATACGTGATGTTAAGGTCACTTTTCTGAGATGTTGCCACGAAATAAAACACTGATCGTCTACTGATATGCCTGAACGATCTCCATCGTCTTATTCAATGCAATCAATGTGTTTTAGCGTGGGTGAACTTGAAGATTCGGTGGATGGAAGCAGATGCGGTTAGGCAATCCAATTCCTAAAAATGAATCTTGAATCATATAGGAAATTGGAGGGACGAGTATTTTGAGTGGAACATGTAGATTGAAGGTTTTCTTTTAAAAAATAATTGCATCATTTGCCACAAATCCCCCATTGGTTGAGTATTCGTCCAAACGTTGGTATGCTTTAATCGGGGAATCACCCATAAACTAAGTCTTGAATCTGATGGGTGAATGAAGGGCCTTTTAGAAGAGTACCTTTAAATCCACTCACTGAATCTTTAAGTTCACCCATGCTGAAGCACGTTGATTGAATTGAATCAAACGATGGAGATCATTTATCCTCCCAATCTTTCACATGATGGATCTTCAGATCATGATCGTACCATCAGGCGGTTAGTGCTTTATTTCACGTGGCACACATCTCAGAAAAGTAACCTTAACATCACGTGCATGCTTTAAATTGATATTAAGGTCACTTTTAGGGGTGTGTATCACATGAAATAAAAAATCGGTCGTCTGATGGTATACTCATGATCTAAAGATCGATCTCATGAAAGATTGGGACGATAAAAAATTTCCATCGTTTGATTCAATGTGAAACTCAAAGATTTTGTGGGTGGATTTAAAGGTACTCCTTTTAGAATAGTAGTCAATTATAATGGCATGACTTGTAAATAAAGGTGAATGAAGGGCCTTTTAGAATGGTGATAAACTTTAATGGCATGACTTGTAAATATAGATGAATGAAGGGCTTTTTAGAATGGTGGTATTTTTAAAATATTGGTTTCATTAAGGGCAAAATAGGCTTTCCGTCCATAAACTCATAGCTAGTTAACGGCAGGGAGTTATATGAAACAGAAACATAAAAGTAGGGGCTGTAGAATAAATACTCATAACTCAGGGGGTTTCTTATAATATTAGCATAACAAAGGGGGGTATATGCAAAAAAAACCCAGAAATATAAGATTAATAAATCATTTTCATATTTTTATCCAAAAACACCCTTAATGTCTGTAATTAAGGCGATTAAGGGGGATAATTGGGTATTATTATTACTTTTAGCACTCATTAAAGGTTCTCAAAAGAAACCTAATGGGATTATGAAGTCCTATCATCTGATGCTTCAGAAGACAGCTTTGAACAATAATTACGCTAAAAGAGGGTACAAATTTTTGTTTGTTTATCTGAAAGAATATAACCCAGAAAAAAAAAAAAAGTTCACATGTTTCCTTGAGGAATGAACCTAGCTAGCATTATTTGAGAGTCAGACGTAACAAATCCCTAAAACCTGTGGCCCGATTCAGTGTTCCATCTTCACCCTTCCGGTCAAAGCCAATAATCTCCCACTTGGAGAAAAAGAGAAGTAGCTATAGTTCTCGGCTGTAAATAATTTGATTCCGTTTTTTTCTCCTTATAAAAAATTATAACATGGTGAGTAGAACTTTGAAGTTTGAAGTTTGGATGTGTCCTGCAATTTTAATTTGGGTATCCTGTAAGAGTTGGTAATTGGCTAACCGACCGTTCCAGATGGTGATTTAAAAAGGGCCACTTTTCAGAATTGGTGCCACCCACGGTGAACATGCATACGATATCTTCTTTTTTATTTTTTTTAAATTGGTGCTATATATATGATTCAAAGCGGTCAATCCCACAATCATGTAAAGTATAGTGTCACACATTTAATGCGCATTGACTGCTTTAAATACCATGATTTACAAGTCTTTTTTCTATAATCTTCCACGCCATAGAACTTTAGGCCATGGGATACTATATATATATATATATATATATATATATATATATATATTGACTCGAAGAGGAACACATCTCAAAAGATGGATAGTACAAGGTTGGAATTTCCTATACAAAAAATATTTTTTCTAAATGAGTTTTAAGTACAGGGTTGATAAAGTATTAAGAAAATTTTAGGGAGGATTTAAACAATTAAGTTTAGAGAGAGATGGTTTTAGAAATTTTTCCAAAAAAGAAGAAAAGAGCATGGGAATTTTGGTTTTAATTTTTTGGGGGTACTCTCATTTCCACCGTTAAAAGCGTTGACTATCTTGAATCAAATGATGAAGATCAGTTCACAACCTAATCTTCCACAAGATAGACCTTGAAATGTTGGCTTACCTATCAGATGGTCAGATGTTGATTCCAAGGGGAACACGTCCCCAAAAGTGACATAAGAACCCTCCTCATGGTAGGGTAATGGTCAGGTCCAACAAAGTAAAGTCGGATTTCCAGTCCTACCCCATCTACTACCTTTGAAAATCGAAGAATCTTAATTGCAATCATGCTATAAAAAGTGAAAATCAAAAAAATCTAAATTCTCCTATTTCCAAAACAATAGATGAGGTAGGACTAGAAATCTGATTCTACTTGGTAGGACCTGTCCATAGTCCCCTCATGGTAAACCTGGGATCATGATTACTTTTGGGGATGTGTGCCATGGGAATTGACACTTGATTGCCTAATAAGTAGGCCATGATCCTCAAGATGTACTGGGCGGAAGATTAAGATGGAAACCGATCTGCATTGTCTGATTGTAGGCAGCCAACTATTACAAGGGCGGAAACTCTAGACTTTGGACACCATGCAAAATATTTGTTCTATAAACAAAAAGCTGAGAGCGGAGGGTATTTTCGTCATACTTTTTAATTAATAATTAAGAAAGGAAGCTTATTTGGACGCAAGAAGTTGGCCAGTCAACATGATTTGAAAAAAAAACTTGGTTCCGTGCAGAAAAACAATATCGAAGTACGGGAGTCCTTGGTAGCTAACTCCCATGCTACGACTGCTGAAATTAAGCAAAGCATCTGACGTTCACGGATGGAATCAAAACTCAAAACCTGTGCACCTCACCAGAGCTCTGTTTCCAACTTCGATACCCACGCCACCCACAAACTACACTCCAAACCTCCCTATTTCATTTCCCCAGTCCCCCTCCCCCACTCCAAAAACCCTAACCTACAATTTCGAGCCTTCCAATTTATATACCTTTTCCTTCGCAAAATTTATTACAATTTCCGCTTCACCCATGGAGCACTGAATCCAAATGACCCATAAAAGAAAATAAAAGAAGTCACGGGCCTTCCACAATTTCATCTATAAAACTCCCTAACTCTCTCCCATTAACCAAAGATTTATAATAGTTTTTGAGCCGTTTTGGGTTTCACCATGGGTTCCAAAGTTGCTGCTCTCATCATGGCTCACATGATTTTGGTGACCACATTTTCCCCTCAAACACATGCATGCGGTTTCTGCTCACGACCAACTCCTTCCTACCCAAGCCCCCCCACCACATCCCACCCACCACCCCATGGCAAACAACACCGACAACCATCAACCCCACCATCCACCAAACCGCCGATCATCGTCCCCCCGATCATCATTTCGCCACCGGTAGTAATGCCTCCAGTAACCAAGCCGCCACCGGCTTATCAGTATCCGCCTTACACTGGATCACCACCTTCGGGTGGAGGCGGTCTTACACCACCGTCGGGTGGTTTTCCGGGATTCAATCCACCTCCGGCAACTTCGCCGACTTGTCCAATCGATGCGTTGAAATTAGGGTTGTGTGTCGATGTGCTGGGTGGGTTGGTGCATGTTGGGTTAGGGGACCCAATTGAGAACAGTTGTTGTCCAGTGATACAAGGGTTGCTAGAGCTGGAAGCGGCTGTTTGCCTTTGCCTCGCTATCAGGATTAAATTACTCAATATCAACATCTTCATTCCAATTGCTCTACAAGCTCTTATCACTTGCGGCATGACACCTCCACCTGGTTTCATTTGCCCACCACTTTAAATGGCCGGTGCTTCCATTTTAGATTGAACACTTTTTCCTCTCTAAGGTTTGTTGGTATCTCTTCTAGAATTAGGGTTTGGTCATTGGTGTTGTTCCATTGTTACTTTTGTTAGGGTTTGCTTATTTTCTTGTACGTTAGAAGTGTAACTTTAATTAGTAGGTTAATGTGAGTATGAAGGGGGTTTACTTTTACTGTTTATTAATGGGAAAGTTTGTGCATGCTTTATGTAGTCCTGAATTTGCTTTATCTGCACAATTTATGTTCTTTTGTGACATAAATGTCATTTTGGAAGGCTAATAATGTTGTTGCGTCTCTTGGAATCTTTATTAATATCGGTTAATAATAATGTAGGTAGGGCTAATTAGGTTGAGAACAGCTCTTTTAGGCAGCTAAGCTCTTTGATGTTCCAACCTAAAATTACTCAACTCTAAATCGGCTCCATGAAACTCGAACCTAGTAATATGAATTTTATTTATTTTTTATTTAAATTTAATTCTTATTATCTTTTTTTAATTTTTTTAAACTGTTATCAATCTTTCGAGGAGAGCGAGAGCAAAATAGAAGAAGATAGAGTCTCTGTCGTGATTGTAAATCTCAGGATTTCTTGCATTGGATGATTTATGATTTCTATAAAAAAGTAATTTACTATATAGGAATTACCTGATGTAAATTAATTCTCAATCACCTAATATAAATTAGGTGATTGAGAATTATATAAAAAAGTAATTTACTCCAATCAGGTAAACTACAACAGGTGATTGAGAATTATATTTATATCATATTTTGTGCTTGGCTAGACTCTCGGGTCAAGCTATAAGAGTTCATAGCTCTTTATCTTTTGTAGATTATTCTATGACTGTACACTTAATACTATTGCAAGTGCGTGGCACGTGTTTTTAAATAATTAAAGTGGTCAAGATGATAATTCGTATAAGGGAAATTTACCTTATCGACCCTGTCAGATGTACCTTTTACTGCAGAGACCCTATAGTTTTACTTTTACCCAAATCGACCAGCTGAAAGTCTAGCCGACCCTAAGAACAGCAAAAAGTCCAAATTACCCCCTTTCTTTAACGAGCAAAAACATCATCTTCTTCCTCATTTTAGTCTGCTACAGTTTCTAAAAATCAGAGGTGACAAAGGTGGTGACGACGCCTTATCCTCAATCCAATCTATTCCAATCTGTTATTTGGATCGACCCAGTACACCTTTGTAAGGCGATATCGCCTCTTAAAAAAAAAAAAAAAAAAAATTTAAATAGTCGATGCCGACTCTAAAAATAGTCGATAACGACTCTTAACACAGTCGGTGCCGACTGTTTTAACAGTCGACATCGATTTATATCGATCGATGTATACGTATACATCGCCATCGATTGAGTAAACCTGTAAGAAAAAATAAAAAAAAATTATCTGATCGATGGCATGTGTATCTGATCGCCATCGATTGTGTACATCGATCTTATATAAAAAAAAAAAAAAAATTTATCTGATCAATGGCATTTGTATACAGATCATCATCGATTGTGTACGATTGATGCCGATGTAAAAAATAAAAATAAAAAAAATAAAATTTTATACAGTCGATGGAGACTGTATAATTTTATTTTTTTTAAAGTCGACATCGACTGTATTAAGAGTCGTCATCGACTATTTTAAAAGTCGGCATCGACTGTGTTAAGAGTCGGTATCGACTGTTTAAATTTATTTATTTGTTTTTTTTTTTTAAAGGCGATATCGCCTTACAAAGGTGTATTTGGGTCGATCCAAATAACAGATCGGAATAGATTGAATTGAGGAGAAGGCGTCGTCACCTTCGTCACCTCTGATTTTTATAAACTTTAGCAGATTAAAATGAGGAAGAAGATGATGTTTTTGTGCGTTAAAAAAAGGGGGTAATTTGGACTTTTTGCTATTCTTAGGGTCAGCTAGGCTTCCAGCTGATCAATTTGGGTAAAGGTGAAATTATAGGGTCTCTGCAGTAAAAGGTACATATGACAGGGTCGATCAGGTAAATTTCCCTTCATATAATGACCTAAAGTGGGCCCAACACTCACACCTGGATTTGAGTTGTTCTATCTATGCAAGCTAAATCAGACTGTACTTCATTTTTCAATCATTAAAACTAAATAGATACCAATTAAAATTTCCAAATCCTCTAAAAACATAATTTTTTTATGGAAGATGAAGATATTTGATTTAATCGATCAAACATGCACGCTACTTGAATAAAATCAGGATGGTCATGGGCCTCATGGCACAATCTGGTTAGACATAGCCTTAAGAGACGTTCCCCTCTAAGTTCCTACTTTACTCCACCCCTGATACCACTGTGACGCGTGCACCCCAGATAGGATTGTCATGGATTTGCAACGGATTGGGAACCCCAACCCGTCAGGTCAAAGGAACATGCTAGATCTAACTTAAAAATTGACGAAAGCGATATCGAAAATTATGCTCTTTTAAAGATGGATGTTTTTCATATTTTAAAGAGCAGCGTGATCCCCTTTTTTCTTTCTCCAATCCTTCTTTCTCTCCCCATATTCATTTGCAACAACAAAGAACAATGGTTACTCTTGTCTACTCTCCCAAAGAGCAATGCCAAATACAACCATAGAGCCTTTCACTCCATCAATCCAAGATTTCCGTGGGAAAAGGCTATTGATAAGTTATTTAGTATGTTTGTGTCCGTTAGAACGTAAAAGAGTTAAATTTTGGAAAGACCCATCGGTTGGGAACTTCACTCTTATTCAAAAATTGGAAGAAGGATGGTTATACAGTCTAGTATTCCTAAAGATGCCAAGGTTAATGAGATCTTTGTAAATGGTCACTACAAAAAATAAGTTTATTGGAGACGGCTTTTGGCCGTCTCCAAAGATGTCTAAGACGTCTCCAATAGTATGGGTGACGGCTTCCATGTAGTCTCGAATAGTCTCGTCTCCATTGTCTTTGGAGACCAAATGGGGGTCGTCCCTAAAAGTCAAGGTTATTGGAGACGGCCATAAGCTGTCTCCAAAGAGATGTTGGAGACCGCTTAAAATCGTCTATAATAAGTCATCTCTTGTTATTGGAGACGACTTTTGGCTGTCTCCAATAAATGATCTGATGTTATTGGAGACGGCTTTTGGCTGTATCCAATAATTTTTATTGTTTTAGTGCTATTTAATTTTTTTGCTCCAATTAACATATTGCCTAGCAGTACAATCTATAACCTGCATTTTATTTTATTTTATTTTTTATGAAAATCTATAACTTGCATTTACATACTCACATTAGCATGCTCAAAACTCATTCAGAAAAGTAAATTTTAATTCACAACACCGTCATTTCATTCACAACAAATTTATGTGTACAAGTAACGACTCCTATTTTTTCTTTCTACAGTGTTACAAAAGAAACATGCATAGCATAAAGATCTCAAGTTGTTGAGCCAACTTCCATGCATCTTCAAATCTTTGTTCATCAACGGCGTTTACCAACTCTGCCCCTAGACGTGATGGGTCCTTAGCCTGGATTAAAACTGATTCAGCCATCGTAGAGAAGAAACGGTAAAGGGTAAACCCATTATGAAGCTTCTTCGTGATTCTGTAAATATCTAAGTCGTGGAAAGAGGGGCCTGTGAGCTAAACAACAAACTTGCAGTTTAAATATGTCAGCGTTTGGTAGCCAAAGATCCTGGCGATCTTATATTGCCCACCATGGAGTAAATGATGAAACAAAACAGAAGATGTCAGATTGAACTGATGGCCAAGTCTTCTAATGCTTAGTACTTTTTCCATCACAGCATACACCATATGAAATACAAGGAATTACCAGGATTAATCATGATCTCCATTACTGCAACAATAGAAAGGCAACATAAAATTAGCAATAAACCAAATATATATATATATATATAAGAGAGAGAGAGAGAGAGAGAGAGAGAGAGCACTGGTTATATGGACCATGAGTCAATATAAGTGCATGGACCAAGCCTCTAAAATGGTCCACATGACACCCAAAAACTATGGGTTGGGTGCCAAGTAGAGCTACAGTAGGTTGTTTTCTATTAATAGGAATTTAATAGGAAGTTTTCTAGTCTTTCAGAGATTCATCAGAATGAAATTGAATCAATCTGTTTCTGGAATTTTTTTAATCTTATTAAATTAACTTTAGATCTGATTGTTATTCATAAGTTGATGACTTCAATATTTAAGAATATGTCTTCAAAACTAAACAATAGACTTGCTACTTTCTTTTTGCTCATTCAACCTACGATTTTACATGAGGGTTGATACTTAATGAGAATGTAATTTTTCTAACCTTATATAGATGATCGAAACAAAATTGAATCAAACTAGCTTTAGGTTTGATTATTATTAATTAGTTGATGACTTAAACATTAAAGATATGTCTTCAAAACTAAACAACATATTTGTTACTTTTTTGCAAGTTTAACTTGTTAGTTGGTGCTAGGGATGCAAACCCTAGACCGAACACCGAAACCGAATAGAAAATCGGCCTGAACCGCCCCGAAACCGACCTAAACCGAACAGAACCGAACTCCAATCGGTTCGGTTTTCGGTTTGGGTGGCTGGAAACCGAGAATCAATTGAGTAGGTTGAGTAAATCGACCCATTATTGGGTCAAAACTGACCCGAACCGGACTTGAACCGACCCAAATCGATCCGAACCAACTCCCCAAACCAAAGCTACACCGAACCGAACTGATTCGAGGTTAAACCGGTCAACTGTTCTGTTTTGCCTTTATTTTTGGGAGCCATTACTATAACTCCCGAACCGGCTCAACTTCTTTGACTATATTTAATCACAAGATGAAGATGATATTTCATGCCAATCTTACCCACTAAGGATCTATAGATCATGAACTTTACATCAGATGACCCCGATTGCCTTTTTAAAAGTCAAAAGTCTCTAAAATACAGTCTTTTTCTCACTTCGATGCACTCACTTAAAAAGCCAGGTGCAAATAACATTTCTAATTTCCCTCCTCTTTTTTCGCACCTTTTAAGCTCTAACCTGTGGAGAGTCTCGAGACTAGAGGAGCTGAGTGGCTGAGTGTCTGAGTGATGGCCTAATGGCCTAATGGGGACGGCTGTCAAGTACAGAGTCTATAGACTCAATCACTTCTCAAATGTCAAATGAATTTTAAACATTTCATTGATTTATTGACTATTTTTTAAAACTTTTTTCTTCTTTTCTTTTTTTTGCTCATACGGTCCAGATATTGCCACGTGTAACGATTTCCTATTTTCTTTTTTCTCTTTATAGCTACTTCAAGTCTTTGTTCTCTCCTCTCCATCGTGACATCGTCTCTCTACAACGGATTCGAGAGTTGTAGAGACCCAAACCGAACCAAACCGTGACATCGAATCAGGATCAGGTTGAACCCAAAATGACCGAACCGAATCAAACTGAATACCGAAAAAATGAGTTTCGGTCCGATTACAGTTTAGGTTTCTTGCAAATCTGTACACCTAACCGAACCGATTCATAGTTTGGTTCGGTTTCGGTTTGTGGGATACCGAACCGAAAATCAAAAATTTCAGTTTCGGTTCGGTTCGGTACACCGAATCTGCATCCCTAGTTGGTGCTTGCTAATAATTGTTAGTAGTTTCTTTGCTCATTCAATGTAACGACCCTAAAATTCTAAGACTTCTGACTGCTTTGGTATACATGCTTGGCATGGAAATTGAGACAAATTTAATTTTCGATAATGTGATTATTAATATAAAGATTAATAATCCATGGTCGTGTGAAGTGAGATGCCACTTGCGACGCAAGTCCATGATGCGATTAGATCCTTTGTTGGATGTTGTATACGTGTGTATAGCGTGTGTGCTCAACACTGGAGCGAAGTATTTGAAATGAAAATATCTAAGATATTTTTATTAGTAGCTTATAAGAGAAGGAAGGTTAGGAATACATGATACCTCTTCTCCTTGCCTGAATCTATTGCTAGAGAGCTACCTCTGTGAAGCTCGAGGAACCCTAGGATACGAAATCTTTGATTTAGAACACGAGGGAATCGACTTGTAAACATCGAATTTGCTTGGGAAAGACGATACGCGTATGTGTGTTAGCGTGGTTTTGTATCTCCGGTTCATCGGAGAACTCGCCTTGACAAACTCTTGAGTTTCAAATCCGAAGAACCGCCTCGAGCCGAAATCTCCGTGAACCAGGGAACAACCATCAAAGAGGTGAGTTATTATGGGTTTTCTGTAGTTTAGATGTCTTTAAGTATGTAGTTAAGTGTGCTTGTATGATTCGTGGAGAATCATAAAAGTTATGGATGATTTAGGTTAAAAATTAATGAATTGTATTAATGACATTTACTATCATTTCCGATCGATCAAATTAGATATTTGATCAATCAAATTATAATCTGATCGATCAAAATTGAGATTTGATCGATCGAATTGTATAAACCCCCTATAGAACAGGAGGGTGGTTTTTAGAAGTTAATGTCCGATTGTCCGATCGATCAAATCTAAGATTTGATCGATCAAATTTGGAACTGATTGATCAACTTTAGAAGTGATTAATCAAGAATGAACTGATCGATAAATTTAAAATTGATCGATCGAACTGTGAGCTTGATCAATCAAATATGAGATTTGATCGATCGAATTGTATAAATATGTATAGAATAGGAGGTATGTTTTTCTGAAAACTTTTGACTTGAAAATTCGATCGATCAAACTTGAGGATTGATCGATCAAATTGAGGATCTGATCGATCAAATAGGAAATTGATCGATCAGATTTCCTCTGTTATGTAGGAGTGAAAAGTTGGTTTCTAATTGATCAAACATGGGAATTGATCGATCAAACTATGAATTCTATCGATCAAACATGGGGTTGATTGATCAGATTTCCTCTATTCTGTCTGTATCCGATTGATCAAACAATGAGTTGATCGATCAGATGTGAATCCGATCCATCAAACAATGAGATTGATCGATCGAATCCCCTGTTTTGCCTATTTTGGTTTTCTAGGGAAATTGAGGCTGGACTCTGTACCAGTTACTGTTCTGACACTTCATTGACCGCACCCCCTATCCCATCGCCATAGGACCCACACATCATTCTTATAAATTAACATACCATATTGCAGCACCATAAAAGTGAGGAGCACGCTACTCATCTCATCACGATCCGACCAGAGAAGGAGAATCCCATCGCATAATCTCATCACATATATCCCATTGCGAAAAAGCCAAAAGCGAACCTCCCGAAAAACCCAGGCACATGACCAAAGTCAGAGATGAGTCCCGTCACAACGCAACTACAACATGATCTCGTATAACCCAAGATCTGTCAATGAAAGAAATAACATAACTATCCTATCGTACAAATATCCCAACCCATCGCAAACATTTCACCAAGCGATCCAGACATCCTGTATACAACAACTATCAAGCCCCATCGCGACATCACTACTAGAAACGTTCAGACACAACCCGCCACGCTACATGACCAAAAGGGGAAGGCTCAACCAATGTCCCATCGTGAAAGCAGAGAGCCCACTTCCCAAATCCCTCACTACGCAGCAGACGTCAAACACCACTGCAGCAGAAACACATGAAGAATTGGGACTCCTCTCATGTCCCATCGCATCTGATCAATATCAAGTTCTAGCGTGAATATCCCACCGAAATTCCCTTGCGTCCCATCGCGCCTGCAACCGCCAAGACTCATCCCAGCACGCAACCATAAAGCTCAACCAATGCCCTATCGCGAACCTTACCTCCCCAAGATGTATCATTACATTGGCAACTACAAGGTCCATGCTACATCAGAAATAAAGAAAGAGAGGAAACCCTCTAATGTCCCATTGCAACACCACCACAACAGCCGGCTAGCCCCATTGCATACAAAAGCCTCCACAGGTGATAAATCAGGTAAGTATCACCTCCTTTTTTTCTTACTCGACATTTCTCTATAAAATATAATTAGCTACGATTAAATCAAAATATTTTCAAAACCTATCACTCTCAACTCACGAATCACTGTAGTCCTCCCATAAGAGACAATCATCAGTATTCATCGAGAAGGCTAGACAGAGAATCCGGCATGCAAAGTGTTATCTTGACAACAACACAAAGGGTCGAGTCCACAAATCCCGCACCGGTGGATCTGCTCAGCGATATCTCAAAAGCCACATTTTGTGTAGATTTACCACTGAATTGATCTGAAGTTAGAATCCCAAATTAAAAAAAAAAAAACCTCATTTTCCAACGAAAAAAAAATGAAAAAAAAAATAACAGTAACAAATAATAGCCCTCTACCCACCAACCTCTCACTTCTTATCACTTTAATCCATTCTTTCCCTTAGGAAATCGAACTATATATATACTTGACTCTGAAAATTCTCAAATATTCACTGGAAAAGGACACCTGACGTGCCTTTGGTGTGAGCAATGACACGTACGGTCTGACATGACTTGCGAAAGCCTTCGCCATAATATGATATTGCATCTTATCTTATTATACGATCTCTGGACCATGTCTTAGAACATTCTTATGATGCTGATCGATTTTAAATTGTACCCTTACAAGTGCACAAGATCTATTAAAGTACGGTGAAATTAAGGGTGTCGAACCTACAGGGAAGCGTAAAATTTAATTAATTTTTAGAAGCATGAAATGAACATAAAGAAGTACCAAAGGCGAGATCTTTGTCACGATAAAAATCAATAACTACACAAACATAAAAATAAAAAGATATAAACAAAGTTTAAGCAAGAAAAATAATGAAAAATTAAACAACGATGAAAAGATGATCAAGGAGTTCGCTAACCCTAGATTTATAATTTTTCTACCAACAATTAATCACACATTTTCATGTTAAAGTAGTTACCATCATTTAACTATAAGAAAAATGAAATGTAAAGAGTGATTATTGATCCGGCATACCCTATCTAAATACTATGACTCATCCAACCACGACATGAATCATGCGAAAAGTATAGCGTATCTCACATTCAAAATCACAACAGTAAGATCCAATTGCACAGCCTAAAAGTTGTACGATTCAATAATTATGACAATGAATATAAATATTAACCCTCATTTTACTACAGGCAAAACGATTCAAAAAGAGTGTGATTATTGATCCGACATACCCTATCTAAACACTATGACTCATGCAACCACGGCATGAATCATGAGAAAAGCATAGTGTATCTCATATTCGAAATCAACACATTAAGATCCAATCGTACGACCTGAAAGCCATACGATTTAATATTTGTAAAAAGAAATGATTGAATGAAAATAAATTAACTACTTATCTAGGAGTTGCTTCCTCCTTGAATGAACGGCTTTAGCCGTTCATCTCCGATCCACACGCCAGGCACAAATCCAAAATCATTTTAAAAATACTCTTTGATTTATCAGATGCTCGGATCTTTTAGGGAAAGATTCGAGACCTTACAAAGCTTTGGTTCTTAATTACAATCTAATTAAAAAAAATTAAAGCTAAAATAAAATGAAAAATTAAGGAAAAACCCTAAAAAAAATTAGCCAAAGAGGCCAAAAAAGAAACATGCCTAAACCCTAAACACTGCTCTGTTTATATAGAGCTTGGATTGAAAAATTTTCATATATAGGTCAATCGAATGAATTCCAAGATTCAATCAATTGAATTCAAAATATGATTTTTGGCGGATTTATTTGAATTTAAAATCAATAGATTGATTTTAGGAAATTAATAATTTAAATTCGAATTTGAGAGGGAAATAGTTGTCATCCAACTCAATCGATTGAATTCTAAAATTCAATTGATTGATTTTAAATTCAAAATTTGGGTGGTAGAACTGTTGTCATAACCTCAATCGATTGATTTTTAGAATTCAATCGATTGAGTTAGACCTGCGACATTTTTAATTCTCTTAGCAATGGTTGGATCAATCCGTTCTTCCATAGATTTTGGTGTTTCTGTTGGCTTCATGGTTAATTGCACCCATGTTGTCCTTAATTATACACTTTTATGCTTCTACAAGATTCAACGAACGAAAAAATATGAAACCACTAAAATTGCACAACAGTCGTTAAATTGCCTTCATCGGATAGCCAAATGTTGGTATTAGGGTGCAAAATATGGTCATATTTCGGCACAGATCATACCCCCAAATCTACACTTTGCTAGTCCTCGAGCAAAGAGAATGATAAGTATGTCAAAGCAAATAAAACTAACATCCTAAAAAAAATTAAATGCCACTTTCGTAGGGAGCACGATTGCATTTAGCATATGCATTAAGCCTTTAAACCCCTAGGTGATCCCTAGTGGAGGAGTTGTGTCTCCTGAGAGTTTTCAGTGAAGATGCCCACAAACTTTCAAAACCATCGATAAAAGAATTTTCAAAAATCGGTTTATATAATATATATACCTTTAAAATAAAAAACCAATAATCATTTCAGCATTTAAATGTTCATTCTCAAATACTGATGATATGATAATTCCACTGTTGCTTATTCCAATTAAACCAATGATTCGATTCTTAGACCAGTCTTTCATTTATGCCTAGAGTGTCGTATGTGTATGTATCAATGCTTAAATCGTTCTATCACCGGATTAATCTAAATCGGGAATCATTAGATCTCAAGTTTCGACTCAATCCTCACCTTAGGTATACACTAAAATCAAAATCGCTCCGATGAATGGTTCAGTTTTTTCACACATGTGAGAGAGAGTTACAACATAAAAAAAAAGGTCTCACATGATAGAAGAAATACGATGCATCAAAAAATTAAAAGAAATCTCATGGTGAAAGATATTTGTATCCTAAGCACGTTATACCAAGCACTATAGATATTGCGCTATCATTCTCCACGAGGAATTTACCACACATGGTTGGATCAAGAAGGTCTTTTTCAAGGTTATAACGGGGCTCGAGTAAAGGTGAGGAAAGAAAGGGAAATCGGGGATCAAATTTCTCTGAGAAACCGAAAAATGAAACACGATTTGATTTTCTAACTTTGCATTCTTTCTTTCTCTGATTTTTCAAAAAATTTCTCTTTCTTTTTATCAACTATCCTCCTTCTTTTCATTCCTTTTTTTTTTATTTTCTTATTTTCTTTTTTTTTTAACACCACCTTATGTTTTTCACATATTTTTTATTTCTCTACCTATTGTACAAAGTTATATTTTTTTCTTTTTCTCTCCTCTTTTATTCACATATTTTTTTGCCATATGCTCCTTGCAAGTATTATTGCCATGACTCTCCACTTTCTCTCTTGTTCTTATCCCTCTTTCCCAATTTCTCAGAGATTGAAGGGTGAAGTTTTGTATTATTTTTTTCCCAATTAGGTTTAGCCATTTATTTTTTCAAACTTTATACCATATTTACCTTACAGGGTACCACATTTTTTCAAACTTTGGAAAGGTCTAACATTTAACATATGCTGAAACTCAATTTAAGTGAACGGAGTTAGAAGAAAATGTCCTTAGGTGTCACGACCTAAAATTCTACCCTATTATGAGGTCCTAGAATTTCGAGTTATGACCTGCACATATCCTGGATATGCTAAGCGGACATACACATAATTAGAGTTATTGCGCAATTCGGGTTTCACAAAATCTATAAAATCCAACATATAGAGGTGAAATAGTAAACAGTCATAAATAATAGAATAAAAATAATGAATCTGAATAATCCACCAATAAAACAATATAGAGGTCGGAGACAAATCCGATAAAGGAAAATCATAAAATCAATGATAATAATAAGGACTAAATCTACTACCAAGTCTGCAATGATCAATATCCGACACTCGGATCGAAATCAGCACTGTACCCCTCTTGGTACTTAACTCTATTACCCTCCTAAGACTTCTGGTACTCAACACCAGCGGGATCAATGAAATCAGCGTCAGCGAGATCAGGATGACTGGCATCTACTCCACCAATGTAATCATCTGTAACTGTTAGATTATCGTGGGATGAGTTTACTCAGTCACGTAAACTCAGTGAATACACCACAAATCCAGCCCATACTACTCAGATACATTGTGGGTGTATCAAGTGAGTGATAAATATAGTATCTCAAAGCAAATAGCAAGAAAAAAATAAATCTATTTGCATAATGTAAAACTCATATTATATCATAAATACAAGAGTATGATCTAGACACTCATATCCTAACGTACCTCACCATATCTCGTAACATACCATATCTTATTATCATTCTCGCACATACGTCTGTACATTGCATGAGCGTAACTAATATACTCATAAAATCCTAAACGACCTATGCCATAGTCGTTGCTCGAGCTACTATGGGAGGGTCAATATAGTATCATGCCACCATATCATAACGCCCTCGTGTCATACTCATACTCCACCATCCAACCAAAGTTACTCATAACATACTCATACTCATAATCTCTCCCAGAGATCCGTTTTGGCTAAAAGATGTTGTTGGCCTTACGGTGGTTAGGCAAGGAACGATGCGTACAGAGACTTATATTTTTAATCTTTTGCTGGCCTACACAGCAGTGTCTTATTATTGTACTCGTATCAGAACGTATCTTATCTCATACTCATGTCTTATCGTACTCTTATACTTAATCTTAAGACAAGCTATAGTGAGGTAACTTCTATAAATCACGCTTCTCAAGGAAGAAATTATGTAGTATTCTGAATGTATTTCGTGTGGCAGCTCATACTATCATAGAGGGTTGCATCCGTACATGAACGTCAATATTCTGAGTTGCACGTGACCATAAAAGAAATCACACCACAGCTAAGGCCCGAGGCCCGATCCTCATATTATATCTCATATCTTAATCTCTCATATTAAAACTCGAGGTGATAGGGTCACTGTATATGCCACCGTATATAAGATTACACTGAATTCGCACTTACCCGACTCGTTATGGGTCCCATTCCACCATGAGTTATAAGATATGTGAATACGGTATATTTCTCGCTTTGATACCATCTCAGCGAATCACCACGCTCAAGTGTAGGCATGATCTCATAAACTCTCGTACATATGTCATAACTTACTCATAACTCATATAGTATAATTCAAGATGGAAACACATAAAATCAGACGTATAGAAAGATTTACATTAGATTTTCTTATGTTTATATATATACATTTATATACACACATTCCCTTACAATATAGAATAGGATAGTTATAAGTGTATTCTCGATAACAGAAAGGTCAGGATTCGATATTCACGAAGTATCGAATTCCTAACACTTCGTGTTATCGAAGTAGTCGTGTTAAAGCGATGGGAGTGATATTTATATATATTATTATTAAATGCTCAAATTAAGTATTATTATCTTACAGTTAAGTGCAGCACGACCATCGATTGTAAAGTGCAAGTTATTAATATGCACTAAATTTTTGGTCATATAATAGTGGAAGTTTACATTATATAAATTATTTCATTTGAGTACAGGATGTTCGATTGGTTCTAGGAGTCAATCGGTCGGATTTAAGGCAATAAAATTTTATATATATATATACTTTTGATTTTGCTCGAAATCAATCGGTCAAAAGTATTATTGGATCAATCGAGATTAAAGCGGCATTTAAGGTAAACAAAAGGGTTCTATCAGGAATCGGTCCATCGAAAAGTGTGACCCGATCCCCGATAGATTAAACACCACCGAATTCAAGCGGGGTTATGTGCTCAACTCTAACTTATATATATATATATATATATATATATATATATATATATATATATATATATATATATATATATATAGTAAAGTGGGTTATATAGTATAATATAAACTGATGACGTAATATGTATATACCTTCCTTGCATGAATGCAAAATGTCCCATCTAACCATATATATATATATATATAATATTTTAATTTAACAATTATTTTATTAGTTCCCAAAAGGTGAGCTAAACTTAATGAAAACCCACGTAACAGCCCCAAAAGTGATCCACGTGTGATGTGACCCAGAGATGACTGTGCACTCAAACCGACTGTGCACCCTAACCTTAGAGCTCTCTCTCTCTCTCTCTCTCTTCTGTCTGTGTGTGAAAGTATAACACATAATAGAATACTTGTTGGAATAATTAATTGTGTAAAAGTATATTAAAAAAAAACACAAAAGGCAAAGCTTGTTTCTCAAAAGAAAAGCCGAATTTTCAGGGATCTTCATCAATTAGAGTTTAAATGGACGGTTTAGATTGAATATTTTGTGTGTGATACAAAAATTTGGGATGGGAGGGTATCAGACCCTTAGGTCTGACCTCATCGCCCGACCTTATTTTCAGATGAATGCTATATATATAATACTTTATATAAGTAAAGAAATATATATTACTTTACTTAATACCAGTACAGGTTTAAAAGGTATAAATAATATGATATGCTATTCCATCAGGTACTATTTCATATATAGTCATATTTACTTTAATACCATTTTTTTATAGAATATGATAATAAGTATATATATATATATATATATATATATATATATATATATATATATATATATATATATATATATATTTATAATATAAAAGGGGGCTCACGACTGCTCGTATTGTGAATATAATAATATATAAAGGTAGTGATTGTATGATGTAACATTAAATAATATATAGTATATTATTATAGTCAATTCCAAGGGCAACAGTGAAAAATTTTACATCAACTATAATGATGCAACAACATGAAGAAGAGTGAAAGTGCATACACTCTGTGGATCGTTCAACCAAAGGAGCGGCTACATATTAATATTATAATGGGTTTATAATTTTTCTCAGATTAAAGTAATAAGGGGTAAGGGATGCACATGCAAGCTCCTTACCCAATATCTAAAGAAGTTATTTTTCTTTTATAATATAAAAATAATAATAATCATTACTCAAAATTAAATAATATATAATGGCCTTTCATTTTTATACTATTATATTAATAGTAGTCATTAGTTGTAATTTAATATAATAGGTAAGAAGGATCTTACTATAATTATGAAACCATTCTCAATCAGTTTTACCGTTAGTAGAACTTTGGTATCTCCTGTGTCAAAAATGATTCCGTGTCTTTGAGTGAAACTCAAATTTGCCCGTCTATATTTTGAGTGAATCCGAGTTCCAAAATTTAGGTTTAGCCATTTATTTTTAACATTGAATAAAAGCACATAAAGTAAATCAATCGCAATTAAGGTTTAGCCATTTGTTTACTCCTAAAGCATTATTATTTAGCAAAGAAAATTAGGCTCTTCTTATTTAACCCGTCGATACACGATCGAATAGTATCTTACGCGACGGAATATGAGAAGAACGAGATAGATTAATGGGTACCCACCTCTTGAAGCGTGATTAACGAATTGACGGCGATTAGGGCGAAAGAGAGCGGCGTTCACGCGATGGTCTGTCCACTATTTCGCTCTCTTCACCTCGATCTTGATAGTAGAAAAATAATCACGGTGGTTCTTGTGGAAGAACACACTATAATTTTTAGGGAAGAGATGAAAGAGTTTTTAGAAAAGGGGGTGGGTGGAGGAGTTGTGGCGGCTATAGTTTTTGAGAAGGAGAAAAAAAAGAGAAGGCTAGGATTTTTCTTAAATAAGAAAAGTGAAAAGTATTGTACGTACTTCAATCTTAAATAGAGTTCTCCTAATTAAGTTAGGTTTCGGTATGAAGCACTAATACCGTGCTTAATGCAAAACCAATCTAACACCATAATTATTTTTTTTTTAAATTAGGGTCATTACATTAGGTCTACATGAGACTGATCAATTGCTCATAAATGAGACGATCAATTGAACTCGTATGAGCGATCAATCTACTTAAGACCAACGAATCGATCTCATATGAGACCGATTGGTCTTGTAATGGATTGATCAGTCTCATGTCAGACCTAAAGGCATATCTGCCTTAAACTTTTCGTTCAATTGCATTGAATTTGAGCACATGTTAGATATCAAGTTCTCTTTAGATCTTAGTTGATTGTATTCACATTTATTTAAAGTGGGTTCTCTTCAAAATGGTCCAATCCCTCAATACTTGAATTTCTGGATGAAAGTGTCAATTTTTCATAAATTGCCGATACGCGTGCTAACGAATGAATGGGTAGGGAAGACAAATGAAAATCATTACAAAGGTATAGTTTTTATAGCTTTTACCAATCAAAAATAAATAATATTAGAGTTTCTTCATGGTATTAGAGTCATGGCGGTTCCAATTTTATTATCAAACCGTTCATGGTCCCGGGTTTATCTAAATCCTCGATCTTCTCTTTCTTCTCTGCCTTATCAATTTGCTTGATTATTGTCAATAAAACATCTACCTTCCTTGATACATGTACAAGTTCCTTTAATCCATTAAGTCATGCTTAATGATTTGTTATTTTCATTAATTACGACATCTTAAATGGTAGATTTGATCTAGTGAGCCCCTGGCACCACAAATTAGAAAAAAGCGGAATGTAATTGTGATGGACTTCAAACGATGAATACTAGCAAGCACAATCAAACTTTACGGATCATCTATCAACTCACTTCATGAGATCGAAAGAAAATATTTCATGTAACTAATCACATGTTCTTTCTTCAAAGGAACATGCAATTACAAAAGTGTAAAAAAGATTAATGTTTAAGAATGATGAGAGAGATATACATCATATGATATATATCTTAGGATATTTTAAGCATGATTAAGGTTAATGAAATTTTTATAAGTAGTTTAAAAGATATTTTAAATAATTAAAGATTTATTGAGATCTTACTTGACCGTATTCACCTTTATTTCAAAAGGTTTCTCTTGGTAATAACATAAAAACATTGCAAAAATGTTGTCTTTAGAATTTCTTCATGTATATGCCTCGTTTTGACATTGGGAGCCATTATTTGCACACATTTTTCAAGTGATTGCACCGAATTAAACAAAAAAACTTGATATTTTAGGGACATGTGATATGTAAAAATGTAATATGAGCCGTCTTATTTGAAGTTCATGATCAATAGATCTCTCTTACATAAAATTGGAGCAAAACATGATACATGTCATATGAACTATTGTAGTCAACTGTTGAATTATATAATAACCTTTGACTTCATTTAATCAAATGATGAAAATTATATTTTGTTATAATCTTTTGCAATTAATATCATTAAATCATGACCGTCAAATCAAATGGCTTAGATGATACTTTCACATAATAGAGGTCGCTAACCTAACAGTCTTTCTTTTAACTTTGGTGCAATCCGGTGCAATCACTTGAAAAGCATGTGCAAGTGGCTCCCTTTGACATTTGATAGCTTCTAAAAGGTGATTAATTGTTCTTTTAATATCTAATAAGATATGGCCGGCCAATTAGATCGGGGAAAAAAAGCATTACAAGAATTGATTTCAGCCTAGAATATAGATATTTTAACCGAATAAGCAGTGCACTTTGACAGACATTTTACCATGTTTATATTAGCGGCCAAATTTAAGTGCTTAAAGCTCACTTTAAGTTCTCGGCATTTAACATCAAGATGCAATCTTCTCCGAAATGGGGTATATATACGATACCAAGATATGCGAGCAGAATTAGGTAATCTGGAAAATCGGTCACTCGCCCATGTAAAACCTACTATTAACGGTGCTGCTGATGCATTAGCAATTGTGATGGGAGTATGGTGGAATTCTCTACCACCCAACTTCATCATATTGTAACTCTTGATTTAATGGAATGAATTCTCTTTTTTTATCGGAAAAAAAAAAAAAAAAAAGGGTACCAGATTGGATGACGCCCATATCGGGTCGAATTAGATCATATTCCGTCGTAGCAGGCTAGCAGCTGATTGGATCTGCTTATATCAGGTCACGTCAGCAGATATGTATCTGATCTGAAATGGGCATAGTACCAAAAAAGCCTTTTGACCAAATTTTACTCTTATTATAAAATATAAATATACTTTTCATATTTTGAAGTAATAAAACAAAAAAGATACTTAGAGAAGAAACATGCCTCAAAAATGAACTTTTTAGCTAAAAAGACTAGGCCTCAAAAATAAACTTTTTAGCAAAAAAGACCCAACTTCAAACGGTTACAAAAAAATGGATTTTCACAGATTTTGAAACTTCAGAAAACCGTGAAAGTACTGTTTTTTTTGCTGTTACGGTTTCCTGAAGTTCTAAAATTGGTGAAAGCCTTGTTTTTCTAAAACGTTTGAAGTAGGAGCATTGTTTTCTAAAGTGCCCAAAAAAAAACAGGTTGTTGAGTAATGGCCGGTTATGGTCTGGGCCCAGTTTTAAAATCCTTACAGTCAACAATAAAATTGCTAGCCGTAACACTCCATCCGAAACATTTATAGTCATGACTCATAATAAAACGCTGCTGCATACGAGAAATCTACTGTCCAAATAACCAGAATAGCTTTATTTACCGCTACAAAACATAATAGAAAGAAAGACTCATAAGCATTCACTCACCCACAAGCCCAATAGAACTGGTTTAGTTGAAGCCATGAAGACCTTCTACTTCTGGTTAGGGTAGATAGATATGATAGAGCCGCTAACTAACGTTCACACTGGAAGCCAGGTGGGGCATTTCTCCCACAAGAATTCAAAACCGCGCTTATATTGACCGCAATGACTACTGCAGTGACTCTAATGACAGCGCAAAGGCAAGCAGCTGCTTGTAAGTCCGCCAGGTCTCCAAGGACAGAGCAACATTCGGTGGTGCGCCCCCCATTAAGAACATTTGCACAAACGATTAGTTGCAGATCATCCCTAGGGCAAGAACTAGGTGGTGGCCCGAGTGGAGGGCTAGGTAGTGGGGGTGCAGGGCTAGGTGGTGGCGTTTGACTGGTGACCAGAACGGCGAGGAGAAGGTTGATGGAGAGGAAGAGAGCAGGTGTTGCAGATAAGCTCTTTGAAGCCATCTCAAAGACTCTTTGTAGTGCTCGTGGGTTGTGTTTTGTGATGTGGGGAATTGGGTTTCGGCGTTCTGGTATTTATAGAAGGAAAAGGAACTGGTAGTTGGGTGTCTAATGAGAGGCTTGCTAAAAAGCTGAAAATCAATAAAACAGATTTAATGCTCCTCTGTACATCAGTAAATGTCTGGCTCTGGCATTAAATGAGCTTATTAAAGGCTAATATTAATATCATCGAACTTTTTCTTTTAATAAAGGAGTAATGGGATTGGACCCGACTTTTTAATGTCCGCAGTTAGAGTGTCAGATCACTAAAAACGAATATCGCTACCACCAATTCCCGTTGCTAGTTCTGCCGCTACCAAAAAATATGGGTCGGGCATAGGCCCATATTAATAGCAGCCGGGCACAGGCCCATATTAATAACAGCCGTTGTCGTAGGTATAATCAGAAATACCGGCGACTATATCAAAAAGAGGATACGCCGACGACTATAGTATGCAACGGTCGATGTAGGTCTATCCTAAACCGACAGCTATTAATAACAGCCGTCGTCGTAGGTATAAGTATAAATGCCACCCACATATCCTCTCCATCGCTTAACTCCCTTCTCGCAGTTTCCCTCTGTCCTCTACCATTTCTCTTGCTAAGCTCCCCTATCATCGAAACTTGTGATCAAACCTATCAATTTCAACATCAAACTCAAAACCTCCACCTATTTTCAACATCAATTCGAAATCTCCACTTCTCTACGACTCTAAACACCTAGTATTACCAAATCTCTCTAAATTTTCACCTAATTTTTACTTAGATAAGTTCTTTAATGGTTGAATCGAGTGAAACGAAGGAGATTTGGGCATTTCAGAGTCAAATCACGTAATAAAATGATGCTTCAGATGTTGGAGAGAAGAAAGATTTGATCTGATTAGATATCTAAGACACCAGATCAGGCATGGAAGCATCTCCCTCTGCCATCTAGGTATTACCATTTCGGAGTCAGATTTCTTGTTTCCTCGATTCTCTGTATTGTTACTTATAGAGATTTTTTTCTTTTAATTTTTTGTTACCATAAGTTTTTCTGGAAATCAATGATCTGGAGTAGAGTTTTGTTTTGAATTTGGGGGCAATTGGATTAGTGGAAATTAGGATTTATAGTTATGGAAACAATGATATTTTGTGATTTTTATTTGGTTGGTGATGATGTATCTAGTTTTTAAAAAACTTAAGGAGCTTAATTGTTTGGACCTATTTTCTAATCTTTGCTATTTATGTCTGTATATTTTTTGGATTGTTTGCATAAAAGTGTAAAATGCAATAAAATTTTTTTTTTAATTTTTTTGTGACTCAAGTGTTCGACAAAATGCCTGAAAGAATTTATTTGGGATTTGCACAAAGCGCAAACATGCAACAAATATTCTTTTAGTGTTCTCTTGCAGCTCAAGTGTTCAACAAATTAAAATGCTTGAGAGAGGTTATATGACACTGTTTTAGTTATGCATTTGATTTTAGGACTCGTTGAGGCATGTAGCATGAACATTAATTTTGTTTGATTGAATAATTTAGCTAGCAAATAATGAGCATTTTAGATACTTCAAGAAATAAAGGATTTAGTTAGCCCTTCAAGAAAAAATATATTTATGTTGTACCCATACATTTAACAGATCGATATTGTCCATATGTCATATCTATGCCGAACCAATCTTGTACCAAAAACATACCAATATAAAATGTTCCCAAAATATTATTTGGCACATCCTACTAGTACCAGTGCTTCATATCAACTCCTGACAACTAGGCCCCCTTGGTTTTAGTTCAAACACCATTTGACTTTATAGATGGGTGCTTTTTAAATGCAACTAAAAATAAGTGAACTGGAGTTTTTAAATAAAAAACTCTGTTCCATATTTTTCTAATATCTCTTCCCAATTTTTCTTTGAATTTGCCTCTTTTTTTTTCAAATGATATATATATTTTTTCCTTTCTTCAGACTTTCGCTGTTTTTTACGAATCAAGAATTTTTGTCCTTGCCGAATAATTCCTGATTCCCCAACTTTGTGACTCTGCTCATGACCAATTCAACTACTAAATTAGCCAAAATTTATCGTAACTTAAATATTTTAGCATGCCTACACTAAAAATACTAGCTCCAATTAATTAATCCCATCCTATCATTACTCTTAACAGTAAATTTTTTTTGTCTTATTCATGTATTGCTGCCCCTAAAGTGTTTATTTACTTTTTTTTCCAAAACGGGCCACAAAATTGTAGCTATTCACAGGGTGGGGGATGGTTAATAGTTATGAAACAGGTCATTTGTACCCTGTTTTATAAAATTTCCATTACCTAGATTCTTCACTAACCTGGGTTCATTACCTAAGTTGGAACCTAATGATGTAAGAAAATTACCTCATTAGGTCCTTATGAGGTAAAAAATTTCGGTTTTGTTATTTTGAAACCATACCCAACGCTGTGAATGGCTGCAACTATGTGCCCTGTTTCGCAGAAAATCCTTTTTATTTTGGCATACTAGTTTTTTAATTAATTTATTATAATTATTTACTATTTTTCATAACTCCTATTAAATGTAAATGTGATGATGAGTAGGTTTGGTATTGTCTGTTTTTATGTTCAGGTATCTCTTAAACTTGTTTATTTGGCTGTGGGATCAGGCTTACTCGCGAGGGGTCATCTTGCTCCTTCTATATGTTGATGATATTGTATTAACATGGAGTAATCCTTCGTTCCATGATGCCCTTATTCGCAATCTTGGTGAAGTGTTCTTTATAAAAGATTTGGGAACACTTCATTGTTGTCTCAACATTCAGGTCACTTTCAGATCCACTAGTTTGCATTTATCTCAGGGACAGAATGCATGAGATATTTTATGATGGACTCATGTGGAAGATTGTTAGCCCATCTCCACTCCAATTGCCTCTATGCAGGATCTACTTTCTCCAACTCCAAAGCTTGAAGATTGTTAGCCCATCTCCACTCCAATTGCCTCGGGCCGCCAAATATTTAAGGGCCCCAAAACTAAGCCATGGCATATGCTGAGTTGAGTCAACTGAGTGGAGCATTGAAATGATCAAGTTGAACAGGTATTGGTGCACATTGTGATGAATCCTGCATTGAAACCGTTATCGAGTCATGTTGGCCAATACGTGGAGGGTTTGGCTAGTCTTTGTATATACAAATGTCTCGTTTGCTGCTACCAACATTGACTTGACTCAGCCAACTTGCACTGACTTGATCAAGTTCTAAAACCTTGTTTCTATCTATATGATATACCTTTGAGTAGTTTAATGATTGTCCACTCAGTATTAGGAATCTAAAATCATATTTGATGTATTGATATACTGAAACATTCATCTAGATAACTTATATTTTACTAAAAAGTGTTTTTTATCACAGATTAGACACTGCATGAACAAGTTTGAAAATATTACATTTTGGAGGAGTGAGGAATCTGTTGAGTTCCATTCAAGTATGGAACATAGTACTAGATTGATCTAACAAATTATCTTTGAGGCCGCTGATCGAGATAATATTGGTGGTTCTGCTTTTGGTGGACAAAGGTCTATTGAGGATCCCAACTGGCCTCTTGTATTAGAAAATTATGGTCCTTAAGGAAATACCAATTTTTTTGAGATCATGCTCAAGTTTTTGACCATATGTTGAAGTCAACAGCCTTAGGGCTAACATCTGCAAAACAGATAAAAATGAAACTAGAGAAATGAACTAAACATATGATGCTTGATGAAGATGAAACCAAAAACACATAATGTTGATGATGTTGCTACTGGAACAGACCATTAATGGTTGCTACTGCTGCTCTCTTGCTACTTCTGAAAATAATAGGTTACCATATCTTTTATGTTACCCTCGGACCCTCTGAGGGCGCACTCCATTTTTCAACTGTTGGGCACATGTATTTTGGGCTCTTGTGGGCATGCTTATGTAGGGTGTTTTGGAGGTGAATCAGTTCATCGAAGTCTGTCCTGGCATTGTTATAAAAGACGAGAGTGGTAACATTAAATGCACTCCGATATATTCAAGAATAGTTTCACTATTTGCGGAACAGAATGAGTTGTAGTTTGCAATTTCAGGGGGGTCTTATAGGGGTTGGTACTACCATTGTCACAACCCCAAATTTTTGGGAAACATGCACGTCATGCACCATACACATGTATATGTGTTTCACAAGAAAACCAAAATGAACCCATAGACACTATGTGTATATGTGGGAAACACACTAGTATTCCCTAACTTATAAGTATATAAGTGAAAGAGAGAGGAGAGAAGAGCCCCTTACGAAACTCAATTCTAACCTAAATAGAGAGAAGGAGAAATAGAGAGAAAGAAAAGAAGAGCCTAGTAAAGAACTAGGGTTTTGTTGGGGCTTAAATCGGTGGAAGATCAGGAGCAAAGGCTGGAGGAGGAATCTTAGAGATCTTTTAGTCTAGTAGAATTTTGATGCGTGGATCGAACTTGCAGGAGACTTATCACTGGAGGTATGATTAAAGGCATGATAAATGTTTGGGCATGTTTTACATAATAGGTAGAATGTTGGTTAAATGTTTGTTTTTTTATATTAAAAGCTGAATGAGGGGAGAAATAGCTTTCTCGAGCAGATCGAGGTGTTAAAGTATATCGCTCCTCGCTCGAGCGGCCAAAAAGGACTCGCTCGCGCGAGGAGAAAGTATAAAAATATAGCTCTGGGCTCGCTCGAGCGAGGTCTCCAGAAAAGTTTCAGCATCTCAATTTAACCGCTCGAGCGACCTCGATTTAATCGCTCGAGCGAGGTCAAGTGACCGCTCGGGCGAGGATTGGTTCTCGCTCGCGCCAGGCACCACTCAGCTCTTGAAATTATTGGTGTAGAAACATGGAAGCTATGCGCTCCAATTATTCTTGTAACCTTTCTAAGCATATTCTAAATACATGAAATGTAGGTTTGACGTAGGATCGTGAAGTGTAAACCTCTACGAGAAAGCGTGCTTTGAAATTCGTTGAGGTAGGGAATATTCTTGAATATGCAGTGTAATTCTATCAAAAGGTTGAGTATTGTATGATCTTTCAAATAGGGGTGTGTGCGTAAGCTTCAAGGTGAAACCATGAAGTCCCCAGGGGACGAAATATTGTAATGTGGGCATCTAAAAGATGTATTAAATCAGTAGTATCCCAGGGATACAGATGAAAACAAACCGTGAAACTAAAGTATAATGATAAAGCCTAATGTACTAAAAATTAGCACAAATCACGGTGAATAACTATATGTAAAGCACATCGATATTTTTGTTATTTAAAGTTGATTAGAATACCCCACCGACGTTGTGACAGCCCGAACTTTCTGTGCTCAGAAATCCGTGCCATCAAGATCATACACTGGATGATCCCTAGGACAAATCACACAATATCTGTATATAAAGCGGAATTATACAGATACAATCCCACAGCGGCAAGTAGAGTCATCTAATGAATCAATTTAAAAGTAAGAACAATAAAGAAACTTTCATTTATAAATGTAAAAAGTATACATCCTCAAAAAGGAACAAAAAAGAACCATCGGTGACAGACATCCATCACCCAAACAATGGTTCCCAATGATGGTTCCGATAGAATGTATAATAACACTATAAAAGAAATAACATATCTACAAAAATTAATACAAAAGTGGCCACCAGGCACACATAATCCAAAGTCTCCAAACAAACATAAAACCCCAAAATGTCTAAGCTATACCCAGTCTATGGGTAAAAGTCGTCAGCTGGGGTGTCCGTCTCTTCGTCCTCAACCTCAACCTCAGGATCAGGCTGATAGTCTGGGTCGCTCTCAGAACCTAAATGTTTACAAAACAGGGTGAGCTACATCCTAGCTCAATAGAAGAATTCCAAATAAAATTGCATTCTAATTGCATAACATGGTCATCAAAGAACAAAACTGAAATTATGCGACAGATGTATAAATCGTGAGACATTTATCCAAAACAGTACGGAATTGATGAATACAACATATAATGACTTAGTATAGTATACTTAAGTAACTCCCGTGAGTATAGCACGTGGTAGCCAGATTTGGTCCGATGGATAAATCCCAACCATCGTCGTTCACATGAACAATTTTCGGAATCGCAACAATGCCCCACACCTGGAGTGCAATTGTGTCGAGGATTACAAAGCAAATGCACAAGTGTGCCTGAAATGGATATACCGCCGAGTCGGTGGGATTTTTACGGAATATTAAACCTCAAATCACATGCATACTTATTATACTTAATGTAATTGATTTGATGCGGATGTCAAATGTCGGATCAAGTACAATAGAATGCTCATACATATGCTAAACATGCTTTTAAAATGTAATTAAACTATCTTTGAGATGTGTATGACAGATATAAACCATGAGATCAAAAATAAATGCAATTTCGGTTGAATTCCCCTACCTCGGATCAAGTTCCTTCTAAGCAAATCCAAAGCTTTTTCAAGGCATCTTAGTCTGATCCTAGACCATAAACATGTTACTCTAGGTGTTAGAGTGAGAAACTGTGAACTGGCACAATGTCCAGTGGTTCTGACATATAATTTCTCTAACTGTCTGAAAACAGGGTTTATTGATCGATCAATACCTTGTTGATCGATCAATGAACTCTTCATTGATCGATCAACACCCTTGTTGATCGATCACCAAAGCACCCACACATGTATATTGTACACCATTGATCGATCACCATGTTGGTTGATCGATCAATGGGTTCTGTATTGATCGATCACCACCACTGTTGATCGATCAATACCTTGTTGATCGATCACCAATGTTAACCCAAAACTCCCCAACTCTCTGCCATAATGTTCCTTTACTGTTTATATAGATTGATCGATCACCACCACTGTTGATCGATCAATTCCATACTTAGTGATCGACCAACACCCTTGGTGATCGATCACCAATGTCGAGTTTTCAGTCATTAATGGAGTTCACCAACCAAAATTTTCTAACTTATTTTTCTTCTAAAAATCCACTAAAATCTTAACTATTCATATAAAACTTATATTTAGGGCATCCAATTGCCCATTTTTAAACAAGGGAGCTCACCTCTATGTGGGCCCTTTCGGGGTTTCTGCAAACACTCCGGATGAGGGTTTCGGATCAAGCTCTCGGAGTTTTATCACAGCTACAACTCGAATAGGACGAAGCTAAGCTCCGCTTCTACGCATCAGTACCTTCCCGGACTCAATGTGGACCGTCAGATTCCTCTTATGTCAAACAAATATATAACCTAGGTATTCCTAACCTAGTTTTCTCAAAGAAACTATTCAACCTATATCCTAGTTGCAGATCTCAAAGGGAAGAGAAGGAGGAGAAGAAGAAGGTAACCATTCCAACCCTCTTCCTTCTCTTATAAGCTACCAACTGAAATATCTTAGATATTTCAGTTGCTTCTCAAATTTGATTTCAGTGTGAAACACCAACATGTCGATACGGCGTAGTGTACCGTCTCAACATCGTACTCAACTCGGATCGACACGAGTTTTCATACGTGAACTAACCTACTTATAGGCTAATACTATTTCCATTAATATTATTTTCAAAGTTTTAAATTTTCTGTCTCGATTTCCGTGCCAGGCACGTACATCGATGCGGTTAGTTTCTGGTTCAAATTTTTTGGGTCATTACATTATCCCCCCCTTAGGAATTTTCGTCCTCGAAAATTGACTAAGCAGTGGGGCCACATGAGATGGGGTTCCGAACGAAAACCCACAGAGGAACATACAGAGACAGATATAAAAGATGCAGTACAGAAGAAAATATAGAAAAACAGAATAAGATATCGATAGTTCCAAAAAAAAATAATATCAGATAAATAGAATAACAGGTAAATGAGTATGAGAATACCTGTGGGGACATCAGATGGTCCACTCGCGCCAGATGGTCCAGTCCCGGCGGGGACCGGCATGGTGGGCGAGCAGAATGTGTAAGTGCGAGGATCTACAACGTGCTCACGGCATGCGCAATCATCGGGTCAAGTCGTCATGTATGCCTGCTGCATCAAGAGCTCAAACATGCCCTCAGAAGTCGAGTCAATGAACGATGAAGCTCAATCCCATCCAAGCGCTCATGTATGTGTTTGTTACCCTCGAGGATCGCAGCAAAGCAGCGTCAAGAGTAACGGATGGGGCAGGGCAAGGTGGATAGGCGACGTGTGAAGAAGAGAACGAGGTGGTCGCCGTGATGGGGTAGTAGCAGGTCGAGGTAGCACCTCAGCCGAGGTGGCGATCGATGGGGCCTCCCACTAGGAGTGGTACATCGTGTGCTCCACCCTCGTGAATAACGGGCTCAAGGCCTCGTGTCACCCTCCTCCTCGGGCTCGGGTAGTCTCTTGACCAAAAGATTATAACTCTTGGTCCATCTTTTAGTTTAAAGACTTTGGTGTTGTTGGTTAAGCGTGGCTCATTAGGAGCCAAGCTATAGTGCTCGCGTAGAGCAACATATTGCTCCACCAGCTTTGTGATTAGGCGAGCATAGGGGATTTGTTTTGTAGCTCCCGCCTTCGCCTTTTCGGTCATAAGGTCGCGGGCGGTGATGATGCCCTCAATCACGACCTCGGCCATCGGATACCAACGATCCTCAAAGGCCGAAAAGAGGGCCATCTGGACAACACCAAATTGCGAGGACTTGTGCAAAATGGAACGAGTGCACACTTGAAATAAGTGTCAAGCATCCACAGTTTGTCGGGTAGTTGGGCCCTAGAAATGGATTGGCCCTTCCCATGCTTGCCGTTGGTCATCTTGGTGATGACATTAGCAAAAGGAACCTCTTTCTCATACGGTGGCGCCAAGCCACGCGTATCAAGGTGAGTGGTTGCACACTCTAGGGCAGCGGCAACATGGAACCGGTTGAATTTATATTCAAACCCGTCAATAGTAGTGAGTCGGTGTGAATCCCCCAACGAAGGTTTTGGAAAAAGAGCCGCACTATGCGAGGGCAATAGTGATCGTGAAACGGCTCAAGCAAGGGTTTTAACCCTAACTTTTGAAGGTAGCCCTTGGCCCATGCCATTTCGTAGGCGATCATCATAGAGTAGGTATAAACCTATACTCGGGTAGAAAAGTTTTGAAGCCCACCACTCTTTGGGGACTTCACGCTCAATGGGGCCGGATGGGTGGAACCACATCCTGAATCGGTGCCGTGGTGGCACGGTCGGTGAACGGGAATGGTGGGGCGACCGGCACGCGCCGAGATGTGGGTACCTTCGGTCAATTTCTTAAAAAAAAAAAATGAAAATGAGGATCGAAAAGGAAACGAACAAGGATTTTACCGGTGAATGGAGCGATGTCCACGAATCAAGTCAAGAAGGGATGGAAATGGCCGGAAGTGAGTCGGAAGGGAAGTTGAAAGGTCGGAGTGCAAAAGCCCCTTGCTCGTTCACGTGAATAGGATAGAGCAAATGACCGTTCAAAACCCTATTTATAACACATAAGTGTGTTGGTGATCGATCAATTCATTAGTGGTTGATCGATCACCACAAAAATTTTAAGTTCAAATAAAAACATAACCCGACCTGTTGATCGATCACCACATTCAATGTTGATCGATCAACAGTCCACTTGTTGATCGATCACCAACCTCCCTGTTGATCGATCACCACCTTGTTAAAAAAATTTCTTGTGAAAATGGGACCGTTAAAATGACTTAACCGTAATGGAAAGATACCGGTACATGTACATCACATACATGACCCAAAATATACGACAAATTGAGTCGATGAGGTAAGTCTAATCATCAAGTTATAATCACGATGATGAATTTAGAAACAAACTCAAAAGAAAATTCACCTTGCGCATTAAGTGAACAAGTGTTGATACTGTTCACGGATCTCGGCAGCACGTTCCCAAGTGGCTTCCGAAGCAGTATGATTCCGCCATTTGACAAGTACTAGCGGAATTAATTTGGTCCTCAAAACTTGATCCCGTTGATCCAAGATCTCTATCGGTTCTTCAACCATGGTTAGATCTTCTTGTAATTCAATCGGTTGAAAATCCAAGACATGTGTCGGATCATGCACGTAACGTCGCAGCATCGATACATGAAAAACATTATGCATGCTCGCCAACTGTGGTGGCAAAGCAATCCGATACGCAACCTCGCCAACCGTCAAAGTACCTCAAAGGGGCCAATATACCGAGGACTCAACTTTCCTCGTTTTCCGAAGCGCATGACACCCTTTGTTGGCGATATTTTTACAAACACATTGTCTCCAACCTGAAAACAAGTGTTAATTACCTAACTAATTACTTAAACTAGAAAATCGTAACCTCGGGAATGCCTTAAAGGATACCTGAAACTCTACGTGTATCCGATGAAGATCGGCATAACTCTTTTGGCGACTTTGAGCAACCCTCAATCTTTCGCGGATCAACCGAACTGCCTCGGTTGTACTTTCCACGATATCAGGTCCCAAAATGAGTTTCTCACCGACTTCCTCCCAGTTCAATGGAGATCTACATCGACGTCCATACAAGGCTTCATAAGGCGCCATCCCGATACTCGACTGATAACTGTTGTTGTAAGCGAACTCGATCAAAGATAGATGTTCATCCCATGAACCTTGAAAGTCCAACATACAAGCTCGCAACATATCTTCGATGGTCCGTTCACTCTCTCGCCCATCTGAGGATGAAACGCCAATGGTGAACTCAATTTAGTACCCATGCCTTCCTGAAATCAAATGGCCAAAACTGCGATGTATAAAGCGGATCTCTATCACATACTATACTGACTGGTATGCCGTGTAACCGAACTATCTCCTTCATGTACAGCTCTGCAAGCTTGCTAGCTGTAAACGTAGTGCGGTATGGCAAGAAGTGTGCAGATTTGGTCAACCTATCAACAATGACCCAGATGGCATTGTTCTTCCTCAATGTGCTTGGCAACCCCAAGATGAAATCCATAGAAGTGGCTTCCCATTGCCATTCTCGGTAGTAGAGGTTGTAACAACCCGGATTTCGATGGTCTACTTTCACCGCTATGCATCAAACATCGAGACACAAAATCGCTACATCTTTCTTGATCCTCTCCACCAAAAAATACGCTTGAGATCTTGATACATCTTGGTACTCCCAGGATGTATAGCATACGTTGACTTATGTGCTTCTTCTAGAATAGTTTCCTTAAGATCTTTATCAGCTGGTATGCACATTCGATCTCGAAGAAAGTACCATCATCCTTGATGGAGAAATCAGTCGGATCCCGTTAATCACATCCTGCGAATGGCCATAAGCTCATCATCAATCATCTGGAGCCCACGACGTTATCAAACAACGTGGGCATTATTGTAGCCATCAATGCCCTGAACCTTTGACGCCTATCAATGCATCGCACAAGGCCAGTCCTCAAGTAGATGCCACCTTTGTATTCGGTGATAAGGTGTGACAAGAGCGAAGACTTTCTCAAAGCATCTAACAACATTGGCCTTCCCGGTGATCGATGGAACAATCATAATCTTTCAAGAACTCCATCCATTTGTGTTGTCGCATATTTAAGTCCTTCTGGGTAAACAAATACTTAAGGCTTTTGTGGTCGGTGAAGATATCAAACGTCTCACCGTACAAGTAGTGCCTCCAAATCTTCAAGGCAAAGATTACCGCAGCCAACTCTAAGTCATGAGTCGGATAATTCTTTTCATGCTCCTTCAGCTGTCTAGTGCCATAAGCGATAACCTTCTTGTCTTTGGTTGAGGACACAACCCAAACCACCATATGATGCGTCATCAGATAGCAAAACCTCCTCTGCCGTAAGGTATTGCCAACATCACTTTGGTCTTGTAGTCGACGTCTTCAATTCCTGGAAGCTCTTCTCACACTGATCAGTCCAATCCAATCTAGCATTCTTCTTAGTGAGCTGAGTGAGTGGACCTGATAGTTTAGAGAACCCCTCTATGAACCGTCTGTAGTATCCGACCAAACCAAGAAAACTACGGACCTCTATCGCCCTCGCTCCTCACAACGGCTTCAATCTTAGCCGGATCCATCGTAATACCCTTTGCAGAGATGATATGACCCAAGAAACTAACTTGGTGAAGCCAAAACTCACACTTCGAGCTTAGCATAAAGTTTTGTGATCTCTCGAGGGTCCGCAAGTAACACGTAGATGCTCTTCATGTTCCTCCTTTGTCTTGGAATAGACAAGGATGTCATCTACAAATACCACTACTGATGTGTCCAAGTGTGGTTTAAACACTCGGTTCATCAAGTCCATGAAAGACGCAGGTGCGTTCGTCAATCCAAATGGCATAACAAGGAATTCATAGTGCCCATATCTGGTTCTGAACGCCGTCTTCTCAATGTCTTCAGCTCTGACTCGTAGTTGATGATAATCCGACCGCAAGTCGATCTTCGTAAAGAACCTCGCTCCTTGCAATTGATCAAACAGATCATCGATTCTAGGAAGCGGGTAACGATTCTTAATCGTCAACTTGTTTAACTGTCGATAGTCGATGCACAAGCGCATTGAACCATCCTTCTTCTTGACAAACAATACTGGTGCTCCCCAAGGAGACACACTAGGTCGCACAAAACCTTTGTCAAGTAGTTCTTGCAATTGCTCCTTTAGCTCTTGTAATTCTGCTGGAGCCATCCGATAGGGAGCCTTTGATACCGGTTCAGTGCCTGGGATTAGATTGAGTACAAACTCCACCTCCCGATCTGGTGGTAGTCCCGGTAAATCCTCAGGAAATACATCGGAATACTCGCAAGCAATGGGAATATCAGATATCACATTTGTCTTCTCCTGTTGCTCTTGTAGGAAGGCTATATATCCACTGCATCCACTCTTCATCATCCTCTCCGCCCGAATAGCGGATATCAACGGAGCTACCTTAGACTTCACTCCGAAGAATCTAAAGGATCGCTCCTTTGGAGGGCGGAAAACTACCATCTTCCGAAGACAATCCACACTTGCGTGGTAAGCAGATAGCCAGTCCATTCCCAAAATGATGTCAAATCCTTTCATATCTAACAGAATCAAATCTGCCCGTGTCTCATGATCATCTACTGCCACTACCACTGATTTACACACAGTGAGTGCATTCACTGCACTACCCGTGGGGATTGACACTGTCAGGATAAAATCTAGTTGTTCTGGAGTGGCACTCAATTCCTTTGTAAATTGAGGCCGTACGAAAGAATGTGTGGAGCCAGAGACTATCAGGGCTCGTGCTCTATGAAAGCAAATATCGCAACTCCTATACAGTTTCAGCTCACCTACATACCAATATCAACATTACTGTAACGTTTTAGATGTGTAGGTTTATGTGTACTATTATAATCAAAATAAATTAATTAATTTATATATTTCCAATTTTCCAGTTCATTATATCAAACAACACCATATCTCTTGAATTCTAATCATACCTTGAATGACGTCATTTGATGTCAGAGCATCGGTGGCGGTAACGGCATAAGCTCGGCCGTGAACCACTGGTCGAGCTGATCTTTGGGTAGATACCGATCCTGACCGCTCCTTGCTCTCCTCAGGGCAATTCCTAATTAAATGGCCCATCTTGCCACACTTGAAGCATGCCCCTGTCTCTCTCCTGCAGTCCTCGGTCTTGTGTGGTTTCCCACACTTTGCACATATCGCGGCCGGAGTGAAGGACGAGACTCTTGAAGGTCCCTGAGTCACTGAAGCCCTGCTACCAGAGGATCCAGCTGGTCTAAATGGCCGTGAAGAAGTAGGTACAACAGACCTCTGGTATGAACTATGTCCAGAAGAAATCGCCGGTCGAGAGTGCGTAGGGTATCTCGGAGGTCTGGAAAATCTAGCCCTCTTGTTCTGCTCTGTATCCTGAGATTGCCCTTGGAATGGTCTCTCTCTCGCCTGCTTGTCCCTCCAAGAGAATTTCTTCTGGTTTTCTTCTTCAGCTATGAGTGCCTTGGCCATCACTCCTTCATATGTCTCCATTTCCCACATGGCGACATCCTTTTGTAAATTTTGTCTCATCCAAATTTGAAACTTTCTCGCCTCATCACTCAGAGCTACGTCGAGGTGCAAATCGAGCTAATCTATCGAACTCACTCCATAGTCCACGGTCATTGCCCCTTGCTTCAGCTCTATGAATTTCCCCTCCCACTGGTGCCTCACAATTTTAGGAAAGTATTTATTATAGAATACCTCCGTAAACTCCTCCCATGTCCAAGGAGTGTGAGGAAACTCTCTCTGTCTATTTTGTGACACCGACTTCCACCAAGGTCGGCGTCACCATCCATTTAAAAGTGGCCCAACGACTTTCTCTACGTCAGACCGTAACACTTCAAAGAGCTTTTCCATCTCTTCTATCCATCCTTCGCCTCAATGGGATCCGCTTGACGAGAAGTTAGGAGGTCTCATTCTCCTAAACTCCGCAAATCCACCAGTGATGGGGTGGTCTAGTCACTGTTGAGCTAAAGCAATGTCACGAGCTGACGTTGGTAGCTAATGCTTCCAACACCGCCCATCCTCTCTTCATTTCTCCTTCTACCTCCTCTGGGTCCCAATGGAACCGCATTTGCTTGTGAGAGGAACTCCAAGCCCCTCGACGAGCCTATAACCTCGGGCACATCCCTCAGAGGAATCTCTCTCTGACCTGTTCTACCTCTGCCGTGCCCTCCTCTGAACTTAGGGCCCATACTGGTCTGTCATTGTGAAAACAACAACATTGATCAGTACATATAGATTGTAAAAACAATCCGTTATGAACCCATAGTTCAACCTAAAGCCTAGGCTCACATTAATCGTGATGACCGGACTTTCTTTCTGTGCTCAGAAATCCGTGCCATCAGGATCATACACTGGATGATCCCTAGGACAAATCACACAATATCTGTATATAAAGCGGAATTATACAGATACAATCCCACAGCGGCAAGTAGAGTCATCTAATGAATCAATTTAAAAGTAAGAACAATAAAGAAACTTTCATTTATAAATGTAAAAAGTATACATCCTCAAAAAGGAACCAAAAAGAACCATCGGTGACAGACATCCATCACCCAAACAATGGTTCCCAATGATGGTTCCGATAGAATGTATAATAACACTATAAAAGAAATAACATATCTACAAAAATTAATACAAAAGTGGCCACCAGGCACACATAATCCAAAGTCTTCAAACAAACATAAAACCCCAAAATGTCTAAGCTATACCCAGTCTATGGGTAAAAGTCGTCAGCTGGGGTGTCCGTCTCTTCGTCCTCAACCTCAACCTCGTGATCAGCCGATAGTCCTGGTCGCCTCGACCGGGAGCTACCGCCTCAGAACCTAAATGTTTACAAAACAGGGTGAGCTACATCCTAGCTCAATAGAAGAATTCCAAATAAAATTGCATTCTAATTGCATAACATGGTCATCAAAGAACAAAACTGAAATTATGCGACAGATGTATAAATCGTGAGACATTTATCCAAAACAGTACGGAATTGATGAATACAACATATAATGACTTAGTGTAGTATACTTAAGTAACTCCCGTGAGTATAGCACGTGGTAGCCAGATTTGGTCCGATGGATAAATCCCAACCATCGTCGTTCACATGAACAATTTTCGGAATTGCAACAATGCCCCACACCTGGAGTGCAATTGTGCCGAGGATTACAAAGCAAATGCACAAGTGTGCCTGAAACGGATATACCGAAGGAGTCGGTGGGATTTTTACTGAATATTAAACCTCAAATCACATGCATACTTATCATACTTAACAGAATTCAGATTTCGGATGCGGATGTCAAATGTCGGATCAAGTACAGAATAGAATGCTCATACATATGCTAAACATGCTTTTAAAACAGAATTAAACTATGCTGAGATGTGTATGACAGATATAAACCATGAGATCAAAAATAAATGCAATTTCGGTTGAATTCCCCTACCTCGGATCAAGTTCCTTCTAAGCAAATCCAAAGCTTTTTCAAGGCATCTTAGTCTGATCCTAGACCATAAACATGTTACTCTAGGTGTTAGAGTGACAGATTGTGAACTGGCACAATGTCCAGTGGTTCTTACATATAATTTTTCTAACTGTCTGAAAACAGGGTTTATTGATCGATCAATACCTTGTTGATCGATCAATGAACTCTTCATTGATCGATCAACACCCTTGTTGATCGATCACCAAAGCACCCACACATGTATATTGTACACCATTGATCGATCACCATGTTGGTTGATCGATCAATGGGTTCTGTATTGATCGATCACCACCACTGTTGATCGATCAATACCTTGTTGATCGATCACCAATGTTAACCCAAAACTCCCCAACTCTCTGCCATAATGTTCCTTTACTGTTTATATAGATTGATCGATCACCACCACTGTTGATCGATCAATTCCATACTTAGTGATCGATCAACACCCTTGGTGATCGATCACCAATGTCGAGTTTTCAGTCATTAATGGAGTTCACCAACCAAAATTTTCTAACTTATTTTTCTTCTAAAAATCCACTAAAATCTTAACTATTCATATAAAACCTATATTTAGGGCATCCAACTGCCCATTTTTAAACAAGGGAGCTCACCTCTATGTGGGCCCTTTCGGGGTTTCGGCAAACACTCCGGATGAGGGTTTCGGATCAAGCTCTCGGAGTTTTATCACCACAACTCGAATAGGATTTAAGCTAAGCTCCGCTTCACGCACGCATCACACCTTCCCAGACTCAATGTGGACCGTCGTATTCGGCCCCCTTCACACTCTTATGTCAAACAAATATATAACCTAGGTATTCCTAACCTAGTTTTCTCAAAGAAACTATTCAACCTATATCCTAGTTGCAGATCTCAAAGGGAAGAGAAGGAGGAGAAGAAGAAGGTAACCATTCCAACCCTCTTCCTTCTCTTATAAGCTACCAACTGAAATATCTTAGATATTTCAGTTGCTTCTCAAATTTGATTTCGGTGTGAAACACCAACATGTCGATACGGCGTAGTGTACCGTCTCAACATCGTACTCAACTCGGATCGACACGAGTTTTCATACGTGAACTAACCTACTTATAGGCTAATACTATTTCCATTAATATTATTTTCAAAGTTTTAAATTTTCTGTCTCGATTTCCGTGCCGGGCACGTACATCGATGCGGTTAGTTTCTGGTTCAAATTTTCTGGGTCATTACAGACGTGGTGGGATACCTACGACTGACGCGGCAGGATATCCGTGACCGATACGGTGGCCAATCCGTATACTTATAACACATCCCAGGGATGTAGATTTGAGAATAGACCCCGCCACCTATGAGAAAGGGGCCTAAGCAGTATTCTTAGGGAATACATACAACAACTGTCTAGTAGACGACGATGGTCGGTATTTCATCGGGGCTCGATGCTATATTGCTCGGGGATTATTTAAGTTAAAGGTTTAAGTGATTAGGCCGAATTCATAACTAAACCACTAAGATGAGAACAAACAACACCAGGAAAGGAAATCAGCTGTATCCATTTTAGTTATTCCAGTTATATCAATTGTTTTGTTTAAAAGTGATATCTAGTAAATTGTACTTTCAAAACTGCTAGCATATATGTAAGATTTAATCTATATGTTCACTTTGTTTCCCTATTGGGCTAGGATGTAGCTTACCCCTTAGACTATACGTCGCAGGTTCAGGACTAGCGGCAACAAGGACTTCTAAAGACGTTGATCCAGGAGATTCAGACTACGTACCCACTGAGGAGTCAGAGCCTCCTCCCGAAGATTTCTTCTAGGAGACCCATTGCGCACTTTGAGAGTGAGTTGAGAATTTTAGGCACGGCTTGGTATATCAAGCCTCTTTATGGAATGTAATTAAATATGATATGCTTTTGATAAAACATTTGGAGTGAACATTTATCTAACGGCTTGGGTAGGTTCTTATGCCCATGAATTGGCATGGAACAAGGACTGCCTTTTTGGGGGCCCTAAACTATTTTAGGCATGAGAATTCGTTTAGAGTAAAATTTTGGCTTGTATATACCAAATGAATTGTAAAGGTTTCTTGGGCACGACCTCGAGGGTCGTGCTAATGGCACGATTTTCGGAGCACTGAAAATTGGGTTGTCACAACCATGTACTACCATGGACCCCACACTAACACGTGCTAATAGGCTGGTAGGTCAGGTCCCTTCCTGATGTCTTTGTTGAGCTTGAGGTATGCTTTATGTGCGAATGTCACGGAGTCACTCCTTTAGGCATGCCCTCGCGTGCGGCGCCTAACTTCCCAAGTTAGGCCAGCCTGTCTCTGATACCAACTGTCATGGGGGTGAGACTCAACGCGCCAACACACCCGTGCAGTGCCTCGCTAGCCGCATACAACGAAGCCAACCAAACTCTTTATCAGCTCTGATACCACCCACCTAGAGGACGGAAACTTCCGCTCGTAGTTACCTTCTTTCCAAGGCCTACCATCCGATGCATCATGCCCCATATGACACGCTCGATTGCACAACGGTGCCTTGCTTGGCTTGCTCAAGCTTCACTCTAACGTGCCTTGCATAAGTACTTCGCTTCGCAACAGTAATGGCATATCGTGCCGCATGTTGTCTCATACCAACATGTCCTGTCGACATACCGAACCAAGCCCACAATCGTGTGCATAACTCATGCTGTCGTGCTCACCTGAGTCCTACGCAGTCCTCATGTTGTTGTGCTTTACAGAGTCCCATGCAGCCCTCGTGAAGTTGCCCAACCGTATGCACTGCGATGTATAGTCTGGCGCCATACTTTAACCTCACCTTGGGTGCCACACGATATCACTGCATCTACATCCTAGGTTCACCCTTTCAGGCCTAAGAGACACTTGTGCCCCCTCTAGTGACGCAAGGCCCCGTGTGGGTGGGAGGTAACTCATCCAACACCTCTCTCATATAGATGGTCCAAACACCATCTATGGGTAAACAATTAAAGGACCTCAAACATATTAGTTTGACATACCACCATGGCACATGGCCCTCTGCTCATGGCACACACCTGGTTTGGTATAAATCGTGACACACGAACCTCCGTTCGTGGCACACAGTGCCAAGTCCCCAACCAACACGCCCATGACTTCCTGCATCGTCCTCCCAGGCAACCGTGTCGTGACCCGCAGTGCGACCACATCGCAAGGCCTTCATGGCCCCATGTGGCGTGCCCTACTGGCACCACATGCTGTATCGTCTCGACACCAAGGTAATGAGTGGTTGTTGTAGAAGGCTCGGGTGGCCACGCTGCATTCCCCTGTCACATCCTCCTCCACTCAAAACTGTTAATGTCCTTGTTGACGCGAGACACTTCTTTATCTTGAATATGCCCTCATTCAATGCTCCAGTCCCTGAACTCCATGTCTTCACTACACGCCATCGATGCTTTGTCATCGCATAACAAAGCAGCAAGCCACTGACCTTTTTGTGGTACTAGATAGCTCACTTTCAATCTAGTTCTTAGGTCCACACCTTTTCACTAGCTCGGGGATGTCGTGTGCCCTCTTGGTACCACATAGCGTGCCCCGCTGACACTAATTAGTTCATCAGTATCATCCCTTGTGGATCGAACTTGGCTCTAATACCAAATGTCACGGAGTCACTCCTTTAGACGTGCCCTCGCGTGCAGCGTCTAACTTTCCAAGCTAGGCCAGCCTGTCTCTAATACCAACTGTCACTGGGGCACGACTCAACGGGCCAACACACCCCTGCGGTGCCTCACTTGCCACATGCAACAAAGCCAATCAAACTCTTTATCAGCTCTGATACCACCCTCCTAGAGGACGGAAACTCCTGCTCGTGATTACCTTCTTTATAAGGTCTACCATCCGATGCATCGTGCCCCATACGACATGCTCGATTACACAACGGTGCCTTGCTTGACTTGCTGAAGCTTCACTCTAACATGCCTTGCACAAGTACTTCACTTCACAACAGTAATGGCGTGTCGTGTCTCATGCCTTCTCATACTAACATGTCCTGCCAACATACCAAACCAAGCTCATAGTCGTGCGCATAACTCATGTTGTCGTGCTCACCTAAGTCCCATGCAGCCCTCATGCTGTCGTGCCCTACAGAGTCTCACGTAGTCCTCGTGAAGTTGCCCAGTCGTATGCACCATGACGCGTAGTCCGGGGTCATACTTCAACCTCACCTTGAGTGCCACATAACATCATTGCGTCGACGTCCTAGGCCTACCCTTTCAGGCCTAGGAGACACTTGCGCCCCCTCTGGCGACGCAAGGCCACGTGTGGGTGGGAGGTAACTCATCCAACACTTCTCCCACATAGATGATCCAAACATCATCTATGGGTAAACAACCAAAGGACCTCAAACGTATTGGTTTGACATACCACCATGACACACGGCCCTCTGCCCGTGAAACACACCTGGTTTGGCATAAATCGTGGCACACGAACCTCCATCTGTGGCACACAGTGGCAAGTCTCCAACCAACACGCCCATGATTCCCCGCATCGTCCTCCCAGGCAACCTTGTCGCGACCCACAGCGCGACTACGTAGCAAGGCCTTCATGGCCCCATGTGTCGTGCCCTGCTGGCACCACATGCCGTGTCGCCCCGGCACCAAGGTAATGAGTAATTGTTGTAGAAGGCTCAGGTAGCCACACTGCATTCCCCCGTCACAGGAATGTCTTTAACCTTCCTAATTTACTTTTAGCGATAATTGCCATCAAGTCTTCAAATAAAATCATCCCGTGGATGCATTTTATTAAATAACTGCACCCTTGTTGATTCTAGAACAAAAAATGTGAGTGGCATATTGGTCATTGCTAGGTAAAGTGATCCTGATAGATATAGAGGTTTTCATGCCATGTCCATGACTGATATGACACTCGTGTTTCTGTATGCCCAATATAGGGTTATATGGTCGAAAATTGAGTGACAGATAGCGAAATTGACAGCAATGCTCTTGTACCATTTGCACATGGAATGACCCTAATTTCAGATGATCTATTTAAGGTGAGTGCATTTTCAATCATTAACTAATACAACTCACTTTCAAATTAGATATGTTAGTTTCATCTACTTCGAGAAATAGTCTGTTTTTTTTCCTTAGATATTTACATTTTAAAATAATTAGCTTTTACTTTGGATGACACTATTTGCATTTATTTTAGTTTAATATGTCGATGGTCCCATGCACCATCCTTATATTTCTATCACTCAAAGATAATATGCATTGTCGATGTTTGTACTTAGTGACAGTCATTAGAAATCTTATACTATACTTGATGATTTAATCACTTTTCAGTAAGGCTCTCAACGAGCCAATCCAGCTTGGGAGCTCGCTCGGGTCTTCTTGAAAATACGAACTCACTAATACCTTGAGCTCGGCTCGCTAGCCAAGCCCAGCTATGAGTTAAGAGCTCGTTTCTAAACAAGAAGACCGCGAGCTGGGTAGTCTATAGCTTGGCTCGGCTTGATATATAATATATATTGTTAAATATTTATATGACTTAAATTACTAAAATATCCTAAAAATTAAACGTTATAAGCGTTTATCAGTTAAGGGTTTAAGATATTTGAGTCAACAAATTGTTTTTCTAATCTACCTACAAATACTTAAATCTATCGGCTCAAACCCTAATCGCTAACTGTCATCTCCTCTCTATATGGCTCTCATCATGCTAATTTGCTATGAAATGAAATACTTTTAGTTAGAAGACTAGAAGTTGTAACTATTTAGGTATATAGATTAAAAGTAATATATTATTATGCTAGAAATCGGCTTGAGCTCGATAGAGACAAGCTAGAGCTGAGTAGTTTTTGGCTGGAATATAAAAGAGCTCGGCTCGAAAATAAAAGAGCCGATCTCAAGGTGGCCTTGGCTCAACTTGAACTTGGCTCGTTGAGAGCCCTATTTTTCGGTATTCACCGCTTCCATGCTATCAAAGGAAATAAGACCAAAAAATAATTTATGTATTACATTTCAGTAGAAGAAAGAAAAATAAAACAAAAATCCTTCAGTTATTCTATTTTGCAGTTTATACACCAGAGCAATTGGCAGAGAAATACAGTAGCCTCGTATTTCTACTTTACTACTTAATGTTGATGTTGAATGTTGCAGTCAATTACTCCATTTACAGGTAGATTTTATCTGTGTACCATATTGTTTATAAGATGGATAACAGCTAGCATGCTCCGTTCCGTGGAGTTTTCCTAATTTTTTTAATGGTTCCATGATACATTGTTGGACACTCATTAATGGGATCTTCTTGACAATCAAAACTGAAAAATGCAGGAGGGGGGCATCTGCTTTCTATTTCTGGACATGACCTTAGTCTATATTGGCACATGTTGCGGCCTTTTTCATACGTCACAGTTTCTGGTGTTGTAGGATCATGTTTGGTGTTATTTGCAAAATCACTGTAAGTTTGGTTGTTTAGAAGGATATTTTAACAAACTCCTGTGACTAGTAGCCATAGTATCAAACTCGGTCGATACCGAAAACTAGACTAGGGTGACTGGTGTATTTTAAGTGTATACCCTTGCAAGTGCACAAGATCTATTGCAGTATGACAAGAACAAAGGTGTCGAACCCACAGGGAAATCTGAATTTTTAATTAATTCTTTCAGGGATTTAAAAGCATCCCCAAGGAAGTACCAAGGGGCAGATTCGATTTACCAAAAATTTATCACTTTTTCCTAAATGCAGAAAAATAAATTAATCTAAATAACTAATTACCGATGAATCTAAGAACAATATTTAAATAAGATCAAGAAATATGCTATCCCAGATTTGTACCTGATGAGTAGTGAAATATGATGATATTTCACCCCTAGATACCTATATTTAGCTATCCGATGAAGGCTATCTGATAAGAATTATTAGATTTGAAGTGTTTCAGGTAAATACAAGCCAAGTGCAGAAAACAGCCCAAGAATTCTGAAAATAATGTCAAAACACTGCAACTTTTGGTCATCGAGAACTTGGTGCGACTTGTAGCTCAATTTAGACATTCAAGACGGCCGAATTATGAAATTGTTAAAACACAAAAGTTGTAGATCTTTCTATCAGCTTTCCAACGGATCAAGAATCGCCTCAATCCAAGTTCGGGACAGAAAGTTATAGCCAAAATACTGAAGCAGTGTCTGATGTAAAGTTCGGCGGGAATTCACGAAAATCTGGGAGGTCGATGCATCGACCCTATTGGGTCAATTAATCGACCCTAAATTTTCGAGTTGGAACACCTTTGTGGCTGGGAAACTTCGGCTCTATTTAAAGCGGATCAAACACTTCGGAAAAGGGGGAATTAAAGAAAGGAAATTAGGCAAGAATTAGAGATAGGAATTAGAGGGAGGAATTAGAGGAAATAATTAGAGATTTTTTAGAGAGAGTTTTTTTTAGAGGATTATTTATTCATTATTATTTTTGGTTTTAGACTCCTCTGAGCATCTTTTCAAGAGTTCTTCTTTCTCCTTCTTCTAGGGATTGATTTGGGTAGATTGTACTTAGGATTTGCACTGTCTTTCTTTTATATTCATAGATTGTATTTAGGAAAAGGCATTGTAACAAAAAAATTTTGGAAGAAATAAAAAGAGGAATGGCTTTGAATGAACAAGGAGATCATACACCAAAGATGAGCGGCTAAATCAGTAGATCGGGAAAGATGCGATCCCCAGATAAGTACCCATATTTATGATTAATGTCATAGTCTAATGTTTTTATTGTTTTGATCTACACATCACGAGATACGCTATGCTTCTTACATGACTCATACCGCAATGATAGGCTGAGTCATTGTTTTTAGATAGGGTATGTCGGATTAATGATCATACTTTATTTCAAATCATTTTTATGAATGAATGATGGTGATGGTGTGAATGATTCTTTAATGAAAGGGGGGTACAAATCTGGGGTAGCATATTTCTTGATCTTATTTAAATATTGTTCTTAGATTCATCGGTAATTAGTTATTTAGATTAATTTATTTTTCTGCATTTAGGAAAAAGTGATAAATTTTTGGTAAATCGAATCTACCCCTTGGTACTTTCTTGGGGATGCTTTTAAATCCCTGAAAGAATTAATTAAAAATTCAGATTTCCTTGTGGGTTCGACACCCTTGTTCTTGCCATACTGCAATAGATCTTGTGCACTTGCAAGGGTATACACTTAAAATACACCAATGACCGACATAATAAAATATCATAAATAGGAATTAACATGCATGTCCTAGTATACACATAATTAATTATTATAAAATACAAAATAGAGATCAATGAAGGTAATTTATTCATACATGATTAGTTAAATAAGTGGGTTAAAGGTAGGACATAATGAATTAAGGATAGTTTCTTGTTCATACACTACTAATTAGTTAATTGAATCAAAAAGAAATAAATAACTAAATTTCCCTACCTCTGGTCCTAATAGTCTTATTTTTTGTAGTAGCTCTTGTGATAGTTTAGTGTAAGAAGAGAAATTAAGAGTGCATGAAATAAATTCTAGAGAAAAATATGAATAAAAAGAAGATGATGGCCTACCTATTTCAGTAGAGGTTTACATGATTTTAGTAATCTGCTACGAGTGGAGAGCTAAGATATTTACGGTTATCTTAGAGAGAAAATTGGAGGAATAACATTAAGGTGGGTTTGCTTGGCGATTGTAGTTGTGACATGCCTGGGCGCGAAGGAAAGGTTGTGTGCCACATGCAGAGAGGTATGAAACATGTGTGTCAGGTGGCATGGGAGGCCGAGCATAAGTTTCATGTAATTGAAGGGTGTAGCATGCGTGCCATGTGGATTATGAAGATTGAAAATATTCTGTACGCAATATTTTTAGGGGGGTATTGTTTGGGTTGAGATGGCCACACAAGGTAAAGTCTAATATTGACTTGGTTATGAACGGAAGAATATTTGGAGAGAATTTGAGCTTATTTAGATTTTATCAAAATTCTCTTATTATTTCTATATTTTCTCATGAAAAAGCCTCCTAAAATTTGTATGCACAAATAATTTTTCTCAATACTTTTTTTTTCTTTGAGTTAAGATAGGGTGTTGGGCACATTTACTTCAATATAGTATAATAGGTAAATGTAAAATCAATATTTGAGTTTACAAAGGTTTGATACCTCAACCTTAAAAGCAAACTCAAAGCTCACAACTACTAGGTTAATCTATAACTTATTAAATTGATAACAAATAATAATATATATTTTTATTGAACTTATGTATTCAAAAAAATGTTATTACTTAAAATCATATATGAAAAATCGTGAGGATCATGATTGAAGAGGAGTGAAATCACGATTGATCGTGACCTTGGACAATTGCAAGAGAAGCAAAATTATATACTCTAGAGAAGAAAGATCGATCAATCGTGATTTGCGATTACACGAAATTACAACCACAATTGATTGTAAAGAATTGGGATTACATGAATTTAGAGTCACGATTGATCGTGAAAAGTCATAATTGTATGAAATTAGAGTTACAATTGATCATGAAAAGTTTATGATTGATCATGAAAAATCACAATTGCATGAAATTAGAGTTACGATTGATCGTGAAAGGTCATGATTGCATGAAATTAGAGTCATGATTGATCGTGACAGGTTACAATTGATCGTGAAAAATAGGATTGCATGAAATTAGAGTCATGATTGATTGTGAAAGGTCTCCATTGATCGTAAAAAGTCACATACATTACTAATAATTCATAAGTTACAATGACAAGTAGCTGCTCTCATGGTGAAAAAAATAAGAGTTTTAATTGAGTCAAGGTCAAAATCTACTTTTATCTGTTTAGGTACTCGTAAAATTTAGTGGTATCATATCATAACAAGATCAAATAAACTTGTATTAAACAATTATAGAGTCGCACAAATTATCCAATACCGAAGTTATACACTCATGCCGAAATATATGTATCTAACATTTTATATATATTCATGGAAATCAAAGAGAAAAATATTTATTCCACTTAAATAATGCTGGAAAAGTTGGATTGTTAATCTCGGCCTTTTCCCTTAATATAATCAGGCTTGACCAGGGTTTGGTTAACCATATTTTTTTTTTGCGAAAAACTAGGCTCGGAACCACCCTGGACATTGATGAGTAGTGAAATATGATGATATTTCACCCCTAAATACCTATATTTAGCCGTCCGATGAAGGCTATCTGATGAGATTTGCTAGATTTGAAGTGTTTCAGGTAAATACAGTCCAAGTTTCTAAAACAGCCCAAGAATCCCGAAAATAATGTCAAAACACTGCTATTTTGGGTCATTGAGAACTTAGTGCGACTTATAGCTCAATTTGGACCTTCAAGACGTCAGATTCAGGAAATGGCTAAAACATAAAAGTTGTAGAGCTCGTCGTCAGCTTTCCAAGGCCTCAAGAATCACCTCAATCCGAGTTCGGTACAGAAAATTATGAGCAAAATATAGAGACAGTATCGGATACAAAGCTAGGCGGGAATTCACGAAAATTACTCTTAGATGTCAATCGAGAGAGGTATTAGGGTTAGGCTATTATAAAAAGGGAAGCCACGAGTTTCTTAGGAGGATTTTTGCAATTAGAATATTATTCATTCTTTATTTTTAGTTTTTAGGGCTCTTCACTTTGGGGGAATATTTTCTTTATCTTTTCAAGTCTTCTTCTCTCCTTTTTCTAGGGTTTATTCAGGGTAGATTGTACCTAGGATTTGTATTATTTTTCTCTGAGAAATTCATAGATTGTATTTAGGAAAAACAATTGCAAATATCTTTTGGAAGAAATATAAGAGGAATGACTTTGAAAGAAAAAGGAGATCAAACACCAAAGATGAGCTAAATCAAGAGATCGGGAAGATCGATCCCAGATAAGTACCCATGTTTATGATTAATACCGCATCTATTATTGTTATCATGGAATCGTTTTGCTCAAAGTTTGTGTGATTGAAAATATTTTGAATGCTTTGTTATGACCGTTGATTGCGCCGTATCAACTAGTAATCGCTAGATCCTGGACTCGATCTGATCTAAGGCAGAAGCGATTATGTCGATTGTCGTGATCTAAATATCATGAGATACGCTATGCTTTTTACATGACTCATACCGCAATGTTAGGGAATTTGAGTCATTGTTTTTAGATAGGTATCTTGGGATTGATGATCATATTTTATTTCAAGTCATTTTCTAGATGAATGATGGTGTGAATGATGATTTAATGAAAGCAGGTTTTAATTATAGAATAAGAAGTGCTTCCTTGATCTCATTTTAATATTGTTCGTAGATTTATCAGTAATTAATTGTTTAGATTAATTTATTTTTCTGCATTTAGGAAAAGTGTGTTAAGTTTTTGGTAAAATTGAATCCCTTTGGTACTTCCTTAGGGACGTTTTAAAATCTCTAAAAGAATTAATTAAAATTCACGCTTCCTCGTGGGTTCGACACTTCGTTTCTCGCCATACCGCAATAGATCTTGTGCACTTGCAATGGTTACATTCTAAATCGATCAAGTTTTGCGCACGAAAATCGGTGAAATTTTGATTAATTCGGATAGGGATTTTTCTGTTTTGAGTGTTTAAAAAAAAAAAATAATAATAATAATAATAATTATTATTATTATTATTATTATTTCCCTTATTTTTCTCTCTTTGATAAGATTTTGTGGAGTCTTTTTAGGAAGTTTAGATTTTTAGGATACCTTCCTTAGGAAATTTAGGAAGTAGAGATTTTTAGGACTTCTTATTTTAGATTTGGTAGGACTTTTTTTCCTTATTTTCCTCTTTTAGATATTTTTAGGATTTTCTAAATTTAGTCATTAACTTTTGTGGGACTTTTGTTTTAGGATTTTTAGGAATCTTTCATTCTTCTCCTTATTTTTCTCTTTTAGGAAAGATTTTATAGGATTTTCAATTTTAATTTTTAATTTTCGAATTTAATTTAAAAAAAAAAAAAAATTAAAATTAAAATTAAAAAAAATTTAATTCGAATTTAAAAAAAAAAAAAAAAAAAAAAAAATTTAATTAATTTAAATTCGAATTTTAATTTTAATTTGAATAAAAAAAAAAAAAAAATTTAATTAATTAATTTAAATTCGAATTTTAATTTTAATTTGAATTTAAAAAAAAAAAAAAAAAATTTAATTAATTAATTAATTAATTTTAATTTTAATTTTATTTTAATTTGAATATAAAAAAAAAAAAAAAAAAAAATAATTTAAATTCGAATTTTAATTAAAAAAAAAAAAAGAAAAAAAAAAAAGAAGAAATCTTTCCTGCTGATATTGGCTACTGTTTATCATCTTTGTTTAAATCGTTTGAAGCAGAATTTTGTGGGTTTGTTGTGGATTCTTCAACCCTGTTTGTGAGTGTTGGTGTATGAGCTTTACTCGTTCTCATCACCCACATCTGCTACCGTTTAATCTTGAGATCGAAAGAGCTTGTAGAGAGAATCGAAGAGTCCAGAGGAATCAATATCAACAAACTGAGACCATGGCAGACCAAAGGCAAGAGAGAGATGAGAATAACAACAATGGGAATGTCAATAATGGAAATAATAGGAACAATAATTTTGATGAGGGCCCTAGAACACTGGAGTATTATAACGATCCTGGTTTTTACGAGGATCAGGAATGTATTATGCATGCTCCCATTCCAGAGAACCACTATGAATTCAAATCAGCAATGATTCAAATGCTACCAATTTTCCATGGGTTAGCAAATGAAAATCCGCACGTCCACTTAAGTGATTTCACTGGGGTATGCAAAATGTTCGAGTCCACAATGTCACCGATGAGATAAGCGAAGCTCAGGCTCTTTTCTCTCTTTAAGAGATATAAGGCAAAACATGGTTCTATTCCTTAGAACCACAATCTATTCAGAGTTGGGCGAGTGCATCGCGCCTTAAAAATATTTTCCCATGACTAAGGCCATTGAATTGCGTCGAAGATCCGGTTCTTTTCCCAACAACCTCTGAAACATTCCATGAATGTTGGGAACGCGTTTAAGGAATTGATCGAAGTTGCCCAAATCATCAAGTTCCAAGGTGGCAACAAGTCCAAAGTTTTACAATGGGTGATTCACGAAGAGAGCATGGTTGATGCATCTTGTGGTGGATCTTGTGCCACGAAAAGAAGTCAATTGTGGGCATTGTTTGAAAAGTTATATCAAACTTCATACAAAGTGAGACATCAGCGAACCAACTTGAACGCACCTAAATCTCATGTGTTGACAAAAGGCGGATTATGCGATGTCAACAATAATGCCTCGATCTCTCAACAAAGGTTGACATGTCATTCCAACAGATGAACATGTTGTTAGTCGCTACCAAGCAAGCTAAAGCTCTGTCACCCCCACAGTGTGTTCAATTTGTGACCACCCTAATGAGTGCCCTACTACCTTGTCATTCTTCCCGATGAACCTAATCCTCAAGAGCGTAAATGTGACTCAATCTTATCGGTGGCGAGTAGAAACATGTACTCCAATACCTACAATCCGGAATGGAAAAATCACCCCAACTTAGGATGGGGTGAATCGAATAAGCCCGGCGAGTAAACCCGGCAACATAGAGCCAACACAATAGGTGGACAACAACCTTTTCAACCAAATTTTCAACAAAATTTTCGCCCACAATTTCCAAAGAATTCTAATTTCCAATAATTCCAATTTCACAAATGTTCAGATTATCATCCAAATTCGACTCACCGAAAAATCGAATTTCAATCGAATCTTAATCAATCTCATGCCAAGATTGAAGATTCGATCCGAAGAAAAGCTTATGCGAAGCATGCAATCTTTTCACAGATGATAATGGACCAAGTCGATCAATTGGCCAATCAACTGAGTCGAGAGGAAGGTAGGCTCCCACCAACCCATCAATAATCCTCGAGGCCAAGCACCATCTCAAGCGGGACCATCGAATAGTCAGCAGCTGAAAGTCACATTACGGTCTTTGAGAAGTGAGAGGTTGATAATCAAGTGAAAATGCACAGAAGGCGATGAAGAAAGAGAAGCGAGAGGAAAAAAATCGAGAAAAGAAAGGAGAAAGGAAAAGGAAAAGAGAAAGAAAGAGACAAAGAGCCGAGATAAGAAAAGTGCAAGAGCAAGGAAGAGAGAAAGGAGAAGAAAAGTAATAGAGGAAGAGTTTCCTTCAACGTCCAACAAGGACGTGAAAAGAATCGAAATGGAATCGCACCTTATGTCCCAAAGGCACCATTCCCTCAATGCCTAACTCCTCCATCTAGAATGGGAAAGGGACCGACAAAATGAAAGAAATTTTCAAACATTCAAGCAAGTAAAGATAAATTTCCATTACTTGGAAACAATCAAACAAGTTCCCGAGTACGCCAAGTTTTTCAAAGATTTGTGCACTCTAAGAGAAAGGCACGACTCACGCTTTCAAAGAAAGTGTTCCTAACAAATCAAGTCAGTTCGATACTGCAATTGGAAACCCCACAGAAACTGAAAGACCCTGCAGTCCCAACTGTTCCCTGTGTCATTGGTGGGCACCCAACTGAAAGAGCATTATTCGATTTGGGAGCAAGTGTTAATCTGATCCCATACTCAATGTACGAGAAACTCGGATTGGGTGAATTGAATCCCACGTCCGTCACACTCCAACTGGCAGATAGATCAGAAAGAAGACCGAGGGGTGTTATCGAGGATGTTTTGGTTGGAATAGACAAGTTTGTCTTTCCAAAGGACTTCGTTGTCTTAGACATGGAACCACCAAATCAATCAATCAAGTCCCAATTATTCTTGGACGTCCGCTTTCGCCAACGCCAACGCTTGCATTAATTGTCGACGGAGTCATGGACGCTTTCTTTGGAAACATGAAAGTCGCTTAACATATTCCATGCGATGAACCATTTCCCTAATGAGGATGAGGTCGAATGTTTTACATCGATCGATGGACGAAGTGGTGGATGAAGCATTACCATCAATGCTCACCAAAGAGGAATTTGAAACCGCTTTGTTAGCCATCTATGAGGACAAAGGGCTTGAAAGGAAGCGGTCAAGAGAAAAGTCAAATTCATCATGTCAAGATGATAACTTATGTGAAGTTGTGACTAAGGTAGAACCACTACTCATCGAGGTAAAGGATGTCTTGACTCCATCAATTGAGCGTACCACCAACCGTGGAATTGAAACAATTGCTGAGTCCCTCAAATATGCTTTTACGGGACCTCGAGAACACTTCCAAAGGATAATTTCATCCACATTATCGGAAGAACAAGAGAATGATTTGTTGAAGGTGCCGAAAGAGCACAAGGAGGCCATCGGATGGACCTTAGCCGATCTCAAGGGATTAACCCATCAAGATGTATGCATAAAATACATCCGGAGGATGAGAGTAAACCATCGAGGGAACCACAGAGGCGACTTAATCCGAACATGCAAGAAGTCGCTTTTAAAGGAAATCATTAAACTCCTCGATGGAATCATCTATCCGATCTCCCGATAGTGAATGGGTTAGTCCAGACAAATCGTTAGAAAAGTCCGGAATTACAAAGGAAAGAAACTACGGAGGAGAATTGGTGCCCACCGTGAAACTACCGGATGGCGTGTGTGCATTGATTATCGAAAATTAAACACGTACCACCGGAAAAGATCATTTTCCCTTCCGCTTCATTGATCAAATTCTTGAGAAGTTAATGGGCAAGAGTTTTATTGCTTTCTTGATGGTTATTCGGGATACAATCAAGCCCGCTTTTCCAGGTGATCAAGAGAAGACAACATTCACGTGTCCATATGGTACGCTTTGCATATCGAAGGATGCCATTCGCTTATGTAATGCTCCGCCACGCTTTCAACGATGTATGTTGGCCATATTCTGGACATGATCGACAAATTCATCGAAGTTTTCATGGACGACTTCTCGGTTTTTGGAAAAACATTTAATTCTTGTTTGAATCATCTTTCACAGGTGTTGCAACGTTGTGTAGATTCCAAACTTGTTCTCAGCTGGGAAAAGAGCCATTTTATGGTTCAACAAGGAATTGTGTTGGGGCATATTGTTTCAACGAAAGGAATTGAAGTTGATAAGGCGAAGGTCGACTTAATTGCAAATTTACCACCTCCTAAAAGTGACAAATTCGATCATTTTTGGGGCATGCTGGATTTTATAGAAGATTCATTAAGGATTTTAGCAAGGTGGCTAAACCATTGTGCACTTTGCTTGGCAAAGATGTTCCTTTTGATTTTGATGAGGATTGCATAAAGGCATTCCTAAAATTGCGTGAACTCTTATCAAATGCACCAATAATCCAAATCCAACCGGATTATTCTTTACCATTCAACTCATGTGTGATGCATCCGATTATGCGATCGGGTCTTAGGGCAAAGGGTGAATAAATTACCTCACGTAATTTATTATGCTAGCAAGACATTAATTGATGCCCAATCAATTACACCACCACCGAGAAGGAATTATTAATGTGGTGTATGCTCGGACAAATTCGCTCCTATTTGCTTGGATCGAAAATAGTGGTCTTTTCGCACCACTCGCTTTGAAATATCTTTTAGCAAAGAAGGATGCGAAACCAAGGCGATCCGTGATCCTCGCTTCCGTGAATTCAACTTTGAGATTAAAGATAAAAGGGGTTGAGAACGTTGTGGTGATCATCATCTAGAATTACTGAAGAATCATCTATACCGAGACCATCCGTGACACATTTCGGATGAACATTTGATGGCAATTGATGTGCAAAAGTTCCGTGGTTTGCTAACATCGTGAATTATCCGTCATCGGCGAATTCCCGAGTGGGGTAAGAATGATAAGAATCTCTTTTCTCCCAAATAAAATACTATTTCGGATGAACCATATTTGTTTAAATTCGCCTTTGGATCGGATCATTAGGAGATGCGTGCGAAGACGAGCAACTAAGCGCCCTAAATTTTGCCATCTTATGTCAGCTGTGGAGGCCATTTTGAGGAACGAAGACCGCATGTAAAATCCTTCAAAGCGGATTCTATCGGCCCTCAATCTTCGTGACGCCGCTCAATCGCAAGGAATGCCAACGGTGTCAATAAAGCTTGGCAATATTTCACTGATTTAAATATGATGCCTTAATCCAATTACGATTGTTGAAATTTTCGATGTTTGGGGATTGACTTTATGGGTCCTTTTCCACCATCCTTTGGGTATTCATATATTCGTGGTATTGACTATGTCTCCAAATGGATTGAAGCCGTGGCAACCCGATCAAATGATCACAAGGTTGTGGTCAAATTTGAGAGAACATGTGTTTAACCGATTCGGATCCCAAGAGCAATCATCGTGATGGCGGTTCGCATTTTGCAATAGCCATTTTGCCACTTTAATGAAGAAGACGTCACTCACAAAGTCGCTCGCACCATCCACAGACTAGTGGTCGTGGAAGTGTCTAACCGGAAATCAAGCGAATTCTAGAAAAGGCGACGACGGATAGAAGAGATTGGTCAAACCGCTATCCGATGCTTTGTGGGCCTATCGATCGCATTCAAGACACCGATCGAATGTCTCCCTTGAATTGTCTACGGAAGGCATGTCATCTTCCCCGAATTGGAGCATAAGGCATTCAGGCGATCAAGCGATTTAATTTCGATATGCAAGTAGGTCGAATCGAAGGTTACAGATTGAGTGAATTAGAAGAGTTACGCTACGATGCGTATGAAAATTCAAAGATGTACAAGGAAAGGTACAAAAAGTTGCACGATCAATTAATTTCTCAAGGAGTTTCATGTTGGCCAAAAGTTTGGTTATTCAATTCGACTTAAGCTTCATCCCGAAATTGAAATCTAGATGGAAGGCCTGTTTCAGTTGTTTCCATTAGTGAGCACGGTGCAATTGAAATTCAAAGCCTTGTGACAATCGAGTTTTCAAAGTGAATGGGCAAAGACTCAAACCAATGTTTGAGCCGATGACCCAGTTTAAGATTGAGGCGATGCACCTTAGTGATCCAGATTCTTGATCAATGAAGAGGTCGAGCTGTCGACACTTAAACTCATTTCCTCGAGGCAACCCGTGTGTTTTATTTAGGAGTTGGACATGTGTTTAGTTTAGGATTTAGGATTTATCTTTCTTTTCGTATGTTTAGTTCTAGAATATTAGTTTTTAGTTTAGTTTAGGTTATTTTTAATTTCCAAATTAGTGTAGCCACATTACCTTCAATCTATTCTTGGTCATGTTCTAATTTGATGCCCATATTCTCTGCACCTGATCTTTGTGTTGAGGTACTTTTCAATGTGTTTAGGGGTGCCTACTTATTTCAAACAATGAGGACATTGTCATTTTTAGGTTTGGGGGTATGTATGATTATCTATCTTTCATCACTTATTTTTGATTTTCTTTGAAAAAAAAAAAAAAAAAAAAAAAATTTATTTATTTGGAACCATCATACATGATTTACTTTACAATAGTTTTCAAACTTTAGTTGATGATGCATGTGAATTTAATTTTGAGAATATTGATGTCATATTTTGAATACTTGTATCTAGGATGATGAAGCTTAATGTGATAATTTGTGGATGACTCAAATTTGGCTTAGAATTTTTGCACTTATACCAAGCTAAGACTTAGAAATCGATGAACTATTTTGAACGTTGAATCTTAGGTTCTTAGTGGAGACTAAACCCAGTAAGCTTTAGAGCTAATTTCCCGTCATTGATGAGTGAATATATAAACTCGGAGTTTTCTTTGAATACGAATTATTTTGCATAATCTCATACATTTTATTTTGGCTTGTGACTTTGCATGATATCAAATTCATATTATTGTGTTAGAACATACTGTATATCTACTCAAGACAAATAGGCAAGGTTACCATCTTTTAAGGAAATGATTGAAGGCCATCTTTGGCTCGTTTGTGCTTAAAATGCCCCACCTCATATAAATTTATCCTTTTAGTACCCCTTTGAGCCTATAGAAAAATTTACCCTTATACATTCTTTGATAAGCCACGTTAACCTTTAATCCTTCACAATTTCTGAAAATTTAGCTTTACCCTTCTTATTTCTGAGAAATTAGGAACGAGGGATGAAAATGAGCGAAAAGAGAGTAAGTGGAGAGATAATGAGTTATGGTGTTTACTGAGAGTGTATGGCAAATATAAAAAGAAAAAAAGGGGAGAGAAAAAGAAAAAAAAAAAAGGAATGAAAAATGAGGTGCTTCAAGAAAAGGAAATTCAAAAGAGAAGAAAGAATGAGAAAAGAAAAATATTGAAAAGAAAAAAAAAATGGTGAGAAATTAGAAAAGAAAAAAAAAAGAAAAGAAGAGAAATAAAAAAAAAAAAAAAAAAAAAAAATCAGAAGTTAGTTCCTTTTCCAATTTCTCAGAAATTTTGAATCACAATTCCCTTTCTTTCTTACCCTTACCTGAGCCCCATTACAACCCTACAAAAGACCTTCATGATCCGATCTTGCATTGGTAACTGTCTTGTGGAGAGTCAATATATAATACTTATGACACTTGATATGACATGCTTAGGATATACAAGTATCTGTTCTTATGAGATTTATTTTTGTTCATTGATTGGCATCGTGTTTCATTTATCATGTGAGACCTTTTTATTTGCTTTGTATTGATCTCTCACATGTGTGCGAAAACTTACCCATCATCGGAGTGATTTTATTTTGAGAGTATACCTAAAGTGAGGATTGAGTCGAGACAACAGATCCGATGGTTTTCCGTTTGGACTAGTTCTGAGATGGATGAATCTTGATTTTGGTATGCACACACTTCACGTTTAGGTATGAATGAATGAGTTATCTAACAATTTGAGCATTAAATTAATTTGAATGGATACTAGCATGATTGACATGACTTTAATATTTGAGATTGATGATTCACATACTGAAGCAATTAATGATTTTTGTTTTTTTGAATAGTACATATGTTATAAAAAAAAAATCATGTTTTGAAAACTAAATTTTACCGATGGTTTGAAATTTTTGGAAGTTTGTGGGTAACTTCACCGCAAACCCTCGAGAGACACAACTCCTCCACTAGGGATCACCTAGGGGTTTAAAGGCTTGTTGCACATGCTAAGTGCAATCGTGTTCCTACTTAAAGTGGCATTTAAATTTTAGGATGTTAGTTTGATTTGCTTTATATTTCTATCATTCTCTTTGCTCGAGGACTAGCAAAGTGTAGGTTTGGGGGTGTGATGAGTAGTGAAATATGATGATATTTCACCCCTAAATACCTATATTTAGCCGTCCGATGAAGGCTATCTGATGAGATTTGCTAGATTTGAAGTGTTTCGTACTCCAAGTTTCTAAAACAGCCCAAGAATCCCGAAAATAATGTCAAAACACTGCTATTTTGGGTCATTGAGAACTTAGTGTGACTTATAGCTCAATTTGGACCTTCAAGACGTCAGATTCAGGAAATGGCTAAAACATAAAAGTTGTAGATCTCGTCGTCAGCTTTCCAACGCCTCAAGAATCACCTCAATCCGAGTTCGGTACAGAAAATTATGAGCAAAATATCGAGGCAGTATCTGATACAAAGCTAGGCGGGAATTCACGAAAATTACTCTTAGATGTCAATCGAGAGAGGTATTAGGGTTAGGCTATTATAAAAAGGGAAGCCACGAGTTTCTTAGGAGGATTTTTGCAATTAGAATATTATTCATTCTTTATTTTTAGTTTTTAGGGCTCTTCACTTTGGGGGAATATTTTCTTCATCTTTTCAAGTCTTCTTCTCTCCTTCTTCTAGGGTTTATTCAGGGTAGATTGTACCTAGGATTTGCATTATTTTTCTCTGAGAAATTCATAGATTGTATTTAGGAAAAACAATTGCAAATATCTTTTGGAAGAAATAAAAAAGGAATGACTTTGAAAGAAAAAGGAGATCAAACACCAAAGATGAGCAGCTAAATCGAGATCGGGAAGATGCGATCCCGATAAGTACCCATGTTTATGATTAATACATATTATTGTTATCATGGAATCGTTTTGCTCAAAGTTTGTGTGATTGAAAATATTTTGAATGCTTTGTTATGGTTGATTGCGGCGTATCATTGTCGTAATCGCTAGATCCGGACCTCGCAGTCGATCTAGGTCAGAGAGCGATTATGTGCTGATTGTCGTGATCTAAATATCATGAGATACGCTATGCTTTTTACATGACTCATACCGCAATGTTAGGCTGAGTCATTGTTTTTAGATAGGGTATGCCGGATTGATGATCATATTTTATTTCAAGTCATTTTTCTAGATGAATGATGGTGTGAATGATGATTTAATGAAACTGTGGGTTTTAATGATAGAAAAGGGGTACGAATTTGGGGTAGCATATTCCTTGATCTCATTTTAAAATTGTTCGTAGATTTATCAGTAATTAATTGTTTAGATTAATTTATTTTTCTGCATTTAGGAAAAGTGTGTTAAGTTTTTGGTAAAATTGAATCTGCCCTTTGGTACTTCCTTAGGGACGTTTTTAAAATCTCTAAAAGAATTAATTAAAAATTCACGTTTCCCTGTGGGTTCGACACCCCTGTTCTTGCCATACTGCAATAGATCTTGTGCACTTGCAAGGGTAACATTCTAAATCGATCAATCTCCTAATGATCTGATCCGAGCAGAATTTAAACAAATATGGTTCATCCCAGAAATAGTATTTTATTTGGGAGAAAAAGAGATTCTTATCATTCTTACCCCACTCAGTGGGAATTCTGCCAGTGACCAGATAATTCACGATGTTAGCAAACCACGGAACTTTTGCACCAGCTACATCAATTGCCATCAAATGTTCATCCGGAAATGTGTCACGGATGGTCTCAGGTATAAATGATTCTTCAGGCAGAATTCTAGACAGATGATCAGCCACAACGTTCTCAACCCCCTTTTTATCTTTAATCTCAAAGTTGAATTCCTGGAGAAGCAGGATCCAACGGATCAGCCTTGGTTTCGCATCCTTCTTTGCTAAAAGATATTTCAAAGCAGAGTGGTCTGAAAAGACCACTATTTTCGATCCAAGCAAATAGGAATGGAATTTGTTCAGAGCATACACCACAGCTAATAATTCCTTCTCGGTGGTGGTGTAATTCAGTTGGGCATCAATTACTTCTGATTTTTTTTTTTTTTTTTTATTTCTCTTCTTTTCTTTTTTTTTTCTTTTCTAATTTCTCACCATTTTTTTTTTCTTTTCAATATTTTTCTTTTCTCATTCTTTCTTCTCTTTTGAATTTCCTTTTCTTGAAGCACCTCATTTTTCATTCCTTTTTTTTTTTTATTTTTATTTTTTTTCTTTTTCTCTCCCCTTTTTTTCTTTTTATATTTGCCATACACTCTCAGTAAACACCATAACTCATTATCTCTCCACTTACTCTCTTTTCGCTCATTTTCATCCCTCGTTCCTAATTTCTCATAAATAAGAAGGGTAAAGCTAAATTTTCAGAAATTGTGAAGGATTAAAGGTTAACGTGGCTTATCAAAGAATGTATAAGGGTAAATTTTTCTATAGGCTCAAAGGGGTACTAAAAGGATAAATTTATATGAGGTGGGGCATTTTAAGCACAAACGAGCCAAAGATGGCCTTCAATCATTTCCTTAAAAGATGGTAACCTTGCCTATTTGTCTTGAGTAGATATACGATGACGTTCTAACACAATAATATGAATTTGATATCATGCAAAGTCACAAGCCAAAATAAAATGTATGAGATTATGCAAAATAATTCGTATTCAAAGAAAACTCCGAGTTTATATATTCACTCATCAATGACGGGAAATTAGCTCTAAAGCTTACTGGGTTTAGTCTCCACTAAGAACCTAAGATTCAACGTTCAAAATAGTTCATCGATTTCTAAGTCTTAGCTTGGTATAAGTGCAAAAATTCTAAGCACGAATTTCAGAGTCATCCACAAATTATCACATTAAGCTTCATCATCCTAGATACAAGTATTCAAAATATGACATCAATATTCTCAAAATTAAATTCACATGCATCATCAACTAATGTTTGAAAACTATTGCAAAGTAAATCATGTATGATGGTTCCAAATAAATAAATTTTTTTTTTTTTTTTTTTTTTTTTTCAAAGAAAATCAAAAATAAGTGATGAAAGATAGATAATCATACATACCCCCAAACCTAAAAATGACAATGTCCTCATTGTTTGAAATAAGTAGGCACCCCCAAACCTGTTGAAAAGTACCTCAACACAAAGATCAGGTGCAGAAAATATAGGCATCAAATTAGAACATGACCAAAAATAGATTGAAGGTAATGTGGCTACACTAATTTGGAAATTAAAAATAACCTAAACTAAACTAAAAACTAATATTCTAGAACTAAACATACGAAAAGAAAGATAAATCCTAAATCCTAAACTAAACCTGTGCCCAACTCCTAAATAAAACACACTGGGTTGCCTCCCAGGAAGCGCTGAGTTTAAGTGTCGACAGCTCGACCTCTTCATTGATCAAGAATCTGGATCACTAAGGTGCATCGCCTCAATCTTAAACTGGGTCATCGGCTCAAACATTGGTTTGAGTCTTTGCCCATTCACTTTGAAAACTCGATTGTCCTCAAGGCTTTGAATTTCAATTGCACTGCGTGCTCACTAATGGAAACAACTCAAACGCCTTCCCATCTAGATTTCAATTTCGAGGATGAAGCTTAAGTCGGAAATTGAATAACCAAACTTTTGGCCAACATGAAACTCCTTAGAAATTAATTGATCGTGCAACTTTTGTACCTTTCCTTGTACATCTTTGAATTTTCATACGCATCGAAGCGTAACTCTTCTAATTCACTCAATCGTAACCTTCGATTCGACCGCCGCTTGCATATCGAAATTAAATCGCTTTGATCGCCTGAATGCCTTATGCTCCAATTCGAGAAGATGACATGCCTTCCGTAGACAATTTCGAAGGGAGACATTCCGATCGGTGTCTTGAATGTAGTCTGATAGGCCCACAAAGCATCGAGATAGCGGTTTGACCAATCTCTTCTATCCGGTCGCATCTTTTCTAGAATTCGCTTGATTTCTAGACACTTCCACGACCACTAGTCTGTGGATGGTACGCGTAGCGACTTTGTGAGTGACGCTGCATTTCTTCATTAAAGTGGCAAAATGGCTATTGCAAAATGCGAACCGCCATCACCGATGATTGCTCTTGGGATCCCGAATCGGTTAAACACATGTTCTCTCGTAAATTTGACCACAACCTTGTGATCATTTGATCGGGTTGCTGACTTCAATCCATTTGGAGACATAGTCAATGACCACCGGAATATATGAATACCCAAAGGATGGTGGAAAAGGACCCATAAAGTCAATCCCCAAACATCGAAAATTTCAACAATCGAATTGGATTAAGGGGCATCATATTTCGTCAGGAAATATTGCAAGTTTATTGACAGATTGGCATTCCTTGCGATTGAGCGTCACGAAAGATTGAGGGCGAAGAGAATCCGCTTTGAAGGATTTTACATGCGGTCTTCGTCTCCGAAATGGCCTCCACAGCCCCAAAGATGGCAAAAATTTAGACGCTTAGTTGCTCGTCTTCCGCACGCATCTCTAATGATCTGATCCGAGCAGAATTTAAACAAATATGGTTCATCCCAGAAATAGTATTTTATTTGGGAGAAAAAGAGATTCTTATCATTCTTACCCCACTCAGTGGGAATTCTGCCAGTGACCAGATAATTCACGATGTTAGCAAACCACGGAACTTTTGCACCAGCTACATCAATTGCCATCAAATGTTCATCCGGAAATGTGTCACGGATGGTCTCAGGTATAGATGATTCTTCAGGCAGAATTCTAGACAGATGATCAGCCACAACGTTCTCAACCCCCTTTTTATCTTTAATCTCAAAGTTGAATTCCTGGAGAAGCAGGATCCAACGGATCAGCCTTGGTTTCGCATCCTTCTTTGCTAAAAGATATTTCAAAGCAGAGTGGTCTGAAAAGACCACTATTTTCGATCCAAGCAAATAGGAACGGAATTTGTCCAGAGCATACACCACAGCTAATAATTCCTTCTCGGTGGTGGTGTAATTCAGTTGGGCATCAATTAATGTCTTGCTAGCATAATAAATTACGTGAGGTAATTTATTCACCCTTTGCCCTAAGACAGCTCGATCGCATAATCAGATGCATCACACATGAGTTCGAATGGTAAAGAATAATCCGATGGTTGGATTATTGGTGCATTTGATAAGAGTTCACGCAATTTTAGGAATGCCTTTATGCAATCCTCATCAAAATCAAAAGGAACATCTTTGCCAAGCAAAGTGCACAATGGTTTAGCCACCTTGCTAAAATCCTTAATGAATCTTCTATAAAATCCAGCATGCCCCAAAAATGATCGAATTTGTCGAACACTTTTAGGAGGTGGTAAATTTGCAATTAAGTCGACCTTCGCCTTATCAACTTCAATTCCTTTCGTTGAAACAATATGCCCCAACACAATTCCTTGTTGAACCATAAAATGGCTCTTTTCCCAGCTGAGAACAAGTTTGGAATCTACACAACGTTGCAACACCTGTGAAAGATGATTCAAACAAGAATCAAATGTTTTTCCAAAACCGAAGTCTCCATGAAAACTTCATGAATTTGTCGATCATGTCCGAGAATATGGCCAACATACATCGTTGAAACGTGGCGAGCATTACATGTCAATGGCATCCTTCGATATGCAAACGTACCATATGGACACGTGAATGTTGTCTTCTCTTGATCACCGAAAACGGGCACTTGATTGTATCGAATAACCATCAAGAAAGCAATAAAACTCTTGCCCATAACTTCTCAAGAATTTGATCAATGAGCGGAAGGGAAAAATGATCTTTTCGGTGGTCGTGTTCAATTTTCGATAATCAATGCACACGCCATCGGTAGTTTCACAAGTGGGCACCAATTCTCCCTCCGTAGTTTCTTTCACTGTAATTCCAGACTTTTTCGGAACGATTTGTACTGGACTAACCCATTCACTATCAGAGATCGGATAGATGATTCCAGCATCGAGGAGTTTAATGATTTCCTTTAAAACGACTTCTTGCATGTTCGGATTAAGTCGCCTCTGTGGTTCCCTCAATGGTTTACTCTCATCCTCCAAATGTATTTTATGCATACATACTGATGGGTCAATCCCCTTGAGATCAGCTAAGGTCCATCCGATGGCCTCCTTGTGCTCTTTTCAAAGACCTTCAACAAATCATTCTCTTGTTCTTCCGATAATGTGGATGAAATTATCACTGGAAGTGTTTCTCGAGGTCCCAGAAAAGCATATTTGAGGGACTCAGGCAATTGTTTCAATTCCACAGTTGGTGGCTGCTCAATTGATGGAGTCAGCACATCCTTTACCTCAGTAGGTAGTGGTTCTACCTTAGTCACAACTTCACATAAGTTATCATCTTGACATGATGAATTTGACTTTTTCTCTTCTGACTGCTTCCTTTCAAGCCCTTTGTCCTTATAGATGGCTAACAGCGCTTTCAAATTCCTCTTTGGTGAGCATTGATGGTAATGCTTCATCCACCACTTCAAATCCATCCGATCGATGTAAAACATTCGACCTCATCCTCATTAGAAATGGTTCATCGCATGGAATATGTTAAGCGACTTTCATGTTTCCAAAAGAAACGTCCATGACTCCGTCGACAATTAATGCAAGCGTTGCGATGGCGAAAGCAGACGTCCAAGAATAATTGGGACTTGATTGATTGATTTCGCAGGTGATTCCATGTCTAAGACAACGAAGTCCACTGGAAAGACAAACTTGTCTATTCCAACCAAAACATCCTCGATAACACCCCTCGGTCTTCTTTCTGATCTATCGCGGTTGGAGTGTGACCGTCGTGGTTTCAATTCACCCAATCCGAGTTTCTCGTACATTGAGTATGGGATCAGATTAACACTTGCTCCCAAATCCAATAACGCCTTTCCAATTGGTTGCCCACCAATGACACATGGAACAGTTGGGACTCCAGGGTCTTTCAGTTTCTGTGAGGTTTCCAATCGCAATATCGAACTGACATGATTTGTTAGGAACACTTTCTTTGAAACGTGAGTACGTGCCTTTCTCTTCCGAGTGCACAAATCTTTGAAAAACTTGGCGTACTCAGGAACTTGTTTGATTGTTTCAAGTAATGGAAGATTTATCTTTACTTGCTTGAATGTTTCGAAAATTTCTTCCATTTTTGTCGGTCCCTTTCCCATTCTAGATGGAGGAGTTAGGCATTGAGGGAATGGTGCCTTTGGGACATAAGGTGATTCCATTTCCGATTCTTTTTCACGTCCTTGTTGGACGGTTGAAGGAAACTCTTCCTCTATTACTTTTTCTTTTCCTTTCTCTCTTCCTTGCTCTTGCACTTTTCTTATCTCTGGCTCTTTGTCTCTTTCTTTCTCTTTTCCTTTTCCTTTCTCCTTTCTTTTCTCTGATTCTTTTTCCTCTACTGCTTCTCTTTCTTCATCAGCTTCTACAGGCATTTCCACTTGATTATCAACCTGTCGTCCACTTCTCAAAGACCGTAATGCCTTTTCAAGCTGACTATTCGATGGTCCCGCTTGGATGGTGCTTGGCCTCGAGGATTATTGATGGGTTGGCCGGGGATCCTACCTTCCTCTCGCTGACACAGATGATTGGCCAATTGACTGACTTGGCCCATTACCATCTGCTGAAAAGATTGCATGCTTCGCATAAGCTTTTCTTCCAAATCAGAATCTTTCGAAGTACTGGCATGAGATTGATTAAGATTCTGATTGAAATTCTGATTTTTTCGGTAGTCAGAATTTGGATGATAATACGGAGCATTCTGTTGAAAATTGGAATTCTGTTGGAAATTAGAATTCTGAAATTTCTGTTGTGGGCGAAAATTTTGTTGAAAATTTGGTAGAAAAGGTTGTTGTCCACCCATTGTGTTGGCTCTATGTTGCTGGTTTACCTGGCCAGTTTGGTTCGATTCACCCCATCCTAAGTTGGGGTGATTTTTCCATTCCGGATTGTAGGTATTGGAGTACATGTTTCTACCACGGATAAGATTGAGTCACATTTACCGCTCTTGAGGATTAGGTTCATCGAGGGAAGAATGACAAGGTAGTAGGGCACTCATTAGCCATATGACTGGTGGTCACAAATTGAACACCTGTATGTGAGGAGCTTTAGCTTGTGATAGCGACTAACAACATGTTCATCTGTTTGACAAAGACATGTCAACCTTTGTTGAGAGATCGAGGCATTATTGTTGACATCGCATAATCCGCCTTTTGTCAACACATGAGATTTAGGTGCTGTGTTCAAGTTGGTTCGCCTCAGGTCTCACTTTGTATCAAGTTTGATATAACTTTTCAAACAATGTAAATCGGCTTCTTTCGTGGCACAAGATCCACCACAAGATGCATCAACCATGCGTCTCTCTTCGTGAATCGATCCATTGTAAAAACTTTGGACTTGTTGCCACCTTGGAACTTGATGATTTGGGCAACTTCGATCAATTCCTTAAAAGCGTTCCCAACATTCATGGAATGTTTACGTAGGTTGTTGGGAAAAGAGCTGGATCTTGGCGCGCAATTCAATGGCCTTAGTCATGGGAAAATATTTTAAGGCGGCGATGCGGCTACGCCTAACTCGAATAGATTGTGGTTCTAAGGAATAGAACCATGTTTTGCCTTATCTCTTAAAGAGAAGCGGAAGAGTCGACTTCGCTATCTCATCGATGACATTGTGGACTCTGAACATTTGCATACCCAGTGAATTCATTTAAGTGAACGTGCGGATTTTCATTTGCTAACCCATGGAAAATTGGTAGCATTTGAATCATTGCTGATTTGAATTCATAGTGGTTCCCTGGAATGGGAGCATGCATAATACATTCCTGATCCTCGTAAAAACCAGGATCGTTATAATACTCCAGTGTTCTAGGGCCCTCATCAAAATTATTGTTCCTATTATTTCCATTATTGACATTCCCATTGTTGTTATTCTCATCTCTCTCTTGCCTTTGGTGCGCCATGGTCTCTTTTGTTGATATTGATTCCTCTGGACTCTTGATTCTCTCTACAAGCTCTTTCGATCTCAAGATTAAGCAGAGCGTATGTGGGTGATGAGAACGAGTAAAGCTCATACACCAACACTCACAAACAGGGTTGAAGAATCCACAACAAACCCACAAAATTCTGCTTCAAACGATTTAAACAAAGATGATAAATAGTAGCCAATATCAGCAGGAAAGATTTCTTCTTCTTTTTTTTTTTTATTTTTTTATTTTTTTTTAATTAAAATTCGAATTTAAATTTTTTTTTATTTTTTATTTTTTTATTATTATTATTATTTTTTTTTTATATTCAAATTAAAATTAAAATTAAAATTTAAGTTAATTAATTAATTAATTTTTTTAATTTTTTTTTTTTAAAAATTAAAATTAAAATTAAAATTCGAATTTAAATTAATTAAATTTTTTTTTTTTTTTTTTTTTTTAAAATTAAATTCGAAAATTAAAAATTAAAATTGAAAATCCTATAAAATCTTTCCTAAAAGAGAAAAATAAGGAGAAGAATGAAAGATTCCTAAAAATCCTAAAACAAAAGTCCCACAAAAGTTAATGACTAAATTTAGAAAATCCTAAAAATATCTAAAAGAGGAAAATAAGGAAAAAGAGTCCTACCAAATCTAAAATAAGAAGTCTTAAAAATCTCTACTTCCTAAATTTCCTAAGGAAGGTATCCTAAAAATCTAAACTTCCTAAAAAGACTCCACAAAATCTTATCAAAGAGAGAAAAATAAGGGAAATAAATTTTTTTTTTTTTTTTAAACACTCAAAACAGAAAAATCCTATCAATTAATCAAAATTTCACCGATTTCCCGTGGCGCCAAAAAAAACTTGATCGATTTAGAATGTAACCCTTGCAAGTGCACAAGATCTATTGCGATATGGCAAGAACGAGTGTCGAACCCGGGAAGCGTGAATTTTAATTAATTCTTTAGAGATTTTAAAAGCGTCCCTAAGGAAGTACCAAAGGGCGATTCAATTTTACCAAAAAACTTAACACACTTTTCCTAAATGCAGAAAAATAAATTAATCTAAACAATTAATTACTGATAAATCTACGAACAATTTTAAAATGAGATCAAGGAATATGCTACCCCAAATTCGTACCCGTTTTCTATCATTAAAACGCACAGTTTCATTAAATCATCATTCACACCATCATTCATCTAGAAAAATGGCTTGAAATAAAATATGATCATCAATCCGGCATACCCTATCTAAAAACAATGACTCATTTTAACATTGCGGTATGAGTCATGTAAAAAGCATAAGCGTATCTCATGATATTTAGATCACGACATATCAAGACATAATCGCTCTACGACTAGATCACCGCAGGTCCGGATCTAGCGATTAAGGACTGATGCGATAATCAACGGCCATAACAAAGCATTTAAATTATTTTCAATCACACAAACTTTGAGCAAAACGATTCCATGATAACAATAATAGCCTGCGGTATTAATCATAAACATGGGTACTTATCTGGGGATCGCATCTTCCCCGATCTACTGATTTAGCCGCTCATCTTTGGTGTTTGATCTCCTTTTTCTTTCAAAGTCATTCCTCTTTTATTTCTTCCAAAAGATATTTGCAATTGTTTTTCCTAAATACAATCTATAAATTTCTCAGAGAAAAATAATGCAAATCCTAGGTACAATCTACCCTGAATAAACCCTAGAAGAAGGAGAGAAGAAGACTTGAAAGGATGAAGAAAATATTCCCCCAAAGTGAAGAGCCCTAAAAACTAAAAATAAAGAATGAATAATATTCTAATTGCCAAAAATCCTCTTAAGAAACTCGTGGCTTCCCTTTTTATAATAGCCTAACCCTAATACCTCTCTCGATTGACATCTAAGAGTAATTTTCGTGAATTCCCGCCTAGCTTTGCATCAGATACTGTCTCGGTATTTTGCTCATAATTTTCTGTACCGAACTCGGATTGAGGTGATTCTTGATGCGTTGGAAAGCTGACGACGAGCTCTACAACTTTTATGTTTTAGCCATTTCCTGAATCTGACGTCTTGAAGGTCCAAATTGAGCTGCAAGTCGCACTAAGTTCTCAATGACCCAAAATAGCAGTGTTTTGACATTATTTTCGGGATTCTTGGGCTGTTTTAGAAACTTGGACTGTATTTACCTGAAACACTTCAAATCTAGCAAATCTCATCAGATAGCCTTCATCGGACGGCTAAATATAGGTATTTAGGGGTGAAATATCATCATATTTCACTACTCATCAGAGATGCGTGCCAGAAGACGAGCAACTAAGCGTCCTAAATTTTTGCCATGCTGGGGCCTGTGGAGGCCATTTCGGAGGACAGAAGACCGCACAGAAAATCCTTCAAAGCGGATTCTACTGGCCCTCAATCTTTCGTGACGCTGCTCAATACTGCAAGGAATGCCAACGGTGTCAACAGCTTGGCAATATTTCACGACGAAATATGATGCCCCTTAATCCAATTCTGATTGTTGAAATTTTCGATGTTTGGGGGATTGACTTTATAGGTCCTTTTCCACCATCCTTTGGGTATTCATATATTCTGGTGGCTGTTGACTATGTCTCCAAATGGATTGAAGCTGTGGCAACCCGATCAAATGATCACAAGGTTGTGGTCAAATTTCTGAGAGAACATGTGTTTAACCGATTCGGGATCCCAAGAGCAATCATCAGTGATGGCGGTTCGCATTTTTGCAATAGCCATTTTGCCACTTTAATGAAGAAGTACGACGTCACTCACAAAGTCGCTACGCCGTACCATCCACAGACTAGTGGTCGTGGAAGTGTCTAACCGGAAATCTTTAATTCTAGAAAAGATGCAACGACGGATAGAAGAGATTGGTCAAACCGCTATCTCGATGCTTTGTGGGCCTATCGATCGCATTCAAGACACCGATCGGAATGTCTCCCTTCGTAATTGTCTACGGAAGGCATGTCATCTTCTGTGAATTGGAGCATAAGGCATTCTCAAGCGATCAAGCGATTTAATTTCGATATGCAAGCGTAGGTCGAATCGAAGGTTCTGATTGAGTGAATTAGAAGAGTTACGCTACGATGCGTATGAAAATTCAAAGATGTACAAGGAAAGGTACAAAAGTTGCACGATCAATTAATTTCTAAGGAGTTTCATGTTGGCCAAAAAGTTTGGTTATTCAATTCCCGACTTAAGCTTCATCCTGGGAAATTGAAATCTAGATGGGAAGGCCCGTTTCAGGTTGTTTCCATTAGTGAGCACGGTGCAATTGAAATTCAAAGCCTTCAGGACAATCGAGTTTTCAAAGTGAATGGGCAAAGACTCAAACCAATGTTTGAGCCGATGACCCAGTTTAAGATTGAGGCGATGCACCTTAGTGATCCAGATTCTTGATCAATGAAGAGGTCGAGTCCGACACTTAAACTCGCCGCTTCGGGAGGCAACCCAAAGGTGTTTTATTTAGGAGTTGGACACAGGTTTAGTTTAGGATTTAGGATTTATCTTTCTTTTCGTATGTTTAGTTCTAGAATATTAGTTTTTAGTTTAGTTTAGGTTATTTTTAATTTCCAAATTAGTGTAGCCACATTACCTTCAATCTATTCTTGGTCATGTTCTAATTTGATGCCATATTCTCTTTTGATCTTTGTGTTGAGGTACTTTTCAATGAGGTTTGGGGGTGCCTACTTATTTCAAACAATGAGGACATTGTCATTTTTAGGTTTGGGGGTATGTATGATTATCTATCTTTCATCACTTATTTTTGATTTTCTTTGAAAAAAAAAAAAAAAAAAAAAAAATTTATTTATTTGGAACCATCATACATTTTACAATAGTTTTCAAACTTTAGTTGATGATGCATGTGAATTTAATTTTGAGAATATTGATGTCATATTTTGAATACTTGTATCTAGGATGATGAAGCTTAATGTGATAATTTGTGGATGACTCTGAAATTCGTGCTTAGAATTTTTGCACTTATACCAAGCTAAGACTTAGAAATCGATGAACTATTTTGAACGTTGAATCTTAGGTTCTTAGTGGAGACTAAACCCGAAGTTTTAGAGCTAGCTAATTTCCGTCATTGATGAGTGAATATATAAACTGAGTTTTCTTTGAATACAATTATTTTGCATAATCTCATACATTTTATTTTGGCTTGTGACTTTGCATGATATCAAATTCATATTATTGTGTTAGAACGTACTGTATATCTACTCAAGACAAATAGGCAAGGTTACCATCTTTTAAGGAAATGATTGAAGGCCATCTTTGGCTCGTTTGTGCTTAAAATGCCCCACCTCATATAAATTTATCCTTTTAGTACCCTTTGAGCCTATAGAAAAATTTACCCTTATACATTCTTTGATAAGCCACGTTAACCTTTAACCCTTCACAATTTCTGAAAATTTAGCTTTACCCTTCTTATTTCTGAGAAATTAGGAACGAGGGATGAAAATGAGCGAAAAGAGAGTAAGTGGAGAGATAATGAGTTATGGTGTTTACTGAGAGTGTATGGCAAATATAAAAAGAAAAAAAGGAGAGAGAAAAAGAAAAAAAAAAGGGAATGAAAAATGAGGTGCTTCAAGAAAAGGAAATTCAAAAGAGAAGAAAGAATGAGAAAAGAAAAATATTGAAAAGAAAAAAAAAATGGTGAGAAATTAGAAAAGAAAAAAAAAAAGAAAAGAAGAGAAATAAAAAAAAATAAAAAAAATAAAAAAATCAGAAGTTAGTTCCTTTTTCAATTTCTCAGAAATTTTGAATCACAATTCCCTTTCTTTCTTACCCTTACCTGAGCCCCATTACAACCCTACAAAAGACCTTCATGATCCAATCTTGCATTGGTAACTGTCTTGTGGAGAGTCAATATATAATACTTATGACACTTGATATGACATGCTTAGGATATACAAGTATCTGTTCTTATGAGATTTATTTTTGTTTATTGATTGACATCGTGTTTCATTTATCATGTGAGACCTTTTTATTTGCTTTGTATTGATCTCTCACATGTGTGCGAAAACTTACCCATCATCGGAGTGATTTTATTTTGAGAGTATACCTAAAGTGAGGATTGAGTCGAGACAACAGATCCGATGGTTTTCCATTTGGACTAGTTCTGAGATGGATGAATCTTGGTTTTGGTATGCACACACTTCACGTTTAGGCATGAATGAATGAGTTATCTAACAATTTGAGCATTAAATTAATTTGAATGGATACTAGCATGATTGACATGACTTTAATATTTGAGATTGATGATTCACATCGAAGCAATTAATGATTTTGTTTTTTGAATAGTACATATGTTATAAAAAAAATCATGTTTTGAAAACTAAATTTTACCGATGGTTTGAAATTTTTGGAAGTTTGTAGGGTAACTTCACGCAAACCCTCAGAGACACAACTCCTCCACTAGGGATCACCTAGGGGTTTAAAGGCTTGTTGCACATGCTAAGTGCAATCGTGTTCCCTACGAAAGTGGCATTTAAATTTTAGGATGTTAGTTTGATTTGCTTTATATTTCTATCATTCTCTTTGCTCGAGGACTAGCAAAGTGTAGGTTTGGGGGTGTGATGAGTAGTGAAATATGATGATATTTCACCCCTAAATACCTATATTTAGCCGTCCGATGAAGGCTATCTGATGAGATTTGCTAGATTTGAAGTGTTTGAAATACTCAAGTTTCTAAAACAGCCCAAGAATCCCGAAAATAATGTCAAAACACTGCTATTTTGGGTCATTGAGAACTTAGTGTGACTTATAGCTCAATTTGGACCTTCAAGACGTCAGATTCAGGAAATGGCTAAAACATAAAAGTTGTAGATCTCGTCGTCAGCTTTCCAACGCCTCAAGAATCACCTCAATCCGAGTTCGGTACAGAAAATTATGAGCAAAATATCGAGGCAGTATCTGATACAAAGCTAGGCGGGAATTCACGAAAATTACTCTTAGATGTCAATCGAGAGAGGTATTAGGGTTAGGCTATTATAAAAAGGGAAGCCACGAGTTTCTTAGGAGGATTTTTGCAATTAGAATATTATTCATTCTTTATTTTTAGTTTTTAGGGCTCTTCACTTTGGGGGAATATTTTCTTCATCTTTTCAAGTCTTCTTCTCCTTCTTCAGGGTTTATTCAGGTAGATTGTACCTAGGATTTGCATTATTTTCTCTCGAGAAATTCATAGATTGTATTTAGGAAAAACAATTGCAAATATCTTTTGGAAGAAATAAAGGAATGACTTTGAAAGAAAAGGAGATCAAACACCAAAGATGAGAAATCAGAGATCGGGGAAGATCGCGATCCCCGGATAAGTACCCATGTTTATGATTAATACATGATCTATTATTGTTATCATGGAATCGTTTTGCTCAAAGTTTGTGTGATTGAAAATATTTTGAATGCTTTGTTATGACCGTTGATTGCGCGTATCAACGGCCGTAATCGCTAGATCTGGACCTGCAGGCTGATCTAGGCTGTAGAGCGATTATGTGCTGATTGTCGTGATCTAAATATCATGAGATACGCTATGCTTTTTATATGACTCATACCGCAATGTTAGGTTGAGTCATTGTTTTTAGATAGGGTATGCCGGATTGATGATCATATTTTATTTCAAGTCATTTTTCTAGATGAATGATGGTGTGAATGATGATTTAATGAAACTGTGGGTTTTAATGATAGAAAAGGGGTACGAATTTGGGGTAGCATATTCCTTGATCTCATTTTAAAATTGTTCGTAGATTTATCAGTAATTAATTGTTTAGATTAATTTATTTTTCTGCATTTAGGAAAAGTGTGTTAAGTTTTTGGTAAAATTGAATCTGCCCTTTGGTACTTCCTTAGGGACGTTTTTAAAATCTCTAAAAGAATTAATTAAAAATTCACGTTTCCCTGTGGGTTCGACACCCCTGTTCTTGCCATACTGCAATAGATCTTGTGCACTTGCAAGGGTAACATTCTAAATCGATCAGACATGAAATCATGGCTTGGGTTATATTTAAGCTCAATGGAACTGAATCGTGCCGATTCCCAATACTTTGACAACACTAAATTATATATCTTACTATCCTAAGAGAGAAAATGGGAGTTGGGTTTGGTGAAGAAAACTTCCAATAAAGATAAATTTTTTTTTATAATCAGCGGACCTCACACAACAGATCAATAATGGATTGCTTATGTGGCGCGATGTAATTGACTTGCCCAACCTGCATTGTTGGGACCCATTGCACTTGCATGGCGCCATGTAAGCAGTCCATTGAATGGTCTGCTATTTGCGGTCTACCATATATCAGTGTCCGTGTTAACCTAATGATGTCAGTGAACAGCGTATTATTTATTAATCGGTTCCTCTAAATACATGGGACAAGGTTATAATGATGATGACCAAGCTAAATGGGATCAAGTTTACGTTAGGCCTAAAATAAAGCCAAGAATCATCCAACCATGAAAACATGCTGATTTGAGGATTCAAATTATTCAATCTAAGAAGTTTATTATGATCGGATGCTCCTACCTAACGTGGGGTTCATATTAAAGTGCTTGAATTTGACAATGTATATGCTCCCATTAACATATTTTTTGAGTTAAATGTGAGGGTACCTTCATATCAACCAAGATTTTTTCTACTCAACCTAAGTTTCATGTGCGTAAATGTTTTGAATCAGATGATGGAGATCATTTTTCCTCCCAATATTTCACACATGATCTTGTGATCATGAAGGTACCATCAGACGGTTAGATTTGTATTCCACATGACACACACCTCAAAAGTGAACATGATCAATGTGTAAATCAAACATGATTCTTTAGATCACTTTTCGAGATCGATGCATGCGATATAGAATTAAAATTTGGCAATGTGATGAGAGGCCTATGATCTGAAGATCTATTGTATGAAAGATTGGGGTGAAAAAAAATGTTGATCATCTGATTTAAAGAAGTCATTGTTTTAAACACATGACACACAAGTTGAGAAAGGAAAATTATAGATTGAAAATAAAGGTACCATAAAGCTGAAAGTTACGGTTTTACCTTAGGCGGAAGTTGAGGAGAGTCGACATCAAAGTTTAAACATAGAGGACAGTGTTATACAATGGACAAATTTCTATGGACAATTTTGCAGGCATTTTAGGTGGTGCGACATGACTAGCTGCATGCATAGTGGGCCCAAGTATTGTACCCAACACGTTGAGCCACATAAGCTGCTGCAAAATTATCTATGAAAAATTGAATTGTCCATTGTTTATAATTTGCTAAACATAAATTAACTAGTCACCACTGGTCACAGGCTCACACGTACCGCCCGATCATTAATAGAGAACATACATAATCATAATCAAACGATATTACATAGTAGAATTGTATTCACGAAGTACCCACATGCCACAATCTTTATTTACTGCCACATGCCACTTAATAGAAGACACCCATAATATAGCTCCTACGAACACAACAGCCTAATAGAACCTGGAGAAGATAAAGCCTTCATATATATATATATATATATAATAGGGTGGCTAAGCACACTGGAAGCCAGAAGGGACTTTTTTCCCACAAGTGTTCAAAATCAAGCTTAGAGAAACTGGGATGTTGAGATTTATGCCCAATAAATTGGCTCTAATGGCCGTGCAAAGGCAAACAGCTGCCTCTAAATCCAACAGTCCTTGAATGAGAGCGCAGCATGGGATGTTTGGTGGGGTCCCCACCCTCACGTCCACTGTTCCATTAAGAATATCTATACACACACCAAGTTTCAGAGCATCCCTAGGGCAAGAATCCGAGTTAGGGCTTGGTGTTGGCATGGATCCAGGACTAGGATTTGGGTTGGCTGTAGTTGGGGTAGGCGTTGGCGTGGTTCCATGGCTAGGATTTGGAGTGGGTGTAGGGGTAGGTCTTGGGTTATGACTAGTGGCAAAAACGGGGAAGAGAAGGTTGAAGGAGAGGAAGAGAACAGCTGTTGAAGATAAGCTTTTTGAAGCCATCGCTAAGACACTTTGTAGTGCTCGTGGGTTGTGTTTTGTGATGGGGAGAAGTGGGTTTGGGTGTCTGGGTATTTATAGAAGAAGCAGAACGGACTTGGGTGTCGTTCTGAGACTTGTTTAAAATGAAAATGAAAATGGTGAAAACACAAAAATAGGTTTTATATCGTATAGGATCTCCAATTATACCATATTTACCTTATAGGAACCACATTTTTTCAAACTTTGGAAACAACAAGGTCTAACAATTAACATCTACTGAAATTCAATTTAAGTGAACCGAGTTAGAAGAAAATGTTGTTAGGTCTATATGAGACCGATCAATTGTTCGTAAATGAGACGATTAATTAGACTAGTATATGAGCGATCAATCCACTATAAGACCGATGAGTCGATCTCATATGGGACCGATTGGTCTTATAATGTATCGATCAGTCTGATGTGAGACCTAAAGGCATATCTGTCTTGAACTATTTGGTTCAGTTGAATTGAATTTGAGCACATGTTAGATATTAAGTTATCTTTAGATCTTAATTGATCGTATATATTCACATTTATTTACATATATAGGCTTCTTTTCATAATGGTCCAATCCCTCAATACTTGAAATTATGGATGAAAGTGTCGATATGACGTGCAAACAAATGAACGGGCAGGGATGACAAAAGAAAATCATTACAAAGGTATAGTTTTTATAGATTTTAATAATAAAATTAGGGTTTCTTCGTTGTATTAGAGTCATGGCGGCTCCAATTTTATGATCAAACCGTTCATGGTCCCGGGTCATGCTTACATGAATCCTTTTCTCTGTCCTCTCTGCCTTATCAATTTGCTTGATGTTTTTTAATAAAACATCTACCTTCTATCATATCTCAACAAGTTCCCTGAATCCATTTAGTCATGTGTAATGATTTGTTATTTTCATTTATTTTCGACATCCTAAACGATTGACTTCGTCAAGCCGTACGATCCTATTTTATAAACTTTTGGGAGAGATCATGACAGACCTGATCTAGTGAATCACTGGCACCACAGACTAAAAAAAAGCGAAATACAATAGTGATGGACTTCATAGACAGACGATGAATACTAATAGGCATGATCAAACTTTACGGGTCATTCATCAACTTACTTCATGAGATCGAGGGAAAATATTTCATGTAACTAATCACATGTTCTTTCTTCAAAAGAACATGCGATTGCGAAAGGGTAAAAGAGATTAATGTTTAAGAATGATAAAAGAGATACACATCATATGATATATATCTTATATTTTAATTAAGCGCGATTAAGGTTAGTTAAATTTTTATAAATAATTTAAAAGATATTTTAAATAATTAAAGATCTCTTGAGATCTTAATTGATTATATTCACCTCTATTTCAAAATGTTTCTCTTCATATATAATGAAAAACATAAAAACATTGCAAAAATAGTCTTTAGAGTTTCTTCATCTATATGTCTCCTTTTGACATTTGATAGCCTCTAAAAGGTGATTACTTGTTCTTTTAATATCTAATGAGATATGGCCGATCAACTAGAGGGGAAAAAAACATTACAAGAATTGATTTCAGCCTAAAATGTGGATATTTTAACCGTATAAGCAGTGCACTTTGACAGACATTTTACCGTGTTTATATTAGTGGCCAAATTTAAGTGCTTAAAGGTCAATTTAAGTTCTCGGCATTTAACACTCAAGATGCACTTAATCTTCTCCCAAATGGGGCATATATACGAAGATATCCCAGCAGAATTAAGTAATCTGGAGATGTAAACCCTACTACAAACGATGCTGCTGATGCATTGGCAAAGATTTGGATTACCGCAAAATTGTGATGGAAGAATGGTGGAATTCTATACCACCCAACTTCATCATATTGTCGCTCTTGATTTAATGGAATGAGTTCTCTTTTTTTAATAAAACAAAGAAAATTTCTTTTAAAAAAAAGGTACCAGATTGGATGACGCCCAAATGCCAATACATTATCTCTAGGTTAGGGTACCTCTTCCATCAAAAAAAGCAAAAAAAAAAAAGAAAAAAAGGTTAGGGTACCTCTATTTGCACGTACCAAAATTATTAAGGGCATTAATGTTGAAAACTATTGACTACTTTCAATCGGAAGATGGAGATAGTTTTTTTGTCCCAATCTTTCGTGAGATCATGTGTAGACCATCATACGATCAAATTTTGATTCCAAACGATGGTCCATTTTAAAACATTTCATCATTCCACTGATCATTTTCACACCAATTATATTGGCCGTAGTATATATATGGCGAGGTGAACCTAGGAGTCCAGTGCCAGCTGGCACTTGAAATAGTGCTTGGGACGAGGAGGGGCAGATCCAAGATTTTCTTAACAAGGAGATGGTATTGGTTCCATTGGATGTGCAAAAGATTGGGATGAAAGCTGTTCTCCCTTGTCCGATTCAAAATAGTCAAATGTCATATTTTGATTAATGGCTAACATGCAACTCCAATATAAAGAAAAGTATAATAAGTCGATCACAAATAACACACAACTAACGAACTGCTTACGTGGCGCAATGCATTTTCATCATGCCACATAAGCCGTCCGTTGAAGGTCTGTTGCTTGCGCTCCACCATATATCAATGTCCCCAATATAATCATGACTTTCATACGGCTTTTGACCACTTTGAATCAAATTATGGAGATAGTCTTTTGACTCAATCTTTTGCACTATTGATCTTGATATCAATGGGCGTCAAATCCCATGGAAAACATGATAGTTCCACATAACATCTTGTAAAAGTGATCCAAGTTCCAGTAGCATCAGCACTCGAGATCACGAATCACCTATCAGACAGTCAAATGGATTCCATGTGCAATTCATCCCCAAAAGTGACCCGAAAACCATTATGGTACACCAATGATCACAATCACTTTTGGGGATGTGTGTCATGTGGAATCTTCATCTGATTGTCTGATAAGTGAGTCATGATATGAAGATCTACTTTATTAGAGACTGGGACGAAAAATGATCTTAATCATTTGATTCAAGGCGGTCAATAGTTATATTGGTGGAACTGGAACTAGTGGAACTGGAACGCTTTGTTGTGAAGGTAGAATCTTTGGTTGTAAATAGTAATACCCAAATATACATACATCGCTTTCCTAAGCGGGGTGGTCAATTGAGCGGTCAACATCAGCATACACATACAGTCCTATTTGTGGATGGAGATCATCTTTGACCGGACTGATATCTTATCAAATAGCGTAGGGTAGGTAGTGGTGCTTGCTATTTATGCAAAATTGCTATGTCCGTATGGAAGTGTTTTAGGGTGCACCTTACATAAATAGTCAATAATGTCCATCGACATCAATAATGGAGAAGTTGCTTCTTTATCTGGATTAACCATTCTACTCGAAGGGTTGGAATTTTTCTCCACAGGGCAACTCATTCATTGCTCTTTGAACTCTATTCTCGAAGGGGAATGAGCCATATTATCAACTAGTGTTGTGATTTAAAACTCTGTAAAAGGAACCACCACAATCTCTCTCTCTCAGCTTATTTTTTCTTAGTAAAACCGTGACCTGCGATTGTCTCTAGCTCAAAAGATACATGATAAAACTAGCAAAATGATTGTATAGAGCAGCCTCATCAATTTACCATTTAGTGGCTTAGCTCACGGATCTCTTTTTAGTACAGATGTGGCACATGATTTCATCACATGTCCTCTCGCTCCCCGCTAGAGCCGTTTTCAATCGCTCTAACAAAATCACTGCTAGAGCCGCTACACCATAAATTTTAACATCATAGTCTTCAAATCACACGACACACATGAAGAAATCACGTCATTTGTCCGATAAATTGACTCGTGAACTGGCTGATGGGGCAGGTATTAATTCTATAATCTAGTTAAATTTCATGGGTAAGATGCTCACTGGACATTTTAAGAAATATTATATAATATTTAAAATTCGTTGTCTTGGATGCATGGATCAAAATTTCGTCCGATACCTGATACGTATCGGTATTGGAGGTGAACGATACGGTACATTGAATATACTGTATCGGTCAATATTATGTACAGTACCGAACGATACATTCAATATATCGTCCGATATTGTCCGATACGTACCTGTTTTGGGCTCGAACGATCCATACCGGTTTTCCATCATTTTGATCCATGCTTAGATGTTATAGAAGAAGATTATGGCACCTCTAAATTAGTCAAAATCTTGTTAGTAGATTTAGAGGCAGAGTCATTACTTACTATTTGGGGACTGGATAAGAATTAATTTAAAAAGTTGGCCCAAGCATACAATTTAAAAAGAGAAACTTGATATTTGGGGACTAGATAAGAATTGAATCTTATAATAGAGATCATGTTTCATAGCAATCTTTTGCACTCAAGATATTGACATCATGACCTCAAATTAGACTCCTTAGATGGTGTTTTTACATGGCACACCTCCCCAAAATATTAAGTTTTTCTTTAAAGTGTGTACAAGGGTAACATTTTGTACACAAGTAATAGCTCTACAACAAAATAAATAGATAATTAAGGGAAATTGGAAAGGAATTTATTCAAAATTTCGGGTGTAGAAAGAGAGCAACTACTTGCACCCAGAGGTTAGACCTTTCTATTAAAAAAATTTATATGATAAGTCCTCCATGCAAGTTGCAACTTTGCAATGGCCTAGGTGCCCTGTCCCAGTAGTGGCTTCTCTTTCAAAACCATTTAACTAAGAGCTATTCTCTTATGAGCATCTTTGGTCATGGAACTTAACCACAGGTCCGCGCGACATGTGTGCGCCACATGCGCGGTGTTCAAGAGCGATGTTCGCTCAACATGGACGGTTTGCTCTAAAGCTTAAAACAGGCGTTAAAGTCTTTGAACCCTTGCCACATTTCAATCAAATCTAAGGTTCTGTTTGGGATTGCTCTTTGGAGCCAAAGAGCAATCTCTACTCTTGCGCCAAATACTTTTGTACGAGACTGTGTTTGGTTGTAAGTGCTTTTAACTCTTTCGCAGAGCATGGATCAAAATTTCGGCCGAAACATTTCGGTTTCGAGCCTACCTGAAACGAAAATAAGGATAAATTCAAATAAGGGACGAAATTTTGAAATTATTGGTCGAAATTTCAAATTATCGGCCGATAATTTGAAATTTTCGGCCAAAATTTTGGAATCACTATAAATTATATATATATATATATTTTTAAGGTCTTTTGCTTCGAATTTTTTTGGTTCCCATACATTTATCCGAGTTTATTCCTTTACACTTAGTTTATTTTTTATTTTTCTCGTCTCTTGTCTCCTACTTCCATAGCTTGATGAAATTTTGGCGGATCTTGACGAAATCTCGTCGTATCGTACTATCACTTATCGATTCTCATCGGATTTCACCAAAAGTTATCGAATTTTGACGGATTCTCGTCGGACTTTGATAGATTCTCTCTCAAAATTACCGTAACTTCCCGAATATCGTCGGGTTCCGCCGTATCTCACCGATTCTTCCTGGATTTAATCGGATATTGTCGAATATTATCGGATTTCGTCAAATATTACTGATATCTTACTGGATTTAGTCTCAATAGCTCAAATACGTCTTCTAATAATGTGAATGAGTTAGAAAAAATAAAGTTCGGCAAAGTTTGGAGCAAAAATTTGAAATTTATTGAAAATTTACCTGAAATTTGACCAAATTTCGGTTCGAGTGGTGAACGAAACCGAAACCAAGATTTTGATCCATGTCGGAGAATGAAAAAGCTGGATTTCGGTCTCTTTAAAAGAGCAATTTAAACCCGCTCTTTTTAGTGGACTGCACTTTGCCTCCAAAGAGCAATCCCAAACACAGCCTAAGCCGAGTGGTTTGGAGGCCATTATCTAAAGATCATTTTTGCAAAAATTGGCACCAAACATGACCTCTCTCACCTGGTTCAGTGCATCAAAAGGATTGAAGCATATGATAGAAACTGAGTCTCGTGTTCGCACCAATGATCTTCATGACCTTCAAATCAAATGGCTTAAATGTGTTTGAAACGGTGACACAGGTCCAAAACTTGAAGGCCTTTGTTTCGAATGGTTTGCAATTACTTTTCTTTAAATTGCATTTAGCTGAATCCTTTAGAGACCTCTATGCCCATCAAGGGGGTTGTCACAAGGATCAGAAGACTTGAATTTGCGGCTTCCTTCTGTTGAATGGGTGTAGTGAGTGTGTAATTAATTCGTGAAATATTTGTGGCAAAGCAGATTGACCTGTGAACCACCCTTGTGTAGGGTGAGACACCTAATACTAACTCTTGTCATTTTGGTGGAACGAAATTGACCCGTTTGGTTTAAGCCCCTGCACAAATACAAACATAAAATAGAAATGAATTTGGTAAAAATCAGAGTATGATGTGGCCGGATCAATCGCATAGAAGCATGGCAAAAATAGGAGCTGGTTGGTATAGGTTAACCAACCAGATAGCCCTTCGCGTGCTCAAATCTATGCACCCGTTCAGCTGAAAGAAAGTTTGTAAGCGAGTAGGGGGAAGAAGGTCTACGTCTTAGTAAACTTTAGTAATGGAATTCTGCAATGTTAGTCAATCTGTTTTGGTGCTTAGACACAAACCCGGAACTTTGTGGGCCAAGTGGGGGTTTGTTTCTGTTGGCGTTGAAGTATATTCTCGCATCGGGAATTCATAGCCTTTTCTCTCCTATTACAAGATCATGAGCCCTCCACTCATAGCAAATTGGTTTTGAGATGGATACCCAAATTTATCATGATATCAAAGCAGACCTTCTCCACTCCACGTCACTCAATTCAATTGTTCATGTGGTTTGGCTCAGTCCTGCCAATACGTGTGGGAGTGTGTTGAAGTTTAGTCCCACATCAGGTAAATTATAGCCTTATCTCTCCCTTTATAATATTATGGGCCCCTCCACTCATTATCAATTAGTTTTGAGTTGGATGCACAAATTTACATAAATCATAGTGACAAATTTCATCGAATTTCGGCGAAATTTCGTGAAAATTAGCAAATTAGGTCAAACGAAAATTTTGAAGAAATTTTGAGACTTTTCAGAAATTTCGGCTTTTTCGGCAAAATTTCGTAAATTTCGATAACTTTCAAAATTTTCAAAATTTTGAGTTTTTTTTTTTTTTTTTTTGTCAATATTAGTAATTTTATACTAAATGGCGATTGGCGAGAGCATAGCATGCTCAGCGCGCAGCACAAGCCGGTGTTGCTTGCTCACGTGAAGAGTGGAGAGTATATCCTATTTTATAGGTGAAAGGAGTATCTATTTTTAATACTTGAACGATGTGAAACTAAAGGCAGTTGGGCTTTTTCTTGTTATAGCTCTATGCTTCAGCGGCAGTTGGAGCTTTTTCATTACCAAGGTTCTAGAATCGTCTTCATCACCTTGGCGGGTATGCAATGAGACTCACTTAATGGACTCCAGCCTGCCACTTGTGTTGCAGCTGGATTGTTTTGACTCCTTTTATTTTTAAATATGAAAGTGCCTTGAAACTTGGTTGAGCCCGCTATCAAACTCGATCCCTAAGGTTGCGTATTTCTATGTTTGAGCGTCCCTACTATAGTTCTGTTTGCGCATTGTCTATTAACACTTAGAACAATTGCTTAAATATATATTTTTATATATTTTTAATCCCCGAAATTTTTCTGAAATTTTGCCGAAATGTATAAAAATTAATTCGAAATGTACCGAAAGGATCCCCCACCGAAAAATTACCAAAAACGAAATTTGTCACTATGTTGTAAACAATAAATTTGCGTAGAATATAAATATAACACAAATTAATCATTACAATTTTTCCATCGCTAGAAGAGAGTTTTATTGAAAATGATAGACTTTACACTTCCCGATATCGCAATCGATTCCTCGTTAATTACATCAAAATTGAATACCTCTGATTAAAAGCTACTAAAGAAAACTAACATAATTACATCTCTGAAATAAACAAACTAAATTCTAGGTCTTTATCGACATCTTCAATCTGTCACAAGGTAGATGCATAGTATGTTATCTTCATTAGAGATTTGAAAAACATGAAATAGGGGACGACGGATGGGAGAATCCCTCCTCCAAAAGCCAGTTCCATCTGATCGACAAGCACGAGTCATTACTAGAACAAGAACCTCGCGGACGAACCTTAAAACGAATTCTTGTTCTCTTATCTCAAAGATGAATTTGAATACCAAATTCATTCTCCTGATAACTGGTTATCAAAGGAGTTATCACTTTCAGTGATAGAGTATCTAATCGTGAATTAGATATCGCCAAATTTCTTAGAATTTAGCGATCATAGATTGTATCTTTGTAATGATTTTACCCTTGGATTTGACCAATGTCCTAAGTTTTAGTCAATATATGGTAAATTTATCATTGGATCTCTTTACGATCTCGTATTATGATTGTTTGATCAAAAGTCAAAGATTCCACCGTTGGATTTGACTGAAATTACAATAAATTGTCAATATGTGAGAAATCCACCATTGAATCTCGTTACAATCTCGTAACATAATCGTTTGGCCAAAAGTCAACGAATCCATTATTGGATTTACCACGATTGTATTTGACCAAAATCATAAAATCTGGTCAATATTTAATAAATCCATCGTTGGATTTCGTTACGATCTTATATTATGATCATTTGATCAAAAGTCAACGAATCCACTGTTAGATTTGACCAAAATCATAAGATCTGATCAATATGTAATAAATCTACTATTGAACCTCGTGACGATCTCATATTATGATCGTTTGACCAAAAGTTAATAAGTCCACCGTTGAATTTGACCAACAACATAAGATCTTGTCAATATATAATAAATTCACCGTTTGATCTTGTTACGATCAAGGATCAAAATATCGGTAAATCAATACGTATCGTCCTAACCTCTAGGACAATACGTATCGAGTATCGGCCGATACATTCAATGTATCGGCAATACATTCAATGTATCGATTTGATACATTGAATTTTTATTTTTTTTCGATTGTTTACACAATCGATGGCGATTGTCTACACAGTCGCCATCAATTGTGTAGACAATCGAAAAAAATATATATACATATTATCGAACAATACATATTATTGGACAATACATATTATCGGACAATATATATATATATATATATATATATATATATACATATTATCGTCTGTATCGTCCGATACGGGCGATACATTATTCGTATCAGATGATACATATCGGTATCGGACGATTTTTTGAACCATGGTTACGATCTCGTATTATAATTATCTGACCAAAAGTCAAACGATCCACCGTAAAAGAATTTTCGATCCCGAGGTTAAAATCCAAACCCTACATTTGAGGGAGTGATAACCTGAACCGCGAGGGAAACTCTTATTTCGGGATGCGATAAAATTCTGGTAAAGCTGATGGTTGAGTCATTGTATATAAATATTTTGGGTGTCGGAATCCAGAATCGTTCTTTAGGTTCATGGTTGTAACCCGCACAAGTATTGAATTTGTAGTTGCAATCCAAGAGTATCAAGAGTTATGCGGTGAGTTATACCCACATAACTTAACTATCTCTAAGTACACAAGAAATTGGATACGTGTCGTAATGTGTAATCCCAAATTGTAACCTTAAATCATATTGGGTAAGAGTCGTAACTCTTATCCTAAGTGTATCACCTTCAGGTAAGGGTCGTAACTCTTATCCTAAGCATATTACTTTTAGGTAAGAGTGGTAACTCTTATTCTAATTGTATCCTCCCAGCTTATTCCTCTCATAAATTTAAAAAAAAAAAAAGGGGGGGAGGGGGGGGGGGGGGGGAAAGAATCCCGAAGATACCTTGAAGTCTTTTGTAAGAAAATTATTTTCAATAGGGCTCTTCCTTCAGAATTTTCGGATCCTTTGCAATGAGAACGGATCTGTTATTTATAGATTTATGATAGTGATTACAGGAAGTTACAATCTTACGATTTCCGTAAAAGTTTTACAAAATCGAGGGTTGTGATGGTTGCGTAAGTCTTAGCTTTCACGCAGATTGAGAAAATATTCATTCTCCAGATATCTGACATGCGCAAGTAATTTATAACTACCTAGGCAGGTATGTGCCTAGGTAAGCTACGTAAGCAGGTATGCTACCTAGGCAGGTATCCTACCTAGGCAAGTATACTACTACCTAGGCAGGTATGTGCCTAAGTAAGCTACCTAGGCAGGCATGCTACTTAGGCAAGCATGTGCCTAGGTAAGCTACGTAAGCAGCTATGCTACCTAGGCAGGTATCCTACTTAGGCAAGTATGTGCCTAAGTAAGCTACCTAGGCAAACATGCTTTGCATGGGTCTTAGCTTTCACGCAGATTGAGAAAAAATTGTATGACCTACGTGGACCAAAAAAATGAAGAGGAAAATAGGGAAAGAGGTAGGTTTCTATTTATCTTCTCTCTTTTTTTATATGTACATTTTATATTTTATTTTATCCAAAAAAAAATATATGACACAAATAATGTGTATATACATATCTATATCAGTATATTTATTCTAGAAAAAGACACAAAAAAATTTTTGTGTGTACAATTCCATTGATTAAAATAAATTTTTATTCATAATATATTTATGTAAGAGTCACATTCTCGAGAGGCTTCGGAATCAACACGTAAATTGAAGATGCGAGACCTGAATCAAGCACACGAGACGCTTATTGATGGATCTCATTCACCTACCAAGCTCCAGCATGGTAGGTGAATGCTGTTACAATGTAAATACTGTTACATTGTTCAATTTACGTGCTGTTACATTGTTCTCAAGGACTTGATTCATATGCAGAAAACTAAACTATAAGTCGCAATATAAAAAAAACAAATCTGTACACCTAGGTGGGAGGATTAAATCTGTACACCTAGTTGGGAGGGAGTAGTAATACCAAATCCGTGCAACTCCCAATGGACTAATACCAATTCATTAAAATTAGTTCCCCCTATATATTATAGATTTGACCTGTAGGGCAGCCAAAATTGACAGCCCTAGTGTTCTATGCCCAACAGTTAAACACGTATCACTGAAAGTAAAACACTACCATCTTATTCTTGAAACAAAATTCAATACTCAAGCCATAAATGAACCATATTTACTTTCCTTACTAGTGTCTTCATCAGAAGAGTGAAGTACAGAAGAAATTATCAAGTCTCACTACATCGTCACAGGAAGTTACTTCAACATAGACCCATATTTGGTAAAGCATCTGCAAGAAGAGCTTAGTCTTATGTAACTCAGTAAGTTATTAGCTGATTTCTACGAGATAATGCGTCCCCAAATTGAATGACCATTCATTAAAAAAAAAAAAAAAAAAAAAATTACTTACATTCAAAATTTTTTAAACAAATTCTTACAACTCCACCAACCTTATGGGACGTACAGTGCCTGGGAAACCCCAAAATACCTACACATGTAGAAACAACGTAAACAAAAGCATAGAAGAAACAAACCTGACGAGGTACCATGCAAGAGATTATATATGGGTACCTGATAAAATGTGCATATCTAGCTGAAGTTCAACAAGGCATGGGATTCATGGCAGTCGTGTAGATAAAATTAAAGCTGACCTGTGGCGTTTTGAAAAAATTGCTACTATATATATATGGAGCTGGGAAGGTACTCCAGGTGGACTACCCTCACCGTACTCCAAAATCCACATGGAGGTCCACGTGGCGGTCAAAACATATTTTGGGTGCCACGTGGAGCAAGGTAGTATTGTTTAGATCATTTTTGAAAAAGAAAAATCTAAAACAACATATCTGCCATGTATTTTTGGGTCGTAAAAACTAGTCCTAAAATCACAGTCAAATTTTGACTTTTAATTTTAAACTCAGCTTTAAATTCATTTTTTAAAAATGATCTATACATGCTGCTGAAGCTCCAAGTGGCACCAAAATAGTATTTGGGTGGCCACGTGGACCTTCATGTGGATGTCAGAGTACGGCGAGGGTACTGCATATATATACCAAATCTTGGATTTTTGTTTTGAAGAAAAAGGATAATGAGAAGAGAAGAATGTCGAAGACAATCCTATGACCCCAAAATAAAAGCATGCATCTCTGCCTAGGTTCAATCCACAATTAGTAACAGAAAAAAAATCAACCAGACATATATCTGCACATTTATCAATCCCTTGTTACTTACCACATAAAATCCAAAAGAACCATGTTTTTCTGAAGTACAAAACAAAGTATGCCAATGCAACTAAAAAAACAAATATGTAATTGCAATAACATTCAGCATGAATCCAAACAAACATTTTTCCAAATAATAACATACTACGTTCATGATCCTAGACAAGGATTAGAATTGCCTCCAACCTGCACATGAGAGCAAAGAAAAAAAATACCTGTCAGTTGGATAACCTTTCCGAAGTTTATCAAACATTTCAAAAGTATATTCACAATCGATATACAAATAGATATATACCTGTTGTGATACGGCATTCATGATGCTCCTAGGTTCTTTTATCTCGACATCTTTCTGCTTCAATTGCTCCATCATCTCAGCATATCTGCTTCTGCTGCTCCGCCATCTCAGCCTCCCTTTGCCTTTGTTGCTCATCCTTTTGGTTCTGCTGCTCTACCATCTCGGCATCTCCCTGCTTCAAGAGCTCTTCCAATTGGTTCATTTTGTTTTTGATTGTTGTGAACTCCCCAAAGGGTGGCCCGCGACTACTAGAAGATAACCCTACAGACTGGTGGGAGTCCAACCCAAACCCATCCCCCGAACACGTCCAGGTTTCTCAGGTTCAAAAGCAAGAGAGTACACACCATTTCGGAAGGTTGTGTCTGAACCGTCTGCTGGCAAGTGATCCTTAATCACACACAGTAATTAACTATATGTCAATGAACGTTGTAATAATGTAGGGTCTACAGAAAATTGAATGACATATTATGAACTTACTAGCTTCTCCGCAGCCACTTCATTGACTGGTGTGCATCTTTCTGGACATGTGTAATCGAAAATTATCTGCTTGGCTAGCGACTGCATCATGTAGTACTACATCCCTTCGTGGATATCAACCTTGTCCTAACTGATATGCTCTTTATTTTGTTCTAATTAAGTTTTAACCTATTGCAAGCGCATAATGGAAATTGTAATACTAGCATAGGATCGTTCCCACGAGGAAGTGATTTATCTTATATTTCGTTATGCTGAAAACTTATATTTATCTTTAAGATCCTAAACTACTTGAGAAATATGAATAAAAGAATAGTTTCTTAAACTAATTTGTGGAAAATAAATCCTAAATCCTCCTTCAGATTGTGGTCGTTAATCACAATCTTCAGCTATTAGATGTTTACAAATTTAAAATGCCGTTACATTATATCTCAGTCCTCTAGAATTTGGGCGTCAATCAAAAACTAGCATCCTTCAACATAGATCTATACTAATCTTCAATCTACCAGAAATTTGGGCGTCAATCAAACTCTAGAAAATCAAATATGGAAAAGTAAAACCGTTACACTACTCTGCAAATCTCAATCTAAGTCATCAATTCAAATTAAAACTTGGAGATGTTTACAAAGCAGTAAATTGCAATAAAAAGAAACCTAAACTAGAAAGCAAATAAAAATATATCTTTCATCCCTCAGCCGCAGGCGTCAATTGCTTCTGAGAAACTACGGATATCTACACTAATCTTCCAACTCTCAATCCCAGTCGTCAATTGTGATCGAGGAACCTTGGATATCTAAACTAAACTACTCTAAATTTTTTATCGGAAGAAAACCCAACCTCAAGCGTCAATTGATGTTGAGAATTTCTTTGATGATGAATTCATATACCGAGCTCTCTTATTTATAAATCATAAGGAGCCGGTTTACATTGATCTAATTCTAACAAAAGAAATTACTAAAATAAAATATTCCTATTATAACTCTAATTCTAATCCTAGTTTTTCCTTGCTTTGAATGGTAGATGCGCTTCTGAACTTTCTCTTTTATTTCAGTAACAGAGATCTTTTAGGAGTCTTCCTTCATCAATCTTCTAAGATCCGTGAGTGGTCAAACTTCTAATTTAAGAGTTCTTCTAATTATATGCATGGCGGTGTAAATCTTCTTCACATGATCAGCAGCCCAAGAACTTCAATTTATACAATCATAAGTTACGATTGTTCTCTTTTTACAGCTTTCACTCTTAAGACGATTCTTCATTTACGATCGATCGCTTTTCTCCTTCGTATCGCATTTTACTTTTTGAACATCTTTAAGATTCGTAATTTACGATTTCTTACTTTTTTTCTCTCCTTCAGCTACGTTCAATCGTCTTTTACGATTTTCTAACTTTAAAGCATATAGCGAATCGTCTTTCACGCTCCATTGTCATTCTTACTACTTTTTGAGTCATTTTGACGAAGTTTAATACTTTGGCTCTCTTTTACTGAATTTCCTTAATATTTGCACATCATTAACTTGTTATTAACAAACTAAGGTGTCGCATCACTAAGTTAAGGGCGATAAAATGGTAAATTATGTGACTTATCACACTCCCAAACTTATGTTTTGCTAATCCCTAGCAAACAAGGAAATATAAAATATCTTAAACTAAGACTTTAAATGTCACTTTCGTAGGGAGCACGATTGCATTTAGCAGATGCAACAAGCCTTTAAACCCCTAAGTGATCCCTAGTGGAGGAGTTGTAGTCTCCTGAAGGTTTCAATGAAGTTACTTATAAACTTCAAATATTTTTAAATTTTTCAAAATATTTTTCGAAGTTCACAAGAAAACAAAAGGTTAAAAATCTAAACTAATTTTGTACACTAAGTTAATCATCACATGGTTGTTATGATCTCTAAAATAACAAATCTTTTATCATTTCTTTCCATCATAGCAGTTATCCTTGATTAGAACTCCAACAATTTCAATTCATAGTAAGCATGGAGTGTATGCATCAATGAACAGTTTATTCTTCATAGATTTTTCTAAACAGCAATTTTAGAAAATATTTTCATTCAAAAACTCTCACTATTGGCATACTCTCAAAAAGATATCAAAATTTTTGGGTTCTCACAATATGATATATATATATATATATATATATATATATATATATATATATATATATATATATATGATAAATTCAAAGGACAATTGAATAAAGATAAATCCCATGGAATGGATAATCAATTCTGTTCATATGATTTCTTTGTTCATCCATAGCATCTATTACATGTATCTCTACTAGACTCATGCTTTTGCAAACCGTAAATCAAAGAGGTCTTTTCTTCAACTTGTAATGAGGCTTTGGGCTTAAAAAGATTTCAAAGAAAGGTAGATAGGATTCAAAGTTTTCTGAGAATTTAGTTCTTCCTTCTCCAATATTTTCTTCTTCTTTCTTTATTTCAGCATCAGTAAGTATCCAAGAATTTGGATACTTCTTCCCATTTACTAATGCTTGTTTTTGTAAAATCTCATTTCTTCTTTTGATTTTTCTTCTTCAGATATCCTTTGGATTTTAAGTTTGGAAGCTTTTTGCTTCTCTTATTTTTTTTTCAGAATCATACTTTACTTTCAGAAATCGTCTTTTCACGATTTTTCATTCTTTTCCTTTTTCTTTTCAACTGTACCTTTTTTCGGCATATCCCTTATCTATTAACTTTTACTTCTTTCACTCCCTCTTTTTTCCTTCTTTTGCATTCTAAACTCTCAAAAAATGTAAGGGTTAAAGGTTGAAAGTTTTGGGCTGTACATATGATTAAGGGTTTACAAAAATTTTGGTACAAAGAAATTCATTTTAGGCTTCTAATATGGGTTCAAAGGATAAATTATTTTCTAGGATTTTGACTTTTTGGCTCTAACTAAACAAAAGATGGCCTTTAATCATTTTTACGATTTACTAGCATGGGTGTCATTGTTTTGATATAATTAATAAACAGTTCTAAAAGAAACAAATTATCATAATCACAGAATATTTTGATTCAATTTTTCAGCAATATGAGATTTCGTTTAAAACAGTCAAGAAGTTCAAGAAAATTTTAACTTGAATAGAAGCAATCTCTCTCAGAATAGAAGAGGAAAAGCTAGTCTCTAAAGCTCACTGGTTATATAATTTTGAAACTATAGTCTAAATATTACAGTTCAGATCAATCTATTATTTCAAACATTCAATCTGAGGCAGTGTTCAAAGAGCTAAACATGAATTGTAACTGTTCTATTTTATTTTTTTATTGTTGAATTTCTACTATGATAGATCGTTAGTTATATAGATTCGTAAATAATTTCATCATAACTCACATATAATGGTTAATTGATCCAAATATTTATAAAACATTTTTTTTTTTAATGCAAAAAGCAACTAACAAAAAGCTGGATAATAAACAAAGCAATATAAACTAAACTAAACTAATATACACAGTTGTTGTGTATCCCCCCAAACTTAAATAGGACAATGTCCTCATTGTGCAAAAACAGGGGATACTCAATATAGTTATTTTAATTCAAAATTTTCATACCTGTGAGGCTTTGTGATGTATGATTTAACTTTCACTCACTCGGTGATGAAGGATATGGCACAAGTGCTGATGTAGGTAGAGCTGGCTCTGGCAAGGCTAAATGACTGTTTATCCAATCTTTTCCTCAGAGTCTGACATTACTTTTGTTGAGCAATCAGATTCTTTCACTCACTCGGTGATGAAGGATATGGCACAAGTGCTGATGTAGGTGGAGCTAGCTCTGGCAAGGCTAAATGACTGTTTATCCAATCTTCCTCAGAGTCTAACATTACTTCTGTTGAGCAGTCAAATTCTCTCTCTGGTTCATGCTCCAATTGTAGTCTTGATTGTATCCCCTCCAAACTTACTTTCTCTGCTATCAGTGCCTTGTATTTGTCCTTCAAAGCTCTCAGCTGTTCTTCCACGTTTTCTTTTCTTTTTAGATCCTCATTCAACTTTTTAATCACAGTAGATTTCGATTATATCTCCTCTTTCGTCTTGTCAGCTTCAGTGTGTAGTCATGCTACTGTGGTCCAGAACTTGCCTGTGATTGATTCAATTTTCTCCTTTTGTTCTGCACAGTTTAGGACTAAGGAATCCTTATCATTCTGAAGCTTCCGTATTTTCCCTTCAACTATTGTAACTAGGTGGTTCTTCTCGTTTAGCTGAGCATTTAGTGACTGCTCATACTCTTTGCGAGGTTTTTCTCTCACATTCCCCCCTGATCCGTCGAACTTTTCAATCAAATTTGCGATTTTTTCCTCGTATGCGTTCTCTCCTTCCCATGCCTGCTGATCATGTCATAGTATTCTGTTTTCTTCTCTCAGCTGCACAATTTGAGATTGAAGTGCTCAAGTGGCTTCATGGACTTTCCTTGCTATTTCTGTTGTCCAATGTACCTGGTGCTCTTTCACAACTTTTCGCCGTAGATTTTTTGCTATCTCTTGGCGTTCTTGTGCAGTAGGCATGGATTCAAGGACTCTATTTTTCAATCTGGTGAATTCTTCCATCATTTTTCTTACTACCCTGACAATGGCATTAAAATTGGTGCATTTGTAAGTTGCCATGTTCTATTGTTTGCAACCTTCTCTCCAATTCAGGCTTTTCAATTATGGGAATTATTGTGGTGGTGACTGGAGGAGACATCTCTTGATTCAGTAATTCGATAAAACCCACCCTTGGGGCTTTAAAGTTAGGTCCTACTTCTGCAGCTTGAAATGTCGGAGTCTGCTCTGTGGCGGATGAAACTGCGGGTGGAGCAATCGATTCAATAGGTGCGGGAACATGGCTAGAAGTAGCCAATTCAGCAACTTGCTCTGTTGGTGGAAAAAAAGTTTCTACAGCTGTCACTAGGCACATAGGCTCTGCTTCAGGAATAATTGGCAGTGTGCCTACCTCAGTTGAAGGGGGCATAGCAGGCCCTGTTGGGGAATCTAGAGATGAGTCATAAAGACTAGCTTGATCATCAGCTGGTATTGGTGTATTTCTTACTTCCAACTCAACTAGCCTCTCCTGCATCGGAGATTCAGGCTCCAATCTTCCTTGGGGTGGAGTAGAAGTACTCACCCTCTCTTCTGTAATGGTTTAGTTTCTGCCAGTAGCCTTATCGCAGGCTCTTCTTGTCCCTCAAGGACTTGGGCGGATTCAAGTGTAGAAGGGACATTCTCTGTTTGTGCCGAAATAGAAATTTTCTTTTTGTTCACGGCACTTAGAATTCTCCTATAAGTTGTGAGGCTCTCTTCAATTCTAGGCAAGGCCTTCTCTTTGGGATCAATGCTATATTCCACATTCATCAATAAATTTGTAATTAGACCTCCAAAGGGCAGGCAAAATTTATGCGTCTGATACTTCTCTAGATTCAATTTCTCCCTCACGGTATTGATTACTTCCAACAGGTAGGCTGGAACACCGAACCAATAGCGATTAGCCATGAGATATAGAGCTTTCGCAAAGAGGGCTCTTCGTTGTGTTCCGTGACCCGTGGGGTGGATAGTCTTGTGAATCAGGACATCCATGAAGTGGAGTTGTAGATTTCGTGATTCTAAATCCTTTCACAAGAAAAATGATCTGTCCTTTGGGGGGTTTGCCTAGCAACTCCGTAGCCATTTGAATAAAATCCGAAAGGTTCTCTGGTGGTTCTCTAAGTATGTTCGCCTGCGGAGTGCCAAGGGACACTTCAGGTCTTTCCAAGGGTGCATTCATCACCCCAGCAACCATTGCCTTTGTTATTAGAATTAGGAATCCATCAATGGTTGTTGACAAAATTGGTGCTGAACCCTTGCTGCTATTAATCATGTTTTTGTAAAACAGTCTTACCAATCTTAGATAGATTTGTGTAACTCCAGGCTCTAAAAAGTAGTGAAGCCCTGCATCCCTAAAATATTTGATAGTCTCTCCACTAATTTGAAAGTGTTCCCAAAAAGCAACTTCCACTGCAACCTTGGCTCGCACCAGATGGTGTTTAGTTGAAGCTGGGATCCGATCCAATGTCTTTTCAAAGGATGTTGGATTTTTGCCTTTATCTATTTTTGTGTCCTTTGTAGGGGCAAATATTGGTTCAGTTCCTAATCCTTCTTTGGATGTTTCTCTAATAACCACCCCTGAGGACTTAGCTTTCTTTTTGGATGGGCATCTTGCTTTTGATTTGGCTTTAATGGCACCAGACCGTGCTATATGGCTAATAAGGGGAGAGTTATCAGAATTGTTACCTTCTCCAGGCTCTAAAAAGTAGTGAAGCCCTGCATCCCTAAAATATTTGATAGTCTCTCCACTAATTTGAAAGTGTTCCCTAAAAGCAACTTCCACTGCAACCTTGGCTCGCACCAGATGGTGTTTAGTTGAAGCTGGGATCCGATCCAATGTCTTTTCAAAGGATGTTGGATTTTTGCCTTCATCTATTTTTGTGTCCTTTGTAGGGGCAAATATTGGTTCAGTTCCTAATCCTTCTTTGGATGTTTCTCTAATAACCACCCCTGAGGACTTAGCTTTCTTTTTGGATGGGCATCTTGCTTTTGATTTGGCTTTAATGGCACCAGACCGTGCTATATGGCTAATAAGGGGAGAGTTATCAGAATTGTTACCTTCTTCTCTACCGTCTTCTTCTCTTTGTCGCTTTTATGTTGCTCCCGACATACTGCAATTCCTTTTTCTACAAGTTGTAAACGAATAGTGTTTAGTAAATCGCAACTTGCATATATCAATTTGAAAATAATTGCAGAGACTCCTCCCTTTGAAAATGAAGATTGTTACCTTGATCTCGACTGATCAACAAACCCTAGTTTTAAGATGTTACTTAGGACTTGAACAGGGTTTCAAAAATCAACCAGGAGATACAAGGAAAGTTTAAGAAACAGAAACGGTTGAGTCATAGTCGATGGATTTTTGAAAAACAGAGGAAAAACGGGAGCAAAAATGGAGTTTGATAATGGGGCCGACGTATCCTCTCTCGAATATGTAGGCTCTATACCCGTGATGACCTGCTGAACGGGTCGTCACACGTGTTTGTAACCTAAAGACGTCGGTCGTCTCTAGCTTTTCAGCTCTTATATGCGAACTCTCGTATCAGTCAAATTGTAATCGCTACGCTTGCATTGATAGATTTTTACGATCAATTGTAAATCCATACGATTGTTCAGGATAGTGTATAATAGGAATTATATTACGATCCATCGTTTTTCAACGATTTGGCCCGTAGTGTAATACCTAAGCTTAAAAGAAAGAAATAATTTTACATATTTTACAAGAGGTGCTACGGATGGGTCGGTAGCTCGACGATTCATGAGGTTTTTATGTTGGATTTTACGGAGCTGATGTCTCCCCCAAGAATACTTGTCCTCTAGGATTGTTAACTGGCTGTGTAGGCAACTGGCCACTTTCTCTCTTTGCCACCTGCGAAGCTATTTGACCAATCTGGCTTTCTAACTTCGTTATGGACTGTGTATGTGAATGGAGTGTTTGAGAGAATTGAGCAAGCTGATGTAAATCTTTTGGATGTTGATGCGACTGTTACTGCAAATCCTTGAGGATTTGAACAACTGTGGCATCAGGTGCATTGCTTATTGGGCTATATTGTTGTTGCACAGTCGGCATGGGAGGTCTAGGATGGAATACTTGAGTTTGGGGGAATCTGGGCTGCGCAACAGTTGGTGCTAGCTGTGCTCCTCCCGTGGAACCACAATTGAATCCAGGGTGGTTCCTCCATGACGAGTTATAAGTGTTCTCATAGTCTCCCCTTTGGAATGCCATTACTTGTTCTTTTTCCATCACCTCTTGGTATGATGGCATAACAGGGTTCTCGAAATAAGTGAAACTCTGGCAGTTAGAACAGTTTGCCAAATATCTATCCGGAGTGCTAGGTTTGGCAACCATTAATATTGCGATTTGTTGTTCAAATGCTACTACTTTTACACCAATGTCATCCTCCTTTACTCTATCCTTACTGATATCATAAAGTCCACCCCCCGCGAGCGGGGTGTGGCGGATCACATCAGGGTCAGATCTTAACAAAGTATGTTTTTGCTTTGAATTGTCGGCCAATTTTTCAAACACATTCCAAGACTGTTGGCCATTCTGAGCCATAAAGGCTCCTCTACTAACGACATCGATTGTAGACTGATTAGTCTCGGTCAACCCTTAGTAGAAACTTCACGCTATCGACTAATTTGGTACCTCGTGATGAGGACACTTCCGTAATAATTCCTTCATTCGTGCCCAACTCTCGTGAAATAATTCTCCCGGCAATTGCCTGAAGTTTTGGATTACTTGGCGAATTTGGTTAGTGACCGATTTATAGTATGTATATATTTAAATTAAAATCAAGCTTTAACCTATTGCAAGCGCACAACGGAAATTATACCGTAGCGATAGGATCGATCCCACAAAGAAGTGATTATCTTCTTATAGATTTTTATTTTCCTGCTTTAAAAACTATCTTTATCTTTTAAGTCTTAAACTACTGGAGAAATATGAATAAAATAATGTTTTCTTTAATCTAATTGTATAAAATTAAATCATGATCCTCCTTCTTCAGATTAAGGTCGTCAATCTCAACCTTCAACTATCGAATGTTTACAAATTTAAAATACCGTTATACCGTATTGTAGCTTTATCTAATTAACAATCTCCTAAAATCTGGGCGTCAATCAAATTCTAGAAAATTGAAGATGAAAAAGTAAAACCATTACACTAATCTGCAAACTTCAACCTGGGTCATCAATTCAAATTAAAATTCGAAGATGTTTACAAAGCAAATAAAATCTAAACTAAAAAACAAAAATAAAATTTAAACTAGAAAGCGAGAGTAGAACCATCCAAAGGGTTGATCTTTCAACTTCCTCAGCCTTGGTTGTCAGGCAAGACCTCAGAGAACTATGGACGATGTTACTTTGTAAATCCTAAACTACTTTGATCGGGAGAAAACACAGACCTCAGTTGTCAATTGATGCTATGAAATTCTTTGATGATTATTCCTATGCCGAGCTCTCTTATTTATAAATCATAAAGGTCGGTTTACAAAGATCTAATTCTAATAAAAGAAACTAATAAAATACAAGATTCCTAATATAACTCTAATTCTAATTTTATTCTTCCTTGCTTTTAGATGTTTGATGTGTTTCGGATTTCTTTCCTTGATAGCAGCAGCAGAGTCCTTTTAAGATTCTTCTTCATCAATTTCCCAAATCCGTGATTATCCAAACTTCTAATTCAAGAGTTCTTCTAATTATGTTCATGGCGGTGGAAATTCTCACGTGATCAACAACAACAACAGTAACAGGAAAGCTTCTATAATCGTAATCGTATATCACGATTATCTCTTTCTTCAGCTCCCATGACTTTCATACTGGACAATTCTCTATAACGAACGATCATTTTCTTCTGTATCGCCTTTTACTCTTTTGTCGCTTTCAGAAGAATCGTCTTTTGAAGAACCGTAAATTACGATTTCTCATTTTTCTCTTCTTTGGTTTTAGTATTAGCGCTCAATTGTAAAATACGATTTCTCAGCTTTTAATAAATGGCAAATTGTCTTCTTACGCTCAATCGTCTTTTTACTGCTTTTTGAGTTCATTTTGATGAATATTAATACTTTTGCTATCTTTTATCGTTTTTCTTTAATATTTGCACATCATCAACTTGTTAGTAGCAAACTAAGTCCTAGCATCATTAAGTTAAGGGTGATAAAATAGTAAATTATGCGACTGATCAATTAGTTCTGCCAATTGGAAAATACTCATCCAAGAACTTGGACTGCAATCCATCCCATGTGGTAATACTCCTGGCAGGTAATGAAATTAACCATGCCTTCGCCCGATCTTTAAGAGAAAAGGAGAACAAACGTAGTTTCACGGCCTCTTTGTTGGTTGTCGATAATTGCAGCATTGTGCAAAGTTTTATGAAGTCCCTCGGATGTTGGTAGGGATCTTCTCGATCACGCCCATGAAAGGTAGGTAAAGATTGGAGTGTATTGAGCTTGATTTCATAATTTTAACCTACAGGCACCTCGGGTATAACTATACAAGAGGGCTCGGTCAAAGCTACGGGGCTGAAATGTGCTTGGATAGAAAGATCGTCAGCCATATTTCGAGATTCTCTTGCGAAAGATTGGTTTGCTGCTAAATTACGCAAGAGTCCTTGCAATTCTGGATCACACTCGAAGAAATCTAGACTTCGAGATCGAGTGTGATGCATACAAAAAGAAAACCGATGTTTTTGTGTTATAACTTTATTTAATTTTTATTTTAGAAAGCAGGGAGAGAAGCAAATCTGAGCCTCTAGCTTCTCTGTTCAGGAGAAGTTGAAACCTTGATTCATTACTCCGAATAAACCTACAAAAGATTTAAGAAGTGATCAAAGAAAATTTAAAAAGATAAGAAAATATAAAAAGGGAAAGATAAATATTTGTTTTCTAAAACTAATATAAATAAAATCAGTATCCTCGACAACGGCACCAAAAACTTGATATGCTCTTTATGTTGCTCTGATTAAATTTTAACCTATTACAAGCGCACAATGAAAATTGTAATACTAGTATAAGATCGTTCCCACGAGGAAGTGATTTATCTTATATTTCATTATGCTGAAAACTTATATTTATCTTTAAGATCCTAAACTACTTGAGAAATATGAATAAAATAATGGTTTCTTAAACTAATTTGCAGAAAATAAATCCTAAATCCTCTTTCTGATTGTGGTCGTCAATCACAATCTTCAGCTATCGAATGTTTACAAATTTAAAATACCATTACACTATATCTCAGTCCTCTAGAATTTGGGCGTCAATCAAAAACTAGCATCCTTCAACATAGATCTATATACTAATCTTCAATCTACCAAAAATTTGGGCGTCAATCAAACTCTAGAAAATCAAAGATAGAAAAGTAAAACCGTTACACTAATCTGCAAATCTCAATCTGAGTCGTCAATTCAAATTAAAACTTGGAGATGTTTACAAAGCAGTAAATCGCAATAAAAAGAAATCTAAACTAGAAAGCAAATAAAAATATATCTTTCACCCCTCAGCTGCAGGCATCAATTGCTTCTGAGAAACTACAGATATCTACATTAATCTTCCAGCTCTCAATCTCAGTCGTCAATTGTGATCGAGGAACCTTGGATATCTAAACTAAACTACTCTAAATTTTTTATCAGAAGAAAACCCAACCTCAGGCGTCAATTGATGCTGAGAATTTCTTCGATGATGAATTCCTATACCGGGTTCTCTTATTTATAGATCATAAGAGGTCGGTTTACATTGATCTAATTCTAACAAAAGAAACTAATAAAATAAAAGATTCTTATTATAACTCTAATTTTAATCCTGGCTTTTCCTTGCTTTGAATGGTAAATGCGCTTCTGAACTTTCTCCTTTATTTCAGTAACAGAGATCTTTAGGAGTCTTCCTTCGTCAATCTTCTTAGATCCGTGAGTAGCCAAAGTTCTAATTTAAGAGTTCTAATTAAATGCATGGTGGTGTAAATCTTTTTCACATTATCAGCAGCACAAGAGCTTCAATTTATACAATTGTAAGTTACGATTGTTCTATTTTTACAACTTTCGCTCTCAGGACGATTCTTCATTTACGATTTCATTTACGATCGATCGCTTTTCTCCTTCGTATCGCATTTTACTTTTTGAACGTCTTTAAGATTCGTAATTTATGATTTCTTACTTTTTGTCTCTTCTTCAGCTACGTTCAATCGTCTTTTACGATTTTCTAACTTTAAAGCATATAGTGAATCGTCTTTCACGCTCCATCGTCATTCTTACTGCTTTTTGAGTTCATTTTGACGAAGTTTAACACTTTGGCTCTCTTTTACTAATTTTCCTAAAATATATGTGCATCATTAATTTGTAAGTAGCAAACTAAGGTCTAACATCACTAAGTTAAGGGCGATAAAATGGTAAATTATGTGACTGATCATCAACCCACAATTGAAGTTGAAATATATAATAAAATCATTAGCATTTGCTACATGATGAAAACTTATAAATTGTTAAAAAAATTAAATGTGCATATTACCAAAACATGAACTGAGCGTAATTGGAAACCTGGGTCCTACCAGATCCAATCTAGAGTAGTAGGAACCCGACCTGAGCCACCCCTCTTCTTCTTTGTGTTGAAGCGACATGGAGAAGGATTTCTTAAGCTGTGAGCTCCCTATTCTCTGATCTTTTTTGCAACTGGCCTATCGGTCTAACCATCACATCAGTCACAGGTCATTGACCAGCGTCTTGGTCAGCCCTGCAGCCGGCAAGAACACCGTCCCCAGAAAACCCAACAAAATTGATTTTAAACCCTAAAAAAATGTAAAATCTAGCACAAAGCCAAGGAAAATAAATCCATGGTAATGTTCAAAAAATACTTATTGACATAATCCGATTTCTTTCTAGAGCACGTTAAAATTTGGGGGTTGCTACTAACCCCCATGAAATACTTAATACTCCCACTAACCAGAGTTGAAAACCGCTGACTCCTCTGAATCAGACAATGGAGATTGTCTTGTCATTTGTTCGAATCTTCCACAAAAAGGATCTTGAGATCATGAGCCTATCATCAGATGATCAGATATTGATTCAATGTTGCACACATCTCAAAAAATTAATATGATCATGGCAAACCTCAAACGCGGTTCTCAGATGATCACTTTTCGAGGATATGTTGAACATGGAGTAAACCTAATTGTCTGATGCTATGCTCATGATCTCAAGATCCATTGTCTGGACAAAAATGGATCTCCATACACTGATTTAAAGAGTCGATGATTTTCAGCAGTGATTAATGGTGGATATTTAGTGTTTCGTACGGGATTAGAAGCAACTCCCTAAATTTTTTGCAAAGCAGAAGGTCCAGAACTCCCAAACATGTAATACTAACTCCAACCACTTCAGCATATGGTCTCATATGAAACGCACATAAGAATAAACCCTAATTACTGATTACTCACTATTACCAAAGCATTAGCAACAAATGCAATTGAAATTGTGGCAAAACAACAAAAACAGACTACCAACTATTACCTAATTCCATTGAAGTTGTGGTTTTCATCGATTTGATTTAAAATACAAGATCATAAGCTTGCCTGATATTGGTGGGTGCTAGAGCAGGGGATCTTGATGGTGCTTGTTCAATGGCTGTGCGCAGGGGATCTTGATGGCGCTTGTCCAATAGCCGATCTAGATGGCACATGTTGGTGTCGAAGATGTTTGAGAAACTGGAGATGATGGCTTTATGATGAATATTAAGGAAGACGATGGATGTTTTTGGGAAAAAGAGAGAGACGATGAATTTTGAGTTTTGAGAGAGAGAGTTCACGCCTATTAGGAGAGAGAAAAATCAAATTTTAGCAGTAATTTTAGCGAAAGAGGGAAATTAATTACCAAACTAACACAGTTGTGCTTGTGCATGTTGAGGGACGTGTTTTATTGTGGCGGTCTACTATTGCTAGCCGGTAGAACTGGCTTTATTGGGAGCAGTCGTTTAATACTAGCCGCTAAAAGGGTGCCTGTAGAAGCCTAGAATTTTGTAGTGGACTCTTTCAGAATAGAGAAACTTACCTCAATGATCAGAAAAACAAACACATTTCTATATTAAATGAGGCCACACTAAAGCAAAATCCCGCAAACATAACTAAGAAGAGAAACAGAAAATGGCCAAGCAAACTAACCGCAAAGCTAGTTTGCAATGAAAAGTCCTGCTGCAGAACTCTTTAAAAAACTCGATATGTCTTCCCCATCGTACTCTTCAGATACAAGCAGCGCACCTGGTTCATCATCAAGCATTTACTCAAGCATGCCAAATTTAGCCTCAACCCATAAAAATTATTTTTTTTAAAAAACATATCTTAGCCTATTTAAAGTTAAAAATGATGTTTCTACGCAATAAAATGGGTGCATTACATAACATATTCCACATGCATCACAAATTCACAATCGTAAACAAATAAAAAAACATCAAATATAAAAACAGATGCATAATTAACAAATGTATCGCAATCGCAAAAATTAAAATCACTATCAACCAATTAATCAGCAAAAAATTTGGTTGACAACCTATTCGGAGAATTTTTCTGTAAATTTGATTAATTTGGCAAATTTTTCTATGAAGTTTTCTAGTGATAAAGTAGTTGTGGATGATGGGAAAACGAAAATGACATTCCATAAGTAATGAGACGTCAGCTGCAAACACACAGGTATAGTAGTGAAATGGGGTAGATTTATCAATGGTAGTGGTACTCATCAGTCATTTATAGGACATGGCGAAATGACCAAAACACCACTGATTAATCTACCAAGTTTCTAGATAAATTCGGTAAAAAACAATTTTACAACCACAGGTTAAACAAGGGAGCATACCATTATCATGACTTTTTGGTGCGTGTAAGAGAGAGAGAGAGAGAACTCCCAAACTTACATTCTGCCAATTCTTTTTCAACAGCGAGACAAGGAAATTGACACTGAGCTGAACATTTTGGACGATTTTCTTCTCTTCCATGCCAAGGTTCTCAACAGCAACCCCCATGCAGAGTACATTTTTATGCTGAACACTTGTTAATGCAAGATGTTTGATGCAAAATTCTATTATCAAATAAGTACTTTTAGAAAGCATTAGACATTTATTCTCTATTATTATCATATCTAAAAATGCACAAATTCATACCAAATTGATTTTTAATTTCACATGGAATTGATTCAAGACAGTATAAAGTTCAAAACAATCTTTTAACAAATATAACCAAGTCACTCTCATGCAATCATAAAAATAACAATAATAACAAAATGAAAAAAATCACTCTATCCCGAGAGGTTCCCCAAATAGATGATATACTGCACAAAGACCAAACTAAAAGATGTAGATTTGGAAAGGACAGGTGCCTAAGATGACAATGCCTTTGTAGCTGGAACTGGATGTGTGGTACACAGCTTTCTTCGGACTGGAATAAAGGTATAGAAATTTGGGAAAGTAAAGATTTGGAAAGGACAGGTGCCTAAGATGATTGCCACAGTAGCTCATCGAAATTTGGAAACAAATATACTGAAGACAAACGTATAGACAAACAAGAACGAACAAACCTTATCCAAGGACTTTAGACAATGTTCCATCAGCTAATTTAAAAGGTGAACGAATCATGAACGGAAGAGAACGTGTCAGAGTCACCAATCATGTGATCAGAGGCTCCGAAGCCAATAACATACAAAGCAGAGTGATTAAAAGTAAGATAAGCATTACTTGATCGAACAAAGGTGACAATGCAGGAAGTTTGCAAGCTAGTGGAAAGTTGTTGTCTCTTGAGCAGCTTGGAATTCTCGTCATGAAATAGAACAATGCTCTCTCCTGCAGTGTCAACCAAAAACGGTGGCATGGGTATATCGAAAGGTTTCAGATGCTGCTGATCCTCTGTAGTGTATGCCTAATTATCCCATGTGGGCGATGTAGATCCCAACATGAATCAGTAGTGTGTCCCGCTAGGCCATAATGGGTATACTTACAACTTCCATGGACTCTACCTCGGCCACCTGAATCTCAAACTTTTCCATGAGATACACATCCTCCATGCCAATCTAGAAACTCTAAGTGTGGACTACTATTTTGAGAGGATAACAAGCCTAGGGATATCTGATAAGGATTTGGTAACATTTACTGGGTATGATAAAGGTATCAGGGAGATGCATGGTTTTACCCTTTTAGGGCTTTTCTAGTTGAGGGTTCATGGCTTACAGTGAGGTTTTGGTGCTCGATTTCATGGCTAAGGGTTTACGGTGGTATCACTGACATAGTTTCATGACTCAAAACGGTTTCATGAATCAGTGTGGTTTCATGGCTTAGGCTTTGGCAGCTTATTAGATTCTTTCAAGTTTGTTTGTTTTTGAAAATCAAAGAGATAGGACTGGTTTTGGAATGTATAGAATATAGATAAAGGACGGAAACCTTAGACATGCGGATATCAGAGGTATAAGAAAGAATTACACTTTTTCTTAATACTGACTGTAAAATATTCATATAAATTTACCTAATAAATTTATACTATATATATATATATATATATATATATATAAATATATATATATACATATATATATATATATATATATATATATATATATATATATATATATATATATATAACTTATAAGTGATTTGAGCATGACCAGCGAAGGTCAAAACCAGACCTTGTATGAAGGGTTGAGACACTACAACACAAGGAAGTAGGAGAAGAGGAAATCAGTGAGAAGGGATAACGGATTGCGAAGTTACGAAGAGCTTAGCGCTGATCAGAAATGACGGGAGATATAGGACACACAAATCTCACCCCAAATAGATGGAAAAGGATATAAAAATGATGATGACATGTTATTTATAAAGTGTGGGCTTCAAGTTTTCAGTAATAGGAGTATGCTTGTCCTCAAATAGCAAAATAGTTGAAGCCGAACAGCATCCGCATATTATAGATCTTCCTTATCCTTGATCATTCAATTTTCATTGTAACAAAATTATCAACAATCTATTTCCACAAAAAATGTGTGTGTGTGTGGGTGGGGAGGGGGGGGGGGGGGAGAATTGGAAGGTACATTGTGATCAAGCCCTCTTGAAAATAAAATCTATAGATAATCTCAATATTTAAAGAATTTCTAGAATGTATTGAACCAGTTCCTCACCAAAGAATTGAACCTGTACTAGAGCCAAAATCTAACACCCTGCCATGAGGATGCCTAAGTCTCGCGTGCCATAATTTCCAATCAACATCCATTTTATTCAGAACTGTAGACACAATTGCAGAGGCAAATCCAATGAAGCCGTGTCTAGGTAATACAACCCGTCCAATCACCTTCACTGTTTGTAGTTCCTGCATAAGAAGGGAACAAGGTCATGGAGCAGTTTAGACTTCTGGATAATTGACTAAGAGAGAGAAGGTTTTGTCTCAATTAAGCACAAATAGAACATCAGATAAGGAAAAGGTAGGTGACAAACCTAGGTCCCGTTTTGAGATATTGGAAGGAGAGAACCCAGGAGAAAAATCTAGTAATCTCCTCCGAACCTATAAAATCCATAGAAATTATATTTTTCTATGAAACCAATGCAATTTGGCAAAAATCTGTTTAGATAAAATAGTTCAGAAATGCAACACCAACAGTGTGACAATCAGAGAGACATGATTATAAACAAAAAATCAGTTTAAATAAAACCCATCAATGGAAAGAACAAAACCCGCAGAAAAGAACCTCAATTTATAAGAAAAGATCATATGCTCTATAGGAGCAGGCATATGGCTGCTCTAGACCTCCAAAACAATGATACATGGCACCCGAAACATGGTCTGGGTGCCAAATGAAGCAAGGGGAACGTGCAGAGTTCATGTTCAAAAATAAATAACAAATCCCTACCGGCTAATTTTTAGAGTCAGAAAATGGACGGTGACAATAAACCTGTTTGAGGGTTTGTAGTCACCGCCGATTTTTATCACTAAAAATGACATGATGGAGATCAGTTTTTTGGCAGTCTGGTCCTCCTCCTCTACCTGAACCCTACGTCTCCATAACAGCTCTTTATCTTCCACCTCTTCGCGGCCTGCTCCTTCGACGCCAAAGGGTCGTCGACCAGCTCCCTGGAAGTGGAGAAGATAGACCTTTTCCTAAAATGTTGGCTGTGACGCTGTGGGTAGGAGAAGCTCGGGAGATATATAATAGCCAGTGAAGAATTTTTCGAAAGTTTTTTTTTTAAAAACCCTAATAATAAAGCATGTTTAAAAAAATTAATTTATTTTTATTCTAGAGAGGAAACTGCCCAGAGCAGGCAAGTTGGTTTGGAAGAATTCCAAGGGTAGTATCGTCCTGTGGATAATTTTATTACAACCTTATCATTGCCCAATACCTCGAGAAGTAGAGACAGAAACTTATCATTGGACAATACCCTGAGAAGTGAAGACAAACTTATCGTTGGACAATACCTCGGGAAGTTGAGAGTTGTAAATTGTAATCATCCTCTAATTTTAGACTAGTAAACTCATCACTGGATGATACCTCAAGTCAAGAATTGTAAGGGTAGTTTCGTCTTCTAAATTCGACTTTAGCAAACATATCATTGGACAATCCCTTGAGAAGTGGGAACTTGTAGTTTTATCAAACTTATCTCTAGACAGTTCGACGAGAAGTTGAGAGTTGTAATTCTAGAAAACTTATCGCTGGAAAATACCTTGAGAAGTGAACAAACTTATCCCTCGACCATACCTCGAGAATTTAAGACCTGTAGTATTAACAAACTTAAAAAAAAAACTTATTGCTGGACAATACCTCGAGAAGTGAACAAACTTATCCCTGGACCATACCTCGAGAAGTTAAGACTTGTATTATTAACAAACTTCAGGAAAAAAAACAAGCAAACTAACTTATCGCTGGACAATACCACGAGAAGCTAAGACAAACTTATCACTGAATAACACATCAAGAAGTGAACACTTATCGCTGGACCATACCTGGAGAAATTAAGACCTGTAGTATTAATAAACTTATCTCTGGCCAATACCACGAGAAACTGAGACAAACTTATCGCTGGTCAATTCCTGGAGAAGTGTTGTTCGTTTCAAGGTGAAGTGCTCACGTAAAGCACTGTTGCTTTAGCAGGTAATTTTTTAGGCTTACGAATAGCTGTTCGTAAGCAAATTATTTTACAGGTAAAATTTGACGACCCAAACTTTACTTGACCCAAACCCTAACTCGACCAAACCCAACCCGATTCAACCTATGACACACACACACTCGAACTTGTAATTGTTATACACCTTAACCTTCCCTTTACAACTTAAATGCCCAAATTAAACCCACGCATAGCAGATGCCATTCTCTTCCGTTTTCTTTCTTTTTCTTCAGCTCAGTAAATGCTCATCATTACTCACGGAGTTAATTCAAAAGATGAACGGTCACCCCAATTGAGCCTATAAATAGAGCTCTATTCCTCCTCTCTTTTCCACACCAAGCCATCTTCTCCAAGCTCTCCTTTAAGATTTTTTTTTCTTTCCTTCCTTAAGGTAAGTTTTTATATTTTAGTTCTAGTTTGATATTTTATTTTTCTATAGATTTTAGTTTTGTAATTCTAGATTAGATATGCTAATCCTTTATTTTATTCCTTTAAGTTCTAGTTCTGTAGATAAATTTTAATATTCTAGTTTATTTCAGATTTTTCACTTTATTCCTAGTTTTAAAATTTATCTCTAAACTTGTTTTAAAAGAGGAATTTCTAGTTCTGATTTTAATTCAGTTCTGTATTTAATCTGATTTTATAATCTGTTTTACAAATATGATTTTTTATAATCTGTTTTACAAATCTGATTTTATAAATCTGTTTTACAAATCTGATTTTTATAAATATGATTTTTATAATCTACTTTACAATATGATTTTATAAACCTAATTTTATAATCTGTTTTACAAATCTAATTTTTATAATTTGTGTTATTATAATCTGTTTTTATATAACTTGTCTTAAAACATGAATTTCATCCTAATTTTATAAATCTGATTTTATAATTTGTTTTTATTATATAATCAAATTTTATATTATGTTCTATAATATAATTTTTCATTCGGTTTTTATTTTAGATTATACTCTGTTTTTATATTTTTATAATTCGCATTTATATAAAGTCTGTTTATATGCTAGTTTTATATTAAAATATGATTATATTAAATCAGATTCTGAGATTAAAAAGGATTTAAGTAATTATTTAATATTAAATCAAGGGGTTTAAAATTGATTTATAAAGTTGTTTTAAATTAAGAATTTTAGATATTAAATATTTTTCAAAATAAGGATTTGAAATAACTCGATAGAGTCAAACTTTACATCGATAACGTACCCTAGTTCATTCTTTCGTCTTGACCAAATCTCCCTTGTGCCCAGATAATTACCTGAAATCGTGAAACTTCACACTATCCTCACAAGACCACTAAATCCGACGATTGAGGCAAGTGACTTATCCCATAGCATGTTTTATGCACATGCTTTATTAGATAATGATGCTTTTGTTCTTGCTTAGTATATACTATAACGTTGATAAGTAGATGTTGAATGATTAATAATGGTATTCTAGACTTATCTTGTTCAAGGATTATTATTCATTTTGAATCATGTTAATTTTAGAAAAATAGAAATTGTTGTAACTTTGTTTACTCTATTTGAATTTCATATGATCTCATTATATTGAAATATCATACTGTTAAGAATGAGAATTGATAAAGCACATTGGATAAGTTTTTCCAAATGAAATTGATATGAAGAACTTTAGAAATGATGAATATCGTAAAGATGAATAAGATATGATTTTTATTATGATCTCCATGAGGCCGCATGGTAGTATTGGACGAACGGGTCCATTTGTGTACTTTCGAAATACGAAGTAAACCCGTCAAACCGGATCGGCACGGTTGACAATGGGATTGATAAAAATATGGAACCCTCCTTTGTGACTGGTATCCAAAATGAATGATGAATGATGAAATAAATGCAACTGCACTTGGATCGGTGCTATTAATTAACAATTGCACAATATATGAAGTACAATTATAAACTAAATTATTTTTCTTCTTTATATTGAATTATTTGATGGTATAGTTGATGATATTCTTATTTGAAATGAAGTTCTTAATTTCAAACTGATAAAATTGATAAAAGAGTTATATTATGTATTGGGGTTTACTTATTGAGTTTTATCTCACCCCCGTTGCTATTTAAATTTCAGAGACCGGACCTCATGGCTCAGAAGCTGTATTTGAGGAGAAGACCCTAGAAGACTTGTTGGTTTAACCTTAGTTAGGAGTTGTTTAAACATTGGAATTGGAAATAAATGTAATTTTAAATTTTATTAATGAGAATGGACCGTTGTGTTTCCTTTATTTAAATTTTGATTATTGAATGCGTTCATGTGCCGAGATGGATCATGTATCGGATTTCGGGGCATGACAATTTGGTATCAAAGCTCAAATTTAGCGAAACCTTTGGTGACCTTAGGTTGTGGACCCATAGGTTAAGAAATAAATAGACTATTACCTATAGAGATTAATTTGGGTATTTTCTTGGTTACCAGGAAATGGTGAGAATGCATCATACTGCTAGAAAATGTTGTGTTAGATGTCCACATACACCGTCTCAAGAATGGAATGAGTCTAGTATGAATACAAGGCATGTTAGTTACCTATCTTCGTCTGAGTCTTCTAACGAGCCTTACTATACACTAGAGCCTTACTATACACCAGAACCTTACTATACACTAGGACCCGTAGAAGTGATAAAAATCTCCGACGATGAAGACGTCGAAATAGAACCTGAGTATATCATATTATCTGATGATGATGATATAGAGGACAGGTTGGAACCGATAGAAGCAGAAGAAGCATTTAATTATGACCTGGAGGAACTATCTGCTTCTTCTGAGAATGAAGAACAAAATGAAGTCGATGCCTCTTCGGATTACGAACATGAGGAAATAGAGAATTATGACCCAGTCGAGCCTGAGATAATAGATATCTCAGACGATGAATAGATTAGTAATATCCAGAATAAATTAAGTTGAAGTTTAAGTTGTAATTTATTTTTCAATAAATCATGTTATATGTAACTACTTTTAAAAAAATAAATTGGGTGAAAATTTTAGAAAGTATTCTTATAACCTTTGATTGCAAGTAGTAATTACTGAGTCGTTTTATCATTACTAGATGGTTGAAGAAAATATTGCTACACATGTTACTACCTTGACTAATGTTGAGAAGGTATTGGAGGGAATGCATGTAATTCTGGCAACCATGGCCCAAAAAGGAACAAATTCTGCATCCTCTGATCACGACGCTGGAGCGGGACTCGAAAGACTGAAGAAGATGAACCCTCCGATATTTAGGGGATCAACCAATCCGTTAGAAGCCGAGCAATGGATCGAAGATATTAAAAATATCTTTCTGGCGATGAAATGTACTGAAGAGATGAAGGCTACCTACGTTATTTTCTTGCTGCCTGGGGAAGCCAAGCGATGGTGGAAGATGATGATGAGATCTCAGGTAGAGAAGGACGAGGTGATAGTGTGGGAGAAGTTTTCCAGCCTATTTTTCGAGAAGTACTTTCTAAAGCATATTCAACAAAAGAAGGAAAGTGAGTTCCTTACACTGAAGCAGGAGAATCTGAGTGTAGCGAATTATGGAGCTAAGTTCATTGGCTTAGAAAGATTTTATCGGCACCCTCTATCAGATGCAGAGAGAGCAGAAAAGTTTGACAGGGGTCTTAGGCCCAATATTCATACGCATATTTCTATGTTCTTTTCGAGGATTACGCCTTATTAGTTCGATGAGCCCTGAAGGCAGAAGAAGATTGCCAAGAACTCCGTTGTGACAGCCCAGATTTCGGCACCCCGAAACCCGTGCCATCAGCACGATCATCTTGACCGTGCCCCTCAACTATGCACGGAACACTGGTATATCAAGCATAAAATAAATAAGAACAACTTGCGGAATTTAAATCTACAAAAAAAATACTTCTCAAAAGACAGTTCTACCCTCATGCCTCTGCATGAAGGGAGAACCGATCCGAACCATCGATGATAACCATCATCATGGATGGTTCGCCCAAAAGAATACTCTGATATCCATATACACAAGGTTTAATCAAAAACCAGGCTTGACATACCAAGCCGTACAATCTCCAACTAAAACTCCTCAAAGTCGCACAGCAGAGTCCTCTAGAAGAAGCCCTCTGGAGGTGGCTCTAACTCCTCGCCGGCCGCAAGGTCCGCCTCACCGGGGTCAGCGTCTCCTGAAGCCTCGGCAGCTGCTAGTAGTGGACCTGCGACGTATAGTCTATAGGGTGAGCTACATCCTAGCTCAATAGGGAACAAACACTGTTGAACATATAAATTATAACTCACATATATTCTATGATATGCCCTGCATGATGTATCTATGCAATTGTTAATGAAACAATGTAAAAAAGCATTTCGTTTTACTGTTGATTACTTATGTTTTCATTTACTCATGAATAATGCTGAAAAGGCCTAAAGCAAAACTTAAACTTTCAACTTAAGTAATCCCCGAGCAATATAGCATCGAGCCCCGATGAGATACCCTTCATCGTCATCTATATAGACAGATTTAATGTATTCCCTGGGAATACCATATAGTACCCAAGCCCCTTTCCCACGGGATTGGTGGCGAGTTTCACTTGTCTCAATCAACACCCACGGGTGTGCTTACTATGTCTGGATAAGCTTCCGCACCGCCTACGGTTTTCGCCAGACGGGGCGACTGGATATCCTACGTGTCGGGTAACCTATCAAACCTCAAATAACAAAAATATCGGTGCCTTACATATAGTTATTCACCGTGTAAGTGTGCTATCTTATATCAGTTAGGCCCTATCAAGCATGATTCAATCCTTGGATACATCCCTGGGATGTATCCATTTACTTGCATCACACCTGATGCTCTTTTCTCTTTACTTCTTCATCCCCTGGGGATGGCTCATTAGTTTACTCTTATGAATATCACACACACACACTTTTCACAATTCTTTAAGCAGTAAAAATATTTGAATGGAAATTTATATCACTACATACATGCTCTTGTAAAATAAGGTACATGTTCAAGGTGTTCCCTACCTCAAGTCTTCACTTGATCAATGCATCAAGGTCCCACGTGACTCCTTGTGCACCAGTCCACACGTACCACCTATGGTACCACATAACAGGTAAAACACATCGCAAAGGATGCAATAAGGAAGGCATAAGATCCCCCAAGAATCTTAAAGTCAAACCAAAAGTCAACATAGTTTACTACAGTCGATTAATCGAATTCCAAAGTCGATTAATCGAATCTGATTCGATTAATCGATTTCCAAAATCGATTAATCGAAGGTCAATATCGATTAATCGAAGCAATTTCGATTAATCGAAATCCTCCTTTTCGCAAAGTCCATTCTCAGTTCGAACAGTCGAGTTTTCATTCGATTAATCGAATCCAATTTCGATTAATCGAAATTCCTCTTTTCGCAAAGCAAAATTTCTATTCGAACAGTCGAATTTTCATTCGATTAATCGAATCCAATTTCGATTAATCGAAATCCTTCTTTTCGCAAAGTAGACCCACAGTTCGAATAATCGAGTTTCACAAGCTGATTAATCGATTCCAAATCGATTAATCGAAACCAAAATCGATTAATCGAAATCCCATTTCGATTAGTCGATTTTTCCTTAAGTTATTTCCTCCAACCCCTGGGGTCCACTCGAGGTTCTCAGTCGATTAATCGATTCCCAAATCGATTAATCGAAATCCAAAGTCGATTAATCGAAATCCAATTCGATTAATCGAAATCGGGGTCCTCCGACTCTTCAACTTCCTGGCCAATTTCGATTAATCAAAACCCAATTTCGATTAATCGAAATTGTCGGTCAATCTTTTTCCATACTTTTCTTCTATTTTCTAAGCCATTATCCTATGATTTAACCCACATTTCGCAACTTAACCCCTATAATCTATGCATCTTATTTACAAAAATTTTACCTTGAATAGATCTCAAGTTGATTTCAAATCTAGGGTTGGAAGGCTAGGGTTCCAGCTTTGGTTTCTAACGGATTCCTTGCGTCAAATTCGGCCTCTTTAATGCTTGAATCCTTCTTCCAATCACCCACAATAACTCCTCTCTTACTCCTCTCTCTTTCTCTCTCTTCTTTACTTCTCTCAACCACCAAAACATGAAAGTTAGGGTTTTCAACCCTTTTTATCTTATCTCTTTTCTCGGTGTGGAGCACATACACACCCATCAGTGTATGCCACTCTACACACTCCTCTATCTCTCCACTCTTCTACACTGGTTCACACATCACATTCGCTCATCTCACCATAAGTTTATCAATGAACTATCTCATGGTCAAACCTAAGACCAATCGGGCACGGATCCCGAGGTCCTCGTTTGACGTGCTTTTTCGGGTTATTACATTCGTGAATTCCACGTGAAGAACAGGGAGTCGTCAAGTACTAATGGTAAGGCACCAGTTACGCCAAACTATAACTTCAAACAACCGTGATTCGAAGGTTCACAAGCCGTTGCTCTTCCTAATCCCTCATGCACAATCTGTGGAAGGCAACATGGTACCACACCCTGTAGATTGATGAATGCAATTTATTTCAATTGTGGAGAGTCAGGGCATTTGACTTGAACATGTTCAAAACCAAAGAAGACTTGCAGTGGGTGCGGAAAAGTGAAACATATACAGAAATATTATCGAGTGACAAGGAACGCTCAACCGATTGACAGCAGTACCTGCAACAACAACAATAGCAACAATAACAACGACAACAACAATTGGTGCAATACCAACCGCGCCAAGGCAATCAACAGTCCACTCAGCAGTGGCCTACTCAATAGCAATGTCAAAACATTCGAGAACAAGTCTTCGCCTTAACTCATAAGGAGGCAGAAACTTTGGAGAACGTTATTCAAGGTACCTTAATCATTTTTGAGAAACTGCTAAAGTTTTGATTGATTTTGGTTCAAGTCATTCTTTTACTTCACCAGCATTTGCTAAGCACTTGAAACCTGTGCCACAACAATGAAATTTTTCACTCTCTGTATCCACACCACTTGGGGATTCGTTAGTTACCAACACGATATATAAGGAGTGTACAGTTAACGTAGAAGGTAAAAACCTACCAGTCGACTTAATTCTGCTTGATATGTCTGACTTTGATGTTATCTTGGGTATGGATTGGCTCTCTGCTTACCATGCTAGTATCGATTGTTTTAGAAAACGAGTCAGTTTTCGTATTAAGGGTCAACCAAGATTCTCTTTTCAAGGGAAAGTTATGAAATTCAAATTTCCTGTAATTTCCTCCATCAAGACAAGAAGACTTCTCAATAAAAGTTGTCAGGATTTTCTAGCATACATTCTGAGTAAAGAAACGAAGAAAGAGTCCAAAATTTTTAGTATTTCCATTGTTTCTGAGTTTCCCGACGTCTTTCCTGATGATCTGCCGAGGTTACCTCCCTCTCGCGAGATTGATTTCACCATCAATTTACCACCGGAAACATCTCCAATCTCGAAAGCTCCATATCGTATGACACCAGCAGAATTGCAAGAGTTGAAGAAACAATTAGAAGAGTTGTTAGAGAAGGATTTTATTTGACCAAGTGTTTCACCTTGGGGCGCTCTTGTTCTATTCGTGGAGAAGAAAGATGGGACTATGCGGATGTGCATTGACTACCGTCAATTGAACCAAGTAACTGTCAATAATAAGTATCCTCTACCTTATGTCGGTGACCTTTTCGATCAACTACAAGGCGCTTCAGTCTTTTCGAAGATTGACCTGAGATCGAGTTATCACTAGTTGAGAATCAACGACAAAGACATAGCAAAATCTGCTTTCCGAACGCGTTATGGATATTACGAGTTTCTTGTAATACCTTTTGCTCTCACAAACGCGCCAGCTGCATTCATGGATTTGATGAATAGAGTTTTCAAACCTTTCTTAGATAAATTCGCCATTGTATTTATCGACGATATATTGGTCTATTCATAATCATGAGGAGTACGAGGAGCATCTGAAGAAAGTTCTGAAGACATTGTGAGAGCATAACCTTTACGAAAAACTGAGTAAATGCGACTTTTGGTTAGATAAAGTCTCATTCTTAGGCCACGTAGTTTCTGAAAAAGGAATATCTGTCGATCCAACAAAGATTGAAGCCATTGTAAATTAGGAGAAACCGTATAATGTAACAGAAATCAGAAGTTTCTTAGGCCTGGCAGGATATTACCGACGATTTGTGAAGGATTTTTCAAAGATCGCACTTTCGATGACTAAGCTCACTAGAAAAGGTGCCAAGTTCCTTAGGGCGGACGAATGCAAATAAAGTTTTTAAGAATTGAAGAAAAGGTTGACATCAGCACCAGTCTTGGCAATTCCATCTGGAAGCGGAGGATCCTAAGACTGCAACGACGCATCAGGACGAGGTTTAGGCTGTGTACTTATGGAGCATAAGAAGGTCATCGCCTACGCATCAAGACAGCTGAAGCCTCATGAACAAAACTACCCAGTTCATGACCTGGAGCTTACAACGATTATCTTTGCCTTAAAGATTTAGAGGCATTACTTGTATGGAGAGAAGTTCGAAATCTTCACCAATTATAATAGTTTAAAATACCTCTTTACACAAAAGGAATTGAACATGCGCCAACGACGATGGATGGAGTTTCTAAAAGATTACGACTGCCTTATTCAGTATCATCCCGACAAGGTGAACGTAGTAGCGGACGCGTTGAGTTGGAAATCCTCGGGGACACTCGCCACACTCATGGTCAATAAGAGGAGACTACACGAAGATTTTAAGAATCTGGGAGCAACTATCTGAGAGGAAGGATTGAAGTTCTTCTGTGCTAATCTAAGCATTCAATCGACCATCGTAGAGAAGATAAAAGAAAATCAAGCAATTGATCCTCAGATGATAGAGTTGAGGGACGACGTGAATAACAGAGAAAAGACATAATTCAGAATATGTGCGGATGGTTCGTTGCGATATCGAGATCGGTTAAGTGTACCAAGCAATCAAGAGCTAAAGATGAAACTGTTGGATGAAACCCACTAGTCTCGATATACGGTACATCCGGGAAGTATAAAGATGTAGCAGGACTTAAAGAGACACTTCTGATGGAACAATATGAAGAAAGAAATTGCTGAATACGTATCAAGATGTCTGTCATGTCAACAAATTAAAGCTAAAAATAAGAAGCCAGCAGGATTGTTAGAACCTTTACCCACACCGGAGTGGAAGTGGGAGTGGATCAATATGGACTATGTCACTGGACTGCCAAGAATAAAAACTGGGCACGATTTGATTTGGGTAATAGTTGATGGACTTACCAAAAGCGCACACTTCTTACCAGTTAAGATTATCCAAATGGTGGAAAGTCTCGCGAAGGTATATATTAAGGAGATTGTCCAATTGCACGGTGTACCAGTGAAGATCGTGTCTGACCAAGATTCAAAGCTTACGTCAGGACTTTGGAGGAAGTTACAAAAAAATTTGGGCACCAAGCTACAGTAGAACACTACTTTTCATCCAGAAATCGACGGATAGGCTGAGAGGACAATTCGCACATTAGAAGATATATTACGAGCTTGCACGCTGGACTTCAAAGGAAACTGGGACGATCATTTGCCGTTGATCGAGTTCACCTACAATAACAGTTATCAAGCAAGTATCCAGATGGCACACTCTATGGAAGACCTTGTCGTTCGCCTGTTTGTTGGGAGGAAGTCGGAGATCAAAGTCTGCTCAAACCAGAACTAGTGAAAGAAACCACGAAAAAAATTCAAATCATTCGAGAACGTCTCATTGCTGCTCAGAATCGGCAAAAGAGTTATGCTGACCGGGATCGGGGAGAGCGTCAATATAAAGTTGGGGACCACATGTTCCTGAAAATATCACCAACTAAAGAAGTTTTGTGATCCGGAAAGAAATGAAAGCTCAGTCCCAAATTCATCAGGTCATTTGAAGTTCTCAAGAAGATTGATAAAGTCGTTTACCAACTGGCCTTGCCTCCTTCACTAGCCAACGTATATAACGTCTTCCATGTGTCGATGCTGAGGGATTATAAATTTGATCCCACACACGTGTTAGACTCTGAGCCTTTAGAAGTACAAGAAGACCTGTCTTTTGTAGAAGCACCAACGCAAATCATCGATTGGAAGACTCACAGTAATAGAAGCAAAAGAATTCATCGAGTAAAAGTTCTATAGCAACATCACTCTGGAGACAATGCAACATGGGAACATGAAGACGAAATGCATAAGATATACCCGCACTTGTTCGATATTGCTTAAGATAAATTTTGAGGACGAAATTTTTTTAGGCGGGAATAATGTTTCGAAAATGCTTAAGATAAATTTCGAGGACGAAATTTTTTTAAGGGGGGAAGAATGTGACGACTCAAAATTTACTTGACCCAAACCCTAACTCGACCCGACCCAACCCGATTCAACCTATGACACACACACACACTCTAACTTGTAATTGCTATACACCTTATCCTTCCCTTTACAACTTAAATGCCCAAATTAAACCCACGCATAACAGTGCCATTTTCTTTTGTTTTCTTTCTTCTTCTTCAATTCGGTAAACGCTCACCATTACTCGCGGAGTTAATTCAAAAGATGAACGGTCACCCCAACCGAGCCTATAAATAGAGCTCTATTCCTCCTCTCTTTTCTTAACCAAGCCATCTTCTCCAAGCTCTCCTTCAAGATTTTTTCTTCTTTCCTTCCTTAAGGTAAGTTTTTATATTTTAGTTCTAGTTTGATATTTAATTTTTCTATAGATTTTGGTTTTGTAATTCTATATTAGATATGCTAATCCTTTATTTTATTCCTTTAAGTTCTAGTTATGTAGATAAATTTTAATATTCTAGATTTTTCACTTTATTCCTAGTTTTAAAATTTATCTCTAAACTTGTTTTAAAAGGGGAATTTCTAGTTCTGATTTTTAAATTTAGTTTTGTATTTAATCTGATTTTATAATCATTTTTACAAATCTAATGTTATAAATCTGATTTTTTATAATCTGTTTTACAAATTTGATTTTATAAATCTGATTTTATAATCTGTTTTACAAATCTGATATTTATAAATATGATTTTTATAATCTGTTTTACAATTTGATTTTATAATCTGTTTTACAAATCTGATTTTTATAAATCTGATTTTATAATCTGTTTTACAAATCTAATTTTTTATAATATGTTTTACAAATTTGATTTTATAAATCTGATTTTACAATCTGTTTTACAAATCTGATTTTATAATCTGTTTTACAAATTTGATTTTTATAATCTGTTTTATTATAATATGTTTTTATATAACTTGTCTTAAAACATGAATTTCATCCTAGTTTTATAAATCTGATTTTATAATATGTTTTTATTATATAATCTGATTTTATATTCTGTTCTATAATATGATTTTTCATTTGGTTTCTATTTTAGATTATACTCTGTTTTTATATTTTTATAATCCGACTTTATATATAGTCTGTTTATATGCTGGTTTTATATTAAAATATAATTATATTAAATCAGATTCTGAGATTAAAAAGGATTTAAGTAATTATTTAATATTAAATTAAGGGTTTTAAAACTGATTTATAAAGTTATTTTAAATTAAGAATTTTATATAGTAAATATTCTTCAAAATAAGGATTTGAAATAACTCAATAGAGTCAAACTTTACATCGATAACCTACCCTAGTTCATTCTTTCGTCTTGACTGAATTTCCCTTGTGCCCAAATAATTACCTGAAATCGTGAAACTTCACACTATCCTCACAAGACCCCTGAATCCGACGATTGGGGCAAGTGACCTATCCCATAGTATATTACACACATACTTTATTAGATAATGATACTTTTGTTCTTGCTTAGTATATACTATAACGTTGATAAGTAGATGTTGAATGATTAATAATGGTATTCTAGACTTATCTTGTTCAAAGATTATTATTCATTTTGAATCATGTTAATTTTTAAAAAATAGAAATGTTGTAAGCCTTGTTTACTCTATTTGAATTTCATATGATCTCATTATATTGAAATATCATACTGTTAAGAATGAGAATTGATAAAGCACATTGGATAAGTTTTTCCAAATGAAATTGATATGAAGAACTTTAGAAATGACGAATATCATAAAGATGAATAATATATGATTTTTATTAAGATCCCCATGGGGCCGCATGGTAGTATTGGACGAACGAGTCCATTTGTGTACTTCCGTAATACGAAGTAAACCCATCAAACTGGATTAGCACGATTGACAATGGGATTGATGAAAATATGAAATCCTCCTTTGTGACTGGTATTCAAGATGAATGATGAATGATGAGATGAATGCAATTGCACTTGGATCAGTGCTATTAATTAATAATTGTACAATATATGAAGTACAATTATAAACTAAGTTATTTTTCTTCTTTACATTGAATTATTTGATGGTATAGTTGATGATATTCTTATTTGAAATGAAGTTCTTAATTTCAAATTGATAAAATTGACAAAAGAGTTACATTATGTATTGGGGATTACTTGTTGAGTTTTATCTCACCCCCGTTGCTATTTAAATTTCAAAGACCGAACCTCGTGGCTCAGAAGCTGCATTTGAGGAGGAGACCCTAGAAGACTTATTGGTTTAGCCTTTGTTAGGAGTTGTTTAAACATTGTGATTGAAAATAAATATAATTTTAAATTTTATTAATGAGAATGGACCATTGTGTTTCCTTTATTTGAATTTTGATTATTGAATGCGTTCATGTGCCGAAATGGATCATGTATCGGATTTTGGAGCGTGACGTAAAAACTCCAATGATTAGAAGATGGTCTAATTTTTTTACTAGCCTCTCCAGACTCGATCCCCCAGAAACCGCAGCTCTTTACATATCTTCTTCCTCCTCGTTAACTCACCGTTCTTCTCTTCAAACCACAAATATCCAAAAAATGCCCCAAACTTGGGGCTTTGTAAGATATACGAAGAGAAGAAATAGCAAAGAAATGTGGTGAATTAATGGCCTAGGACTTAGATTTCTCCTCCTCCAAAATGGGGCTTTGCCATGGGAAACCCCTCACAAAATCGGATCTCCTCTTCACCGAAGACCTAGAAAACGAAATCAAGAGACCTTCAAAGAGTCTCACTAATGGCGTAACCGAAAATCAAAGCCAAAATCAACAGGAACAATAGCAGAAAAACGAAGATAAAGATTTGAGAGCAATAAACGATCCCCTTTTTTCCCATTTTACTGCCCTAACCACGCCGCCAGATTTGAGATCGGCAAATGATCCCCTTTCTTCCCATTTAGAGCCCTCGCCCTGCCCTCTACATATTTTTGTCGAAGAAATCACCGGCACGGACGAATCCGAGCATGATTTTAAATTAGATTGAGATGTGTTAAGCTTTAAATGGTTTAGAAGAAATTTTTTTTTTTTTTTTTGAGAATGAAGAAGAATATTTTTTGGGTAGCTTTATTCACGCCCCCAGAATCTTGAAATAAGCCCATGCCAAAAATCATTGATTTCTTTAAATCAGACGATGGAGATTGTGTTTCATTTCAATCTTCCTCACACGGGATCTTGAGGCTACTAACGTACCATCAGACGGTTAGTTTTTAATTCCACATATGGCAGATCTAAAAAACGTGGCCCTAAAGTCATGTTTGAACGTGATGTGTGTGCCATATGACTCAAGATCCCTTGTGGAAGATTTCTTAGGACCACATTTTTGGAGAGTTGTGTCATGTGGAGTTGAAAACTGGCCGTTTGATGGCATGGTCATGGCCTCAAGATCCCTTGTGTGAAAGATTGGGGTGAAACAAGATCTCTATCGTCTGATTAAAGAAATCAATGATTTTTGGTGTGGGAGTATTTCAAGATTCTGCAGGCATGACTAAAGCTACTTTTTTTTTATATGTATATGATGAATACAACTACCATGTATATGACGCTATGATGTTAGTCTAGTGGACCATTAAAACTGTGTTACTCATCTTCTTTGAACAATTGACTTACAGTGTCATTCTTTCTTTAACTGAGATATTTTCCAATCATGAAGAACCATCTAGACTGTTTAGATTGATCATAGATATTTGTCACGTGGTATAATAGTGCAATACTCTTTGATATAAGGTAAGATTAAATAATTATTGTAATGGTGTAAGATCATTTAAAAGGTTGTTTTAGTATCAAGTCGTGTCAGGGAGGTCCTAGACAACTTGGAAATCTAAGATTTCAAACTATAAATTCAAGCTCGAACGTGGATTCTTCAAGTGGTCGTTCCCTGTATGGGATCTTCCATTTTGGTCGTCTACATCAACCACTTCTTTTACATTTGATGGTCTAAGATCAAATGTAAACCATTGGGGGTCGATGGCAATATGAGTTCGTGCTCGAGCATATATTTTGCAACCAAAGTTTCTTGTGGCGCAACTGATGGTTCCACCCTTCACACCACTAACTGCCTTGAATCAGATATTAGATGTTGTTTTCTTCCTTATCTTGCACACACATTGTTCAATGGGGGGTCCGACCCCCCAGATCCCCCATCCCAAGTTTTTTCCTTTAAAGTCTCTTAAGTTTTATCTTTTTAGGGGCAATATCTTTTAATAAGGATCCCCCAAATCTCAAAACTTCTTAAATATTTTAAAATTTTATTTTTTTATCCACAATTTTTTTAATATAAATAGACTCCCAAAATTCTCTCTTTTCAAATATTACTCTCAAAATTCTCTCTAAAGAATCTCTCTCCCCCCACAAATTTTTTAATATAAATACACTCTCAAAATTCTCTCTTTCTCTCTCTCTCTCTCTCTCTCTCTCTTTCTATGACATCTCATTCACTCTCCGATCACCAACGCCAAGATCTCTGATTGTCGTCGATTTTTCGCTGAAATCAACAATATGTCATAATTGTTAATTTTTAATAAAAATAAAAGCCCTAATTTTTTATTTTTTAGTGAGAATTGCTTCTTTTTTAGAGTTGTTTAATTATTATTATTTTTTTATTTTGTGATTACGATTTAATAAAAGCGAGTGTTGCAAAATTATTACTATCTTACGACTATAAGGGATCTCCCATCAGAAAAATTCTGGCTCCGCCACTGGTCAGATGTTAATTTCATGTGTCAAACATATGTTATCATAGCACACCATGATATCCACGTTAAATTGGAATCTGACCGAGATTGGGCCAAAAAAAAAGCCTTTATCATCAGATACAAGGCCGTCAATGGTGTCCCAAAGCTTTAATTTTGACCATTTAGACATCGGTTGATTGGTCTGAGCACTACCTCCTTCAAGAGGTAGGCACACCAACTACGAAAACGGTTGAATGATTGAATGCTTTGAATCAAATTATGGAGATGGCTTTCCATCCCAATTTTCCACAATGGATATTGCGATCATAAAGATCGTTTTTGGTCCCAATCTTTCACAATGGATATTGAGATCATAGGTTATCAATAGACAGTCAGTTGATTCCGTGTGGCAAAACACTGTACTTTGCAGTGACAGTTGCTCTGCCTTAATTTCTTGGATTGAAGGTTTGTGCCTCAGCATCCAAAAAGTGACCTTGTCACCTTCTTTCATGATAACTCTCTCCAAATGTTGTTACATGGAATAAAAAACTAATCGTGTGATGGTATCGCCCATGATCTGAAGATCCATTACATGAAAGATTGAGACAAAAAGAAATTCTAGGGTTGGATTCAAAGGAGTCAACGAAATATTTTTGCATGAGACGCCTATCTTTTCATGGTATGTAAATATGGCCGATGGGAAGGTGCAGGCCATTCAACAATGAAAAATTTCAATGTATGCCCATCTTTTTTGATGATATATTGTAGTTCACTACATTTTATATATGTATGCCATCAATGTTGATCTATGCCTTGGACAATGTTATATGGTAGACGGGAAATGGCAGACCATTCAACGGGCTGCCATGTAAGCATGCTTGACTGGTTTTCCGTTTCCCGTCATTGAAATTTTTCGTTGGTACCCTTCACACAATTGCCTTTTCTAAACTAACCATCAGATTAGGTTGACACAATGGCCGGGACGACGAAGAGGTCCTAAGTTCGAATCTCACCTACTGTGGGCCAGCCTTAGGGAATTATCCCTACTTACCTGGTAAGTGTGATTGCGGGTGTGCATATGCCTAGGACGTAGTCGGGCGCTCTAAGAGGCCCGGATACCCCGTTCTCATAAAAGCACAATTAGGGCTCTCAATGGGTCGGCCTGGCCCGAATTTTGGTCTGCACCGAGCCCCGAAAAAGTGGTACTTTCTATCAAGCAAACCCGACATGGTATCTGAACCGGGCTAAGCATGTTGTAACCAGGATAAATTCGGGCCGGGCTTGGGTTGAGTGTTCCAACACCCAGCCCGGATATATATCCTTTTAAAGTTATAGGAAAAAAAAAAAATTTACTTAAATATAATTTACTTAAATGTCCTGAAATTAATCGTTGTCCGTTATAACAATTGTGCAACAAACTAATATGAAATATTTGAATAAAAACATGCACATGTGCCTCTATAATGTTAATATAATTATTTAATTAAATTTTTAATCTTCTTCAAACTTTTATTAGAAAAAAAATAGCCCAAATTCAACCAAATTTTATTAGAAAAAATAGTAAGAAAAACAGCCCAACAAATTTTATTAGAAAAAAAAAAGCTGAAAAAAACTCGGTAAAACACCCGAGCCTGGCCCGGTAGGGGTCAGGCTTGGGCTGAGTACCTTGCAGCCCAAGTTAGGGCCGGGCTGAAAATTTTGGGAGCCCGGCCCGGGTAGGTTAGGGCCGTGTTGAACCCCAGCCCGGCCGTAATCCAGCCGATTGAGAGCCCTAAACACAATGCCTTCTCTAAACTTAGATAACACTTGTAATGCAACAGTACTTATGTGAAAGTAGCGACCTGCCTGTGTGTAGAGAATGCAAACTCTTTGCCACTTTTTTTTATTCTTATGAATGAAAAATTCATTAAGCAAAGAAGGAAGGAAGAGGGAGCAAGATGCTCAAACCCAACCCATCTCAAGAAACATAGTACAATAGAAGGCCTTGACCAATTCTACCCAAGCAAGTACCAGCAAACAAGCAACCAAAGCACACTTTGAAGTAAATTTTAATTTTGAAAGGAAACAAATACAATTGCTATCACTTGAACTTGAAGCAAGTCAAGGAACACAAAGAACACTCACAAACATCATACTCAAAACATTAAGATAGAGAGAGAGAGAGAGAGAGAGAGAGAGAGAGAGAGAGAGAGACTTCCTATGCACATTTGAATCCTGCAGGGACCTGTTTCTCGCAAGCGCTAAGTAGCAAGCTGAGAGAGAGGGGGATGTTCAAATTGATACCCAAGACATTGGCTTTTATAGCAATGCACAGGCACAAGGCAGCTTCGACATCAACGAGGCCTTGCAACAAGGAACAGCATGAAGTGGTTGGTGGGGTGCCCACAACTAGGCCAACCAAACCGCCTAGCAAATTAGCACAAACACCCAACTTGAGAGTGTCTTTTGGGCACTTGGATGTCACAGGGTGCGTGGGAGTGGGAGTGGGAGTGGTGGGAGTGGGCGTGGGAGTGGTGGGAGGGCAGGTAGATGAGACACAAGTGAAGAAGACAAGGTTGGTAAGAAGGAGGAAAGCAGCTACCTTAGAACCCATTAGAGCCATTTAGAATTTTAGAGGACACTTGTGGGTTTGAAGTGGTGCTTGGTTGACATTTTATAGAGACAAGCTAGGTGGCTGCAAAATCCCAGCTAAGGAAATTGGGTTCTTAGATAAAGGTATCCACGTGAAAATGGCTGGCCCACTATAGCTGCTTTACGAGTTGGCATTGTCAGTGTGTCAGTGAATATGAGTTTAACCCAATCAGATCCCAAGGAGTTGATGACGTGGAAGATAAAGGTCAGAGGTACAGAAACAGGGAAATAAAAATAGTATTTAAAACTCACGGTGTCCATAACAGTTACATTTGCATCAACTCCCAAAAAACTGTCAAAATGGAATGGGTACCGCCTAAGCGTTAACTGAAAGTCCCTACCTCCTAAACCCTTACAAGTCCATTGACTGCTGAACAAGGGTCAAAATGTCATATTTTCGATACGTATCATTCTGAAGTTCAGGATGATATGTATAGCATATCGTCCGATACATTCAATTTATCGGCGATACATTGAATGTATCATTTCAATATATATATATTTTTTCAAAAAATCTAAAAAATTAAATTATCGCCCGTATCGAACGATACGTATTGTTCGTATCGTTCGATACGTAGCACGTATCGGCGATACATTGAATGTATCGTTTTGATATATTTTTTTTCAAAAAATTAAAAATCAAATTATCGAACGATATATAATTTGAAATTATTGTCCGATAATTTCAATGTATCGTCTGTATCGTCCGATACAGGTGATCTTTTGCCCGTATCGAACAATAATTACCCTGTTTTTTAGGGGGTACGATACATAGGCAATGTATCGTACCGCCCACATCCAAAATCGATACGTATCGAGCGATATGTATTGGAATCGGATGATTTTTTGACCCATGCTGCTGACATCTTTTTTCACCCCGATATCACACAATAGATCTTGAGACCATGAGTGTGACGGCCAATTTTAAATTCCACATGAAACGGATACCCAAAAAGGGGCCATAAAATTATGTTACATACATTACCCTCAGACTTAATTATAGGGCATCATTTTTTGGGATCTGTGATGTAGAATCAAAAAAGGACTTTCAGATTGTAAGATCATGGCATCAAGGTTCATTGAATGGGAGAGTGGGTTGAAAAACGACCATAGCGTCCGAACCGAAGCAATCAATGGGATTGGAGGGGTGTCGGATGTAGGCGCCAAGAGAAGTACCCTAATGGAATACAAAAGGGAGATATTACTTCGAGAATTCGCCCTTGCCCATGGTTGAATAGAAAGTTTTAGTATTTTGGGGACCTCTGCCATGTGAAAATACCATCTAAGCTATTTGATATAATGACCATGATTTATAGATCTTTGTTGCGAAAGTTTAGAAAAAAAAAATATATCTCTATCATTGATTTAACATAGGCAATTGTTGAATTAGATAATCCTTTGACTGCATTAAATCATACTATAAATATCGTGTATCATGTCAATCTCTTGCAACTAAGATCAATAGATCATAGCCTTCAAATCAAACGGCTCTGATAGTGTTCATACATGACACATGTCCCTAAAATACCAAGTTTTTTTTTGTGTGGGACGGAAAGACGTTAACTATATGGCAGCGTAAATTAAATCCCGCACGATAGGATTTAGGATTCTCGATCTTCAAATAGAAAAAATAAAGGTAGAAGATCTTCAAAATCGCTCCAAAGAGATTGTCGTCTTCACACGAATAAAAAATGAAGAATCACTCTTTAAAGAAGAAAACTCATCGCAAGTTTTCAAAACGAATGAATTTCTCTAAAAATTTGCACAACCAAATTCTTATTCATTAAACTAAAACTATTTCTCATAAGAGATTGCAATGTTTTGTATAGACTTTTAAAATCCTAATTAGGTCTAATCCTATTAAAACAAAACTGCTAAGCTAAAAAGACAACTATACATGATCAAAATCGCATAATAAAAGAAAACTAAAAGAAATAGAAAGTTTCAAACAAACTAAAACTCAAAACATAAATTTTCGCTTCAAAATTAAGTCTAGCTGCGAAAGTCTGTTTCAAACTCGAGTGAGTTTTGGACTTGTTCGGGCAAAACTACAAGCTACCCATCCTCGCTTGCGGGGGTCACTCGGGCGAATTTGGATCTCACTTGGCACTACAAAAAATAAGACTATTAGCAACAATTTTTGTAGCCCAAAACTGCCGCTATTAATAAAAAAACTATTAAAGACTATTATGACTATTAGCGGCAGTTTTTAGCTGCCGCTAATAGTCTTATTTTTTGTAGTTTGGGTGAGACTGCTCAAGACTCCGGATATGCTTCAGGTCGAACTCACTTGAGCGAGGCTGAAACTCGCTCGGACGAATCTGGACAGAACTCATTATTTTGCCCTTTTTTTCCTTCCCATGTGTGTGCCTTCCATATGTTGGGTCTTCACGTGTGTCGTGCATACGTACACATAGGTTTTCGACCTTTTTTTAAAGGGCCTTTTAAAAATTCATTCACAGGTCCACTTCTTTATTGACTCTCTCTCTCCTTTGGAGCACATTTTATGTAGTTTTGGCTTATCTTGTTGGCCCCGATCAAACCCAAAATTATGTTGACTAAATGGATCCCTCCGGATCAAGGATACAAGCTCAATGTCAATGACTATAGTTCTAGCGATTCGTCCAATAGCGCTGGGGAGGGGGGGGGGGGGGCATCATTCGTGGTGAATTTTTTTGCATCTTTATAAACTATTATGGAATTGGTACCAATAAAGTAGCTAAAACGAAAGCTCTTTTGGACGGAATAAGATTGGGGAGTAATATGGGTCTCATTCCTCTCTATATTGAATCTGATTCAAAGCTTTTGGTGAACATTTTTTGCTGGTAGCAGTTATCGTTGGAGAATTGAACCTATCATTAGAGAGTGTCGGTCTCTCCTTTCATCTTTCTCATAGTCGATCAATCACATTTTTAGAGAAGCGAATAGAGTCACGGACTCCCTTGCTAGTTTTGCAAATACCAACTTAAATTCTATGATTTTTATGACTTCAAGGGTTTGTCCTCTTCTTACCTGCCTATGTCTCCATGATGACAGACTCGTCTTCCCACTATTGTTATTTGTTTGTAATTTGGTCTTGAGACTTGGGTGTTCTCTTGTCCTTTGTTTGAGGGGGTGATGGCTTTGCCAAAGCTCTCTTAGGTCGGGAGTTTTTTGTTATTATTGTATCTTTTCTTTAATTTTAATACAATTGCTCCAATAGCAAAAAAAAAAAAAACTCCTTTTGATCTGGCCACAATTCCCGTGCATGGACATCAATTCCACATCATTCCTCCCTTCTTTAAAAAGGTTTAATCTCGAATTTTGATTGAAATTAATCTTCTCTACAAAAGTCACTAACATGTGGAGATTTTGGGTCGCATGTGAAGAAAAGATATTATATTCTCATACGAGAGAGGGCAGCATATTTGATCGCCTCCCCCAATTAAATTTTCAATAACTATACTGAGATTTATACTTTAGGCACCTAAAAATTTTAAAACATAAGGGTATATTAATCAAGGGTCAAAATATCGGATTTTCGATACGTATCGCGTATCGTCCGATACATTCAATGTATCTACGATATATTGAATGTATCGTTTCAATACATTTTTTTTTTTTTCAAAAAATCTAAAAAATCAAATTATCGTCCGTATCGGACGATACGGACGATGCGTATCGTTCGATACGTATCGCGTATCGGTGATACATTGAATGTATCGTTTTGATATATATTTTTTTCTCAAAAAATTAAACATCAAATTATCGTCTGATAATTTCAAAGTATCGTCTGTATCGCCCGATACATTGCCCGTTTCGGACAATAATTATCCTATTTTTTAGGGGATACGATAAATAGACAATGTATCGTACCGCCCACGTCCAAAACCGATACGTATCGGTATCGAACGCTTTTTTGAATCATTAATATTATTAATGATTACAAATAAGGACTTTCTCTTGAAGGAGCATATCTATTCACCCCAACCGGATCATTCAGGTTGCATATGTTTGAAAACCATTGACTCTTCCGATTTAGGAATAGATTTACAAAAAGTGACCCAAAACTTATATGACGCACATCATGCTAAAATATTATTTTTAAATTATTTTTTTGAAATTTAAGCCTTGTGAAATAAAAAAATTGACCCCAGAATGGTAAGATGATGGTCTTTGCATAAAATATTTGATGAAAATCACTCTTCACTCTCCACATCGTATGACTCCAAACGGTCAATGATTTGCAAGCCTAAGCCCCCGGAACAGAAGTACCCTTACCATAGCAGGAGATAATGCTATTTAGGGTAATGATGAGAGGAAAACTTTTTTGCGGAATATAAGGACAAATTAGGTTTTCAGAGACGAAAAATTCCGTGACCGTGAAGAGCTTTCTTAGCCACCGGAAGAAGCTATGGCTGATGTTGAACGGCCTGGTGAATAGAGATGTCCCATCTAACCGTTGGATTAAGTGCGCTTTTCTGGTCTACTTGTGGCGGTAGCAACCAACTTTCCAGCTGGGCACACCTTGGAGAGGGACCCATCCGTTTTAGCAGTTTGTAAGTGTCTCCAATATTTGTGGGCGCCAGGCTTTAAATAGGCAAGTGCTTAAGTGCACGCTACGTCGTCCATTCATAGATATGGTACGATAGGCCATAATAGCTATGCGATGTGAGTGACTGATCCAACCTGCATTGTTGAGACCCACTGTACTTGTATTATGTCATGTAAGCCGCCATTGAATGGTTTGTTGTTTGCACTCTGTCATATATTAATGTCACATAACATTTGTTTGTAGAGATGTTAGATCGTAACTGACCAATAGATCTAGATTTGGAACACATCACTTATCTTTTATCTTTTGAACACCAGCCATACACTGAAAAAAAATCTCCACCGTGTGATTCAGAGCCACCAAAACCTTTTAAAATGAATGGAAGAAATTGATTTTAGAGAATTACATAAAATATGAGAAAGATTCAAATAATTAACGAATTGGTCAAACATACGACTAAAGTTTCGGAGGCTAGTTATTCGAGCAATTTTTCCAAAATTTTAATTAAGTCGAAGAATTTTGTGACAGAGCGTTCATTGATCCAAGGATCAAAATTTCGGCCGAAATGATCGAAATTTCGGCCGAAATTTTCGGTTTTGGTCCCCACCGAAACAATAATATAGGACCGAAATTTTAGTCATTATTTGTATGGGATTTAAATTATTGGCCAAAATTTTGGTTTCGGTCCTCTCCGAAACCGAAATGAAACCCAAAATTTTGATCCTTGCATTGATCAATAACAGGTTTCTCCCTCCCCAAGAAATAAAAACATAATAAAAGAAAAAGCTTCACAATTTTTGATATACAAAGCCAAAAAGTCTTAATATGATAGGAACACTCATAGGAAGCTTCTATTAAATCTATTAATCCGATCACCCAAATATGTGCCCTATAATCTAGATGTATGATCAACCAAAATAATAAATTAATAATCCATAAATTAAAATATATGTGCATATCTTACCGTGAAGATCATAATCGATGAATCAAGTCGACGCAAGGTATGCAATCCAAAGTTTTTTCCCGCAAAGAAAGATGAAGGTGACTCTATCTGCCTCTCTTGCTACACTCTTTTAATGAGAAGATGTCAAAAGGCTTGTGTGTAGTGAGTGGGAGACGTCCACCTATATATATAGCTTGAAGAGTCATGTCTTGCCTAGAATATCGTCCATCAAGGTATTCTAATAGGAACTGTAATCCAGGATTTTATAAAATCCTAGTGTGTGTGGGCCACATAAAATAAGAATTTTGAAATTCCATAAAAATTCTAGCAGTCTCCCACTTGGTCCACACACATACGATAGTTTTAAAACGACTCCCACTAAATTAGATAACCAAAACGAGTGCACTCTGAAAACAAAACGTTGTTTAAAATAACTTAGACATTCCCAAAATCACCTAAATTTAATGAAAACATAGGAATGAATCATGAATACACATAATATACCATTTTCTGAAATCGATACTAAAACAGTTTCATGATCACAAAACTATATTAACAACAAATTTGAGAGATGATAACCAATTTAACATATGAACTAAATGCACAACGAAAATGTGCAAATCCATAATGTCCCGCTCCATTTCCTCGTATGTTGTTTTGACATCCAGAAAACTCTGGCTTGTGAAATACTTCACTTGATCCTTAGAACAAGAAGTTATTAACGTAATGTCTAATCACGTTTAACTCCGAGCAAATCCAAAAGAGTATCAATACTCACATGCAAGATTAATGTAAAACCTTATTAGCTCACTCACTAAGGTGTGTCACCCAAAATTATGAAATACTTCACCCCCAATTTGTGCAAAACTCCACCCATAAAATAATTGTAAAAATTTTTTACCTGATTTTGTGAAAAACTCCACCAAGAATATAGACACGATAATATGTCACCAAAAAGTCTAAAAGACCAATATTAACAAAGGACTTCAAAATGACTAAGTCATTAATATCCACCAAGGATATAGACACGATAACATGTCACTCAAAAGTCTAAAAGACTAATGTCCATAAAAGATTTCAAAATGGCTATAAGTAATATCCACCAAAGATAAAATAATTCGTATTAGGGGTATGAACGAATTGATTAGAGTGTTTTATCATGTGTAAATAATTCACTCTTTGGATATAGATAATATGCAATATCCAGCATCACCTTTGGGCAAAAACTGAGTGTATAACTTATCCTCTCCCGCAGGGCACAGAAAAATACACGTAGACCTAATTGTTTATGTTTCCAATTTGATCCCAATGATTCATTGCCTTTGGGCAAGAGAATCAGCATTCTCTCTCCTTTACACTTACGACTATTCTACTCACTTCATTTATATGAAATTAATAAATCATCTTTGGGCAGAATCAATAACTTCATGCAAATCAGTGCACAAAGTGATCTTAATGAAATAGTATCTCAAGATTCAAGGAATAATAACCTCCATAGAACGATCACCTTTGGGTGGATCCAATACTACTTCAATTATAGTCTCTCGAACGACCACTTTAGTGGTCTTCCTTAACCCTAATGGAAAGACTTAGATCCGATATGTCTAGTCTCAAGAGTTTAACCAACTCACCGTAAAGTGTATGTGTGTAACATGCAGGTAGTCAAAGTGTCACAAAATAATATTTTAAATAAATTTGTAATAGCAAAACTTAGTCATAGATCTATGTGCTTGCACACACATACACTTAAGTCATAGGATCAATCCTATGATCCAAAAGCACATGTAACCACAATACACTAGACACATCATTAGGATTACCATATATTACATTAATTATTTCCGATAATAATTCCAATGAATTGGGCTCGACGAATAAATTGAAATCAATTACTCAAAAGCCAAAATTAGACTTAAAAGAGCCCAATATGCTTAAAAAATAAATAAGTTTTCTAATTGGCCTAAACAAGACTCAAGAAAAAAAAAATCATTATAAGCTCACAAATATATTCTTTTCAATAATCAAGCTCAAAATAAGACTTGATCTATTAAGAAAGCATACACCATTATAAAAATCACAACCCATAATATACTGTCCTATATAATAAGCTCAAGCTCAAGTCCAATTTGAGCTTAGAGATGCCCCCAAAAATAAAAAATATTCAAAACCATTATATACCCAAAAGGGTAAGATATAAAAGCCGATAAAATTTGCACAAATTTAAATCAAAGCCAATAAAAGAATTAATTAATATATTTAATTTAAAATAACTTGAAAAACTAATTAGGCACTACCCATCTAGGCTCCAAGAAATCACTTAGCCGTGCCCAATACAAGCCCACAACAAGTTTAATGCATGGGTCATCGGATTATAGTGTTTACGAGACTAAAGCCCAAAACAATAAGTCTTCCAAAAAAAAAAGTCCAAAAGGGCCCAACAAAAAATTGGATGGACTTAAACATATTCTTTCCAAAATGTTTCACTACAAATCCTTGAACCGTATGTTGTCCACGCTGCTATCAAAACGTAGAACCCAACCAACAATGTCCGGTTCATTGGTATTCGATTGTCGAGGTAAAGACGTCAAGCAGCTAGTGATGCCGATGAGCAAGCTATGCCTAAGACATCGACACCATAGAAAAAGTCATGTTTAGCAAAGCAATGGTAACATACCCCACCTAATCACAGTAGAGAATACCATAGCAATGCAAGTCCCCAAATGTAGGAGCCCTTAAAGCCCAACTTCCCCGTCGATTGTCCGAAAATTCTTCGGCCATCACGAGTCCAACAAATAGAGCCTTCGACTCATGAGTCACTATATTTTGGAGGGCCCATAAACGACGTAAAACAAATGTCCAAAATCAACTCTAAACAAAACTCTAATACCAACACCGGATTCACTTACAATTCCTGCGAAATGTTTTAATGTACCATTTATCAATAAGTTCATGATAGTAGCCTCATCTAACTTTTGATCCTTCAAACCGGATAATAATATCAATTATGATCTCCCTGCCCGCTTATGTTATAATTAGTATGCAAGATTAGGCTCTGATACCAATTGTTGGATTTATTGATCTGACTACCCAAATATTTGCCTTAAAATCTAGGCGTATGGTCAATCAAAATAATAAATTAATAATTCATAAATTAAAATATATATATATACCTTATCGCAAAAATCATAATCGTTGATTTAAGGCGATGCAACATATGCAATTTAAAGCTTTTCCCATACGAAGAAAGATGAAGGTGGCTCTAACCGCCTCTCTTTCTACACTCTTTTGATGGGAAGATGCCAAAAGGCTTATATGTAGTTAGCGGGGAACGTCCACCTATATATATAACATGAAGAGTTATACCCTGTTTATAATACTGTCCATCAAAGTATTCTAATAGGAATAAGAATCACATGTAAATCAGGAAACCTTGAAGTTTTCTTCAATTTTTAATAATGCCCTTTTATTATTTCAAGCAACTGTAATCTAAGGTTTTATAAAATCCTAATGTGGGTGAGCAAAATAAGAATTTTGAGATTCCATAAAAATTCTAACGTCTTCATCCGTAGTTTGAAGCTTCCCCTCAAATTGGGCTCTGGGCGTGTCCAAATGCTTAGTTTGACCTGCAAAGAACAACACGGTCTCACAAGTCTGTTTCGGGCTGACCGAAACTGAAAATTTGGCCGAAATTTCAATGCCATATTTTTTCCTCATAAGACTCTAAAAATAGTCTTGAAATTATCGGCCGTTAATTTGAAATTAACGATCGATAATTTGGTGATTAGCAAATTATCGGCCGATAATTTGAACTTCCAATATATTGGCCTGATCGAAACAATAATTAATTTGAATTATTGTTCTAACCGAAACCGATATAATTTGAATTATCGGCAAAAATTTTGAACCATAGTCCCCCCTCGGCGTAGTGAAGATATCAGTGACTTATTTTCGGAGGAGAGATAACAAGTGACTCGTTATAGGGTATAGATAGCCAACCTTTCTTTGTCTCTGTAAGCGTGAAACTCTGCTTAAGACGAGCTAATAATGGGCTTCAAGTTGAGCCATCTCAATTGATCAAACTTGCTCACCTCATGGCGCTAACATGGATCGTCATGGCCCCTATTTGTGCAGTGTAGTCGGTCTCTATTATTTGATAAATGATTTTAACTGGCACGTTATAGACTACGCCATGTAGAATGCATTCACATCCTAGATTATGCCATATACGATGCAGTTTTAGGTTTGAGAGATCCAAGTCATCAAAGTGATAGATCTGAATTGCGATGGTCTTGGATTCAAAAGTTACCATCAACCAAAGATTTGAGTCATTTGAACTATGCACTCTAATAAAGACATAATGACAGTTGCAACATATTTATATAAACGAATGATTGCCAACTTGCTATGCTTTTCCTGGGCGTCTGACCTCTATGCACTCACTTAAATTTGGTGGGGTTTTCATCCTAAATTACATAGGAGTTTTGAGAACAAGGCTTAAGTTTGAAAGATTGACTTATTCTGTCTAAGCTGAGTCCACTAGATTCATCTTATATAAGGTAATTATTGTGTAGACTGGAGTGAAGTCTAAGGCTGCGTTTGGGTTAGCTCTTTTGGGGCAAAGAGCTGCTCTTTCATTTTTTGGCTCTGATAAATAACTATTTTTATATTTGGTAACACAGCTTTTTGCCTCATTTGCTCTGGCGGGGAGCTGTTTTAAGTGATAAAATTGCTCTATGCCTTCTCTATCTTAGAGCATATTTTATCTACTTTGACAAAGAGCAAACAAAGAACTGCTTCTGCTCCGATAAGAGCTAACCCAAACACAACCTTATTTTGGTGGAAACGCCAAACTCGTTTGACTAAGCATTTCTCGAAAGTCAAAATCAAAACAAAGATTTGGGTAGCTTTATTAATAATACCCACTAAATTTTGGAGGGCATCTAGGCCAAAAAGTATTGCCTGCTTTGAATTAAATGATAGAGATGATTTTTAATCATCTTTCATATAATGGATCATGAGATCATTGGCATATCATCAAATGGTATGTATTTGATTTCACATGACATACATTTCAAAAAAGTTATCTAAAAAATCAAGTTTGAACATAATGTAAGAACCTATTTTTTTAAAATCATTTTTTGAGATGTGTACCAAGTGGAATCAACAACCAAGGTGTCATACACCGTTTCAGTCTATGGAGGACCAATAAGAGTCTGCGGATACCGACTTATATCAGTGTCTTAAAAAAATAAAATTAAATAAATAAAATTAAAATAGAGGTATCGGTATCGGGATACTTGATACGTATCAGCACCGATATATATCGATTTGCCAAAAAATCAATACGTATTGATATCGGCCAATATTTCCTACTATGTCAGCAACTAGCTAACCGTCTAATGGTACACTTATAATCTAAATTTTCAAGATCCCTTGTGCGGGTGATCGAGGGCAGAAAACGATTTCTATCATACGATGGAAGGAAGTCAATAATTTTTGGAGTAGGTGCCCTCCAAGATTCGGTGGGCTTTAATAAAGGTTTGTTTGGAAACTTTTAGTTTCTATACATCTCTTACATGTAGCTAAAGGAGCTCTTGTAAATGTTTAAGGAGCTAAACAGCCTCTTATGCTTAAAAACAAGAAGATAAGGGAGACCGAGAACAGAAAAGAGACATGGAGAAATGAGAAAGTCGTTTGGTAAGTTGTTTATTTATGATTTAGTTTCAATTTTGGCTTTTCCAATAGTTCATTGGATCAATTGTGGGTCAAACTTGATGATTATTCTGTGACTTTAAGATTAATGGCAGCAATAAGAAATAATTTCTATCATTTTTAGATGAAGCTTTGTTCAATTAAAAAGATTTCGCGACCTAGTGATTGGGAATAGGATGTTGATTTGGAATTTATAGCAACTTTTAATTAATTTTTTTTTGTTTAATCTGAATTGTGCCATGAGATGCAACAATTATGGATTATTGGAGACGAGTGTATTGAATGTGGCGAGTCGATGGGTGATGAATGAAGAAGTGAGATTGATGATGTCTCAAGAATTAATTAGTTTGAAATAAACGATTAATACCTAATATTAGTTTAAATTTGTTAAAGTGGATAAGCTATTGATTCAGATAAAGGGTTCATTCGGGTGGAGCTGTACTTTATATACTTTTTCGTTCGTGTTTGGTTTTCTATGGACCAATATTTTGCACATAATATGTTTGCTGAAATAACTTATTGACTTTTTCATAAAATATTTAATATTCTAATGCAAATGAGTATGATCAGAGGTGAGTTAGAGCTAATTGAAGTATAGAAGTTACTTTAGACCTAATCTAACTGTAAATAGCTAAGAAATTATGCTGCTTATGACCTGTTTGTGAAATTCCCTAAGACAAAGTCTACATGCTATTGTAGTTTTTCTCCCAAGGCATAGTTTATTTAAACCTTTTAAGGTGCATTATAAAGTAGTGTGGTGGTTTTGATAACACATTTCTATTCTTTTGGTTGGTGCTTGCATGAGAGAGAATACAGGGTATCGTTTTTGGGTTTTGTCTTTGGTCTTTTTGAGGATTGGCTTGAGTCGGTGATCAACTATTATTATATTCTTTTTGTTGTGTCATCCGTTGATTCTGGGTGCTTATGGCGACATGGCTGTTGGATTGAGTCCTCTTTAGATGATAGCCGATAGAGCTAGCACTGCTTAATGATGGCTGGTCTTTAATGAAGGTGATAGTAATAGTGGTTCAAAGATCTCTATGGCCAGTGTTAGCTTAGTTTTAGTACAAGTAATTAACATTATATCAACTCCTTATTGTCAAAATAAAATCCATTTGAAATATTGGTTGGGGCTAAACATGAATGTCTCTGTGTAGTTGCATCCTATAGTGTAACTGTTAACCATGACATGTTGTTAGCTAGATGGGAATATTAAATTAGTGGTGTGTTTTCATCTCCAAACCTCTCTCTCTCTCTCTCCTCTAGCATATCTTCCACCTACAGAAGGGGATTTTCCATGGAATTAAGTTTTGGAATCACCGAAACAACTTTCGAACATCATTCCTTTTGCTAAGCAAGATAAGATTAAAGTTTATTTTTTATTACATATGTTTAAATTCTTCAATTTAGGTTTTAAATCCCATTGTTTCTATTGAAAATAGATAAATCTAAGTTAGATCTACCCATTTAAGTTAGATCTAAGCTAGATCTACCTTTTTAAAAGGTAAATCATTGTTTAAAATTAGATTCACCTAAAAAATGAAGTGAAATGTAGGTAAGTAGCTTTAAAAGATTTAATTTTTTTGGTAATTTTTTAGATTTAAAAGTAAAATAAGAGGTCGGTACATTGAATCAATGTATCGGCAAGAAATTCAAAATATCAGCCAAGACTCTAGTTCGAACCGTTCAGTGGCCCTGAACGGTTTGAACCATAATTCCGGTATTTTGATCCATGATTTGTAGTGACAATCTAATCATTTTGTCCTTAAAGTTGAAAATTATATGTTAGGACTCATTTCTTGTCAACATTAGACTATGAATACTTGTTTTGAACATGTCAACAAATATTACAGAATGATACATGGTTGATAATGTTTTGACCTTCAATAGTTAGATTTTAAGGCCTCATTTGACCATTTTTCCCTAGAAAAAGAGTAATTTTTTTCACTTGTTTCTAAATGAAATCAGGCATTTAAGGACTTGATTTAATTGTGATGATAACTATAATAGTTTGGTATACGATATTTGACATTGTGACTATCTAAAATGCTATTGATAGTCTTTCATTTGAAATTAATTGTACGATTTCTATTGCACTTAGAATAATAGTCATAGACCTATTTTGCATTGAAATTAGGCTTGTAAAGACTAGGTTTGGTTATCTTGTCAAGTACTATGAATTTATGAAAAGAAAACTATGGATTGATTTTGACCAATGTTACCGATGATGAATAGCAAATTTTGAAACTAAGCACAAGTTGAAGGAAATGTGTGTATCACATTGACTTTTCTGAATAATGATTTATTTGATTATCATATTGAATATTAAACATTTTTTAGTACCTTTGAAGATATTATGACTACTCTGAATTGTTTGAGTTATGAAAAGTATTTGACCTTTTTCTGAACATTTTGATTTATAGAGTCCATCTGAATTATTTATGTATTTGACTAATTGACATCGGAATATTGAAATATGGGCATGTGCCTTTTGATATTGACTCATTTGGCCTCCAAATACGGAAAACTTGGTATTTGACTCATTTGATATTTGAATATTGAAATGTTTGCGTTTGACGTATGAATATTGATCTATTGGCATTTTAATACAAACATCTGACTTCTAGCAAGTGGTGCTCTAGATTGAACACCCTATGAACCTTCTGATTTATTGATCACTATTACATTAATGATATTTATATGGAGTGAATAGCGTGCCTACGGGCTTTGAAGGGCAATGAAGGCCCCTAGGGTGAAGAACCCTAACTTCTGAACTCACCTTGGTCATGTGATGTGTTTAAGTTATATGAATCTTCAAAACTTTTAAAACTCCGATGTTGGCACCTGGTGTTCAATGCCATTTAGTTATATGTTAGACTTGGACATCTGTAGTGTGTTTAATTATTATTTTAAGTTAGACTTTGACATCTGTATGTGTGTTTAATTATTATTTTAAGTTATCTGACACTTTTGAATCCTATTGGACCATCTAACTATCTGACATTCTGATATCTGATCTGTGACTTGTGGCATCTGACTTCTAACATGTGGGTGTGAACTAAGGGGCATCTGACTATAAAAATAGTAACATTTAATATTTAATTTTTGAACCCTTTGACATTAAACATTAAATTATTATCATTTGAATGTTTGGCTAATTGTGAATTATCTTGAATATTGGTGCATTTGAATTATTTGTGGACATTAGCAACGACATTGATTTTTTTAGGCAAATGGAGATAAGTCTTTTTCTTAGTACCTTTTAGAAGCTTCTCATAAGTAATTCTTAAGTAACTTCTTTTAGAACGTCTAAAACTATATGAATCTTTAGACTTTTATGTTCATCAGTAGGTACTTACGGACTTACTTTTTTTAGTTACTCATTCCAATTATATATATATATATATATATATATATATATATATTAGGGTTAATAAAGATTGTTGCAAGAGCTATTAACCCATAGGCTGTGAACTTAGGAGCGAAGGATCATGAGACTCGAGGTATGATTTGTAAATAATTTGTCTTATGAGATTCTATTTTGTCTTCATATTTTTAGCGTTGATCATTTGACTTTTGACTTCTGTGTTCACACCTCGAGATTTGAGATCGTCCAATTTTTGGGATGTGACATACCCAAACTTAGGCTAAGAAAAATAAAATAGTTTATTTCCATTATAAAACTAGAGAGAGCATGGGCCTCTGGATCAATAAAACCCTGGCTTAGAGCCATTTTAGATCCATATGGCACGCAAACATAGGTTTAGGTGGCATGTGGAAATGACAAGGTCGATCCATCAATAATAAAAGAATTTTTTTTATTTAATCACTGTGATTAAGTAGTCTTTTTTGGATGAGTGATTGGAGTTGGAGGATCCCCACCACTATTATGAACAAAAGAGAAGGTTGCAATCTGAAATGCATGAGAATTAAAGGTAAAATCAGAATTAATAGAGGTATCATCTGTCCATCGCCCAATATTAGTCTTCTCAATTCCCACCTTAGCAAGGCAGTCTGCACATGAATTTACTTCTCTCCAATCATGAGTGAGCTGGCACTGCCACAATTTGATCGAGAGATGTTTTATTTCTTCCAAATTATTCAAGTATTTCGAAGGAACTCTACACTCTCCAGTAAAATCTGATTGCTAAGGAAGACTCGCAGTCCACATAAATAATAGAGTAGTGATGCTGAATACTCATTTTGACGGGGACGTTGGCATTGTAGACATCGGATACGAACCGTTTCGCATGTACCGGCGTCGGAAGAAGCGGAATGGAAACGGAAACCAGAACCAAACGTAAAAGATCAGAATTAGCGTGCTGGAGCAATGCACAGTTGATCGATCGACACCTGGAATCGATTGATCGACTGCGGCCAGTGAGGGATTTAATTCTGGTGATATATATATATATATATATATATATATATATATATATATATATATATATATATATATATATATATATATATATATATATATAAGACGATCGATCGAGTACCACTTTCGATCGATCGATTGACTTGTGACCAAAGCCATATAATTATATATATATATACTACTCAATCGATCGAGACCTTTCGTCGATCGATCGATTTGGGGGCAAACTGGTCTTTCTTTTTTGTATATTTTTGTTTTAAGGTTTTATTGACCTCCTCTATAAGGCCATGATGAAAATAGTGGAATTAGTTTTTGATGAATGAAAAAAAGAGCTTTTGCTTTGGAACTTGAGATGAGTTTCTTCAAAGATTAAATCTTCTTCTCGAGAAGGGTTTGGTGTGAAGCCAAGGGTGGTGCGAAGCCCACGATCTATTTCCCGAGAAGGGTTTGGTGTGAAGCCAAGGGTGTGAAGCCCACAATCTATCTTCTATCTATCTCTTTATTTTATTTTTTTTAAATTTTCTCTCTGCTTTGTTTGATCTCATAAACCTTAAATCCAACCGTTACCTTTTCCAAAATCCCCAAAACCATAAACCCCAGCACCCATCAGAGCCATTGATTCGAACTTACTCATACATCCCAAAACCCAGCCATCCAACCAGAAATACCCCAAAATTCAAAACCCACAGATCCATCAGAACCATCGAATCGATCTGATTCGAACCCTAGATCTCATACAAGCCATTAACCAACCCGAATCAGAACCCCTTAGAGGACTCGTGATTCCACTCGAGCGGTGCCCTAATCTAGAATGGCTAGAGTTTTACCTCTATGACTGATCTACACCGCAAGGCTAACGGGTCTAGTGCACGGATCGGACCCTACTCGGATCAAGTGCAATTCGCCAATAAAAAACTACGAAACTTAAGGTATCCGCATTATGTTCAGGTTTATTGTTTAATTAATCTAGTTTAATTTCGACAAATCATCACCTCATAAGCATACACGTAGTTTAGGGTCTTGTCCCGCATCAGTTTTGGTATCAAAGCTTAAGTTCTAGGTTAGGGCATATTTGTGTGACATTTAATTCCATTGCATTTTAATTTTCATTGCATCTTATTTCAGTTCTTGTCAAAGTGTGCACATCTAGCGTTCGATAAAATTTCATATTTGCATGCCTATTTAGAACCCGTACTAGTAGTTGTTGTCACCATGGACATGAATGAGATTGCCGATGTTCTTAACGGTATGAGAACTGAATTAAAAGCGATCAATGATCGAATGGCTGCCATGGAGGCCGCCCAAAGGAACCTTGAAACTTCCAATGATAGGTTGCTAGACCGAGTCAACCGGTTAAATGCGGATGATGAGTACCTCGAACCACACCGTGAGCGTAATGGTCCATGTTTCGAACAAAATGGCTACCAACATAATCGGAACCGGAATCATAGGATGGATCATTGTGGAGATGACTACGACCCGAAAGGGAAACTCCTCAAAAATGTCCAGGTTGAGTTCCCAACCTTCGATAGAAGCTTGAACCCTAAAGTCTTCCTCGATTGATTATCCGACATGGACCAACACTTTGAGTGGCTTGACATGAGTGATGAGCGATGCGTAAGGCTCGCCAAAATGAAACTCATTGGCCAAGCCCGACTCTTTTGAGTCAAATATTGAACGCATCAGAATGAATGGGGGTTGTGCTCCCATTATCCGTTCGGAGGACATGAAGGAGCGACTTACAGAGAAATACGTTCCTTCCTCATACTACCATCGTCTCCTCTATTAATGGCAAAATCTACGCAAAGGTAGTATGCCCGTAGCGGATTACATTGGCAAATTCAAAGAATACCTGATGAGAGCCAGAGTGTCCGAAGACCCTCAAGTCACTCTATCCAGATTTTGCACCAGATTGAGGTTTGACTTGCAAAAAGAGTTAGTCTCTCACCCTGTTGAGACTCTCGCCGAATGTTACACCGTCGTTTAAGACCTTGAACGATATTTGAAAATGACGGTGGTAAGGCGATCTGAGTCTCATATCGGTTAACCTCGTACCGGCGAGGTGAGGAGTAGTGTTGGAAACCCACCCACCAAACCCACACAATCCACATATGATGTGCGGTTTGACAAAAGAAAGAGTGTGGTAGGAGAATCCTTGAAAGACGGTTCTCACATCAAGTGTTACAACTGTCAAGGGTTGGGACACTATACCGCCCAATGCCGTAAGAAGAACTTGCAAAGGAATCTCTTCTTTGAGGGAGAGGGCAACGAGGATGACGGAATTTTGGAAGAAGAGATCTTTGAGTCGGATGCCACACCTAGTGATGAAGAGGGTGATGTCAGTGGCCGTGCTCTTGTTGTGAGGTGTGCCCTCGCACATTCTCAACGAGATGAAAATGAGGATTGGCGTAGGGAGAATATCTTCCACACCTTCGCCAAATGCGGAGAGAAGAGTTATAAGATCATCGTGGACATCGGAAGTTACACCATTGTGGTGTCAACACACACCATAACCCGCTTAGGGCTTACATTCGAAGCCCACCCGAGACCATACAAAGTTGCGTGGGTTGACTCTTCCTTCATTTCCGTGTCTCAAAGGTGTCGCGTACCTATTCAGCTAGGTTCGTATTTGGACACCTTGTGGTGTGATGTGGTGCCAATGGATGTGGGTCACATCATCTTAGGGAGGTCATGGCTTTATGACTTGAATGTGACTATTTTTGGTCGATCTAACATTTGCACATTCATGCATAAGGCCAAGAAGATAACTATTAACCCTTTAGCCCCCAAAGCACTGTCGACCAATAAAGTCGAGAAGGACGGTCAGTCTAAGACCATTAACACTGTGAGTCCTTTGGAGTTTGAAAAGGCATCATTAGATGAGAGCGTGGTGTATGTCGTCATCACCGTCGAGAGTGCTCCTAAGTCAGTAACCGAGTATCCCAAGGAGGTTGAGCCAATAATGAAAGAATTTGCGGATGTCTTCCCTGAAGACTTACCCAATGAGCTTCCTCCCATGCGTGGCATTCAACATGCGATCAATTTGGTTCCCGGATCTACCCTACCAAACCTGCCCCATTACAACTTAAATCTGGTTGAGCACGCCGAATTGACTCGGCAAGTCAATGAACTCCTTCAGAAAGGGTTCATCTAAGAGAGTTTGAGCCCGTGTGCCGTACCCGTCCTACTCACTCCTAAGAAAGATGGTACATGGCGCATGTATGTGGATAGCCGTGCAATCAAGAAGATTACGGTTAAATATCGATTTCCCATACCAAGGCTCAACGATATGCTTGATATGATGGTTGGCGCCACTATCTTTTCGAAGATAGACCTTAAAAGTGGCTACCATCAAGTTCGCATTCGCCCTGGTGATGAGTGAAAAATCGCCTTCAAGACCAAGGATGGTCTTTATGAGTGGATGGTCATGCCTTTTGGGCTATCGAATGCCCCGAGCACATTCATGAGGCTCATGACCCAAGTGTTGAGGTCGTTTATCAGCAAATTCCTTGTCGTATACTTTGACGACATCTTGATTTACAGCCATGACAAAGAACAACACATTATCCACCTAAGGTTGGTTTGTGAAACCTTGAGGGGAGAAAGGTTATATGCGAATCTCAAGAAATGTACATTCATGGAACAATCCATTGTATTCTCGGGATTCATTGTCTCGGCTGATGGGATGGTTGCAGACCCCGAGAAGGTTAAGGCCATTATGGAGTGGCCTGAGCTTAGGAATATTCATGATGTCCGTAGCTTCCATGGATTGGCCATATTCTATCGTCGCTCCATCCAAAACTTTAACACCATTATGGCTCCTATTACCGACTGTATGCGAAAAGGGGAGTTTCAATGGGGCAGAGCCGCGATGAAGGCCTTTCCCGAGATAAAGGATAAGATGTCTAGTGCACCAGTCATGCGCCTACGGGACTTTTCTAAAGTCTTTGAAGTAGCCTGTGACGCGTCGGGTGTGGGAATAGGCGGAGTGCTTAGCCAAGAGGGTCACCTAGTGGCCTATTTTAGTGAGAAACTTAATGAAGCAAAAAAAAAGACTCCACCTATGACAAGGAGTTTTATGCGGTCGTCCAATCTATTTGGTATTGAAAACATTACCTTAGACCATAGGAATTTGTATTGTTTTCTAACCATGATGCCTTACGCTTCCTTGCTTCGCAGAAAAAGTTGAACCCGAGGGACGCAAAGTGGGTTGAGTATCTTTAAGGGTTCACATTCATGTTAAAACATAAGGCGGGTGCCGAGAACAAGGCAGCTGATGCATATAGTTGTCGAGTGGCGACTTTATAGTCTATGAGCACCGAGGTCATCGGATTTGAGCAGTTGAAACAATATTATCCCGAGTGCCTAGATTTCGGGGCGGAATACACTTCTCTCCTAGAAAATCTGAACAACATCAATTCCAATTATACCCTGTAAGACGGGTATTTATTCAAAAGAAATCGCTTGTGCATCCCTCGCACCTCATTGCGTAACTTTCTCATTTGGGAGTTACATGCTGGAGGGCTTGCCGGACATTTCGGGTGCAACAAGACCATTGCGCTCGTGGAGGATAGGTTTTATTGGCCTAACCTTATGAGAGATGTATCACGGGTCGTGTAACAATGTCGTACATGCTAAGTGGCCAAGCAAAATAAATAAAATACAGGTTGTATACTCCGTTACTCGTGCCACACACCCCGTGGCAAGACATCGCTATGGATTTCATTCTCAGACTTCCCAAGACTCAACGGAAACACGATTCCATTTTTGTGGTGGTGGATTGCTTCTCTAAGATGGCCCACTTCATACCTTGCTCTAAACTTCCGATGCGGCTCACTTAGTCACATTATTTTTCGAGGAGGTTGTATATCTCCATGGGTTACCCAAGACCATTGTGTCAGATCGGGACGTGAAGTTCACCAGTTACTATGGAAAATTTTATGGCACATGATGGGTACCATACTCCAGTTTTCTTCGGCTTATCATCCTCAAACCGATGGCCAAACGGAAGTCACTAATAGGAGCTCGGGAAATCTCCTTCGTTGTCTAGTCGGTGATCACATTAGGACCTAGGATTCTACGTTACCAATAGCCGAGTTTGCATAAAACAACTCTGTCAATAGGTCCCTATGCATGAGTCTGTTTGAGGTCGTACATGGGCATAGGCCATGGATACCATTAGATTTAATCCCCATGTCTGCATCACATCGAGTGTCTGAGTCCGTTGACGCATTTGTAGAACACATTCATAGCTTGCACGCCAAAATTAGACAAAAGATTAATTCAAGCAATGAACATTACAAGATAACTGCGGATGCGCGTTGGTGCTTCAAAGAATTCCAAGTGAGGGATCATGTGATGGTTCGGATTAGGCCTGAACGATTCCCATCAGGAGTCGCAAAGAAGCTCCAAGCTCGCGGCGCTGGGCCTTTTAGAATTGTGACAAAGAGCGGACCTAATGTGTATGTTCTCTAACTTTTGCTGGATAGTGGGGTTAGCTCTACGTTTAATGTGGACCTAGTCCATTCTTTGGGCCCCACCCCCCACCAATCCCTTCCAAGCAACCTCGAGCCCAAATTCCAGCCCCCCCTACAACCCCTACAATTCCCTTCCCCACGCTGGCAAAGGAGAGATGAAATCGAAGGGATACTTGATTTTGCGGTATCCACCCATGGTGGAGGATTTCAGAAATACTTGGTTAAGTGGATGGGAAAGCCGAACTCCGAGAATATATGGTTAACTAAAGATGAGGTACGACGCCTGAACCTCGACATGCTCGATCGCTATCACCACGCCCCTTCATCGGTGATGAAGCCTTTTCGACAGGAGAGAATTGACGGGGACCCTGACATTGTAGACATCGGATACAGACCGTTTTGCGTGTACCGGCGTCAAAAGAAGCGGAACAGAAATGAAAACCAAAATCAGGCGTAAAAGATCAGAATCAGCGTGCTGGAGTAATTCACAATCAATCGATCAACATTTGGAATCGATCGATCGACTGTGGCCAGTGAGGGATTTAATTCTGGCGATATATATATATATATATATATATATATATATATATATATATATATATATATATATACACTAAATCGATCGAGACCTTTCGTCGATCGGTCGATTTGAGGGGCAAAGTGGTCTTTCTTTTTTGTTTATTTTTATTTTAGGGTTTTATTTTAAGACCTCCTATATAAGGTCATGATGAAAACAATGTAATTAGTTTTTGATGAATGAAAAAAAGAGTTTTTGCTTTGGAACTTGAGATGAGTTTCTTCAAAGATTAAATCTTCTTCCCGAGAAGGGTTTGGTGTGAAGACAAGGGTGCGAAGCCCACAATCTATTTCCTGATAAGGGTTTGGTATGAAGCCAAGGGTGTGAAGCCGACAATCTATCTTCTATCTATCTCTTTATCTTTTTTTTTTAAATTTTCTTTCTCTGCTTTGTTTGATCTCATAAACCTTAAATTCAGTCATTACCTTTTCCAAAATCCCCAAAACCATAAACTCACCCATCAAAGCCATTGATTCGAACCTATCTCATACATCCCAAAACCCAGCCATCCAATCAAAAATACCCTGAAATTCAAAACCCGTAGATCCATCAGAACCATCGAATCGATCTGATTCGAACCCAAGATCTCATACAAGTCGTTAACCAACCCGAATCAAACCCCTTAGAGGACTCGTGATTCTATCATTGTATCCCGAGCGGCGCCCTAATCTGGAATAGCTAGAGTTCTACCTCTAGGATCGATCTACACCGCAAGGCTAACGGATCTAGCACACGGACCAGACCCTACTCGAATCAAGCGTGATTTTCTAAGGGAAAACTACGAAACCCTAAAATATTCGCATTATTTTCAGATTTATTGTTTAATTAATCTAGTTTAATTTCGGCAAATCATTACCTCATAAGCATTCACGTAGTTTAGGGTCTTGTCTTGCACATCCCATTTTCAATACATATTGGATAGGTTTCAACTCGGCATGAGATGTGTCTTCGGCTTTGATAGGTCCTTGATAACACTCTACACACCTCCCAAGAGAATCTTTGATTATGCATACCCTCACTGTGCATCCACATTATGAGAAGCATCAGTGTTAAAGTCTTATTGTGTCCATTGGGGCAAGGTTCTTGACCTTACTGCCTTTCAATACTTTTTTTGGGAGGGGAGGGGAGGGGAGGGGAGGGGGGGGGAGGATCTCATTTATGTACAATCTGAGCATCTCGCAGGTTAAGATCAAGATTATCAAATTTGTGGTGATAAAATTCAAATTTGATGGTGATATCTTCGATGATCTTTTTGAGAATCATTTTCTTGTGACTGATCTTGTTCTCAAAGATTATTTGATTCCTCTTATTGGAGATATTAAACAATGGTATCAAACGCTACTTCTATCATTCATCGAGTGTCTAGTCTTTCCTTTGGCCTTACCCATGCTCATCTTTGAAAGTTCCAATTTTTTTTTTTTCAGAATGAGAAGATGACTGACGGACGATCTTCATAACCAACTAGTGTATGAGAATCTAAAGAAGAGGTGATTATGTGTTTAGCATTTTAACTTACATAAAACGCATCAAAGGATTTTAACCAATCGATTTGGGCTCTTTAACGAAAACCATTGTTCACCACTACAAAAAATGATCTTTTACCGGCAGACGTCTCCCGACAGTTCATAAAAGAGACCGTCGAGGGCTTTTGCCGGCACTCCTTAGGGATCCAAATGCTTACGTCGATTTGATCCCCTGTTTGTGCAGAGAGCTCATTTTTTATAGGTTTTGCTTGGTTTTCCTTCCCCACTGCCCTCTCTTCTTTATTAAATTTATTTGACCATGCCGATATCAGATCTAAGATCAATTGAAATCTCTCAAGTTTGAGGTGTGACCATGTGATTTTTTTCCATGATTTTGTTTTTTCTTTGTTTTGATTTTTTGCATGATTTATGGTTGTGCAATTTTCACTTTAATTTGGTAACAAACCATAGTCACAAAGTTGCCGTTTTTCCCGATTAATCATGGCACTTTGTCTAAGCCCCAATCAAACATCGAAGGAACGTGCAAGTCACGTGATTCACTGATTTTGATGATTAATAATCACCAATTCAGTGATTTTGACAATTGATAGCTGATTTGCCGATTAATCGGTAAAATTTTCATATAAAACCATATTTTTTTTTCGATTTTCACTTTCCTGTCAAGAGAGACATTTTTCTCTCTCTCTCTCTCTCTCTCTCACACAACTAACTCTAACCCTAACCACCTCCTCTAGCAACCTCCAATCCCTCTGGTGGCAACCACTGACATCCTCCACCGTGTTTAAAAGGTATATTATTTTTTATTTTTTAAGTAGTTTGCAATCATTAACTCCAATCACCAAATTGTGAAGAACCTATCTCATATTAATCAGGTAAGAGGCCAAATCTGCAATTTTAAATATTTCAGAACAACAAAAAAGAACCAATTAAAGTAATAACTCAAACATGCATGTCAATCAAGTGTTTGTTAAAAAGTCTAAATGAACTTTCAGAAGTTGATAAACTATTTAGCACAAAAGCCTAAATTTTTTGTGGTTGCAGTTAGCCAAGCCAAATTGAGAGAACCCAAGTTTATCTTTTTTTTTTCCTCCCCCCCTGTAAGTTCATCTATATTCATCTATTAAGCTCATCTCTTTTTAAATTATACAATGAAATAGTAATGGTTCTTAAGCTAATGATTGTCTTTTAATGGTGTTGTGCAGGGCGTATCGATATCTGCTTATTTTCCCATTTTTGAATTATATAAAACGATTCTCTATGGTAATTTGTTTGTCTAAACTTCTTCCTCAAATTAAAAGTTAACCTCCAGATTAGTGGATGTTTAAAATATTCACCGACCTTTTACTATTTTTAGTTAATAATGGAGTCTAATATTACATGTTGATCTTTGTTTGCTGATTTAGTGGTCATGACAAGGGTAACTGCCTTGATTGAGAGGTCATGACTTAGACGCTGTAGAGAGGTCATACCAAGGTAGTTAAGGCATTGTAGAGAGGTCATGGCTAAGACGCTTGTTACGTCATGGCATGGCGATGGCGAAGCCATGGCAAGCTATTTATTAATTTGAAAAAAAAATTATTATATCTATTAATTAGTAGTATTCTTTATTATTTTTTTTATATAGGAAGAATTTTTTTTTTAAAAATATACAGGAAGAAAAAAAATTCAACTATTGAAGCATCATACTTTGATCCTAACATTGAGGATTTTATGTTCTAGGCATAAATAAATATCAAATATAGAACATCAACAAATTTACAACATGGTAAGTATAAATAAATAAATATGAAATATAAGCAAGAAGATATATGAGAATCACTCCCTTGGCCTCACACCAAACCCATCTCAGGAAGAAGAATATTCAAACATAAAAACATTCAAAAATATTCAATAATTAATTAAAAAGTGTTTACAAGCCTCTATATATAGGCCACCAATAATTAATTCGAAATAAAAAAGAGTCTTAAAAGAAATAAAACTAAAAAGGCAAGTTTTTTCGCAAAAAGAAAATTTCCGTCACTGGGCGGAGTCGTCCACGACGCGCTATGATACTGTTCACAGAGTGTTGTGGTAACGTTCACAGCAAGCTGTGGATGTCGTCACTTGACAACAGTTTCAACGTTCTTTTCTCCCTTGAAGCTACGGTACTCGGGCTTCCTCTACGTTTCTTCTGATGCCTGTAGAATTGATGTGGTCCGAATCCGATGTCCATGTATGTGGTGTCCCCGTCAGGGTGTCCATTCGTCGTGAATGGACAGTAGTCCACATGTCCCTGTGACTAAGTGACATGCACAGATTTCCATGCATTGGAAGTCCGTGCAAGTCACTCAATCATAGGGACATGTGGGCTGCGATGTTCACTCATAATAAGTGGACACCCATTGTAGACTAACTCTTGCTTTTTTAGGGCTTAACTCTCCTGACTGTTATTTAAACACCAAAATGGTGTTTAAATGAACTTACACCATCTTTGCAGCTTGCGAATCTCTTGAACTTATTGAATTGTTTGAAAAGTTCAGGTAGAAATAGAGATGACAGAATTTGGAACGGCAATAAAAATGGGCAGTTTTCAGTTAAATCTTTCTATCAAGTTATTATAGAAGACCTCTTATTGATGAGGTGTGAAATATCGGATTCATCTAGAACTTATTCCGACTTGTAGCTCAATTTTGACCTTTAAAACATCGGATTCATGAAATTTCTAAAACGCCAAAGTTGTAGAGCTCGTTGTGTTCTTTTCAACACCACAAGAATTGTCTCGGTCCAAGTTTGGAAGAAAAAGTTATGACTAAAATACTAAGGCTATATTTGTTGAAGAGTTGAGTCGAGTTTTACGAAAATCAGGGAAAATCGATGGATCAAGCAATAAGCTCGATCAATTGAGTTTGGATCGAATCTTTATGTTTTTAAAGCCGAAAATTAGTCAAAATTGGGGGGACAAAGTTGGGTTTCGAAATTTGACCCTATTTAAGGGTAAATGAGAGTTAGGGTCAGGTGTCTCTCCCTTTGGGGAGCCTTTTATTTTTTCTTAGCATTTGTTTAGTTTCTCTTCAGCTTTTCTTTCCATTTTTGTTCTTCATTTTCCTAGGCGTAAGATTTAGATTAGTTTCCATTTTTTCTATTGAAGACTTATTGTATCTGTTGGTTTAAAATTGGATTAAAAGCCGTCATTGGAATTGTTGAGGTATTTTACAATATTTCAATGTCATTTACTAATATTTTAATCATGCATGACTAGTTTCATTGAGGATGGGGATCTAATGAACCCCATCCGAGGTATTCATTCGTAATAATACAAATCTCTGGTTGAGATGTGAGATTGTTTTAAGGACCCTGATGTTATTATCGATAATTAATATAATCCGATTGCTATTTGAGATTTGGGAGCTAATTATGCCCTATGATCTCAGATCTACAATGGTGATTCTATTCTAATCATTGCCCATCTTAGGGTTAAATTTCTATTACTATCTGAGGTGTGAGTGTTAATCATAAACTCATGGGATGTGAATCATACATCTCCATGATCTTGGATCAGTAGTATGAAATTTACCCCAGGGTTTAAGTTCTACCACTATCTGAGGTGTGAGTATTAATCATACACTCATGGGATGTGAATCATACATCTCCATGATCTTGGATCAGTAGTGTTAAATTTACCCCAGGGTTTAAGTTCTACCACTATTTGAGGTGTGAGTGTTAATCATACTCTCATGAGATGTTAATCATATATTTCCTTGATCTTAGATTGGTAGTATAGAATTTACCCAGAGATTAAGTTTTGAAGACTGTCTGAGGTGTGAGTGTTAATCATACACTCATGGGATGTTAATCATACATCTCCGTGATCTCAGATTTGCAATTTAGAACTCATGTGTGTTCGGGTCTCGTGCTTGCACATAGACATCTTTTGTGAATCTCATATCTTAATCACAGATTTGTATTACATGAATGAATGAACTTACGATGGGAGGATTTAGTATTCCAATCCTTATCTTTCATTATCTGTTTAAATTTCAATTTATTGTTTAGTGTTTATCTCATCCATCAAACAAATCTTTAAACTAGTTAAATACTATGTTAGGTTTGTGGTAATTCCTTTATTAATTACTACTTCCTCTTTTAAATTTTTTGACCAATTCTCGTGAGAATGATCTTGTACTCTGCACCCACTGACTGCACCATGATTCGTGCACTTGAGAGTAAAATAAAATTAAAATCACAACAAGTTTTTGGTGACGCTGTCGGGGATTGGGCATAGAAAATTCACAATTTTTTGGAAATAGATAATTAAGTTTAGGAATTTCTGTAGGTTTAAATCCGTGTTTTTACTAGTTAAAAAAAAATAATAATAAATAAAAATTGAAAAGTTTTGAGTTTCGATCAATCGAGCTAACTACTTGATCAACCAACTCCAAACAAAATTTCTTTTCTCTTGCATAATTCGAATTTTTGGAATTTTAAAATTCAAAATTTTGAATTTCAATATTTGAATTCAAAATTAGAAGTTTAAAATTCAAAATTTTGAAATTTAAGTTTGAAATTGAAACTCAAAAAATTCAAAATTCGAAAACTGAAAATTTGAAATTTCAATTTGAAATTCAAAAAAAAAATAAATAAATAAAATTCAAAATTTCAAATTTTCAAATCTTAAAAATTGGAAAGTTGAAATTCAAATTTCAAAATTCGAAAATTTAAAATTTAAAATTTGAAGATCCAGAATTTAGAATTTGAACTTGAAAATTTGAAAATTCGAAATTTGAAAATTTCAAAACTCAAAATCTCGAAACTTAAAATTTTTAAAAAAATTTGAAATTTGAAAATTCAAAACCTGAAATTTAAAATTGAAGTTCAAAAGTCAAAATTTAAAATTTAAAATTTGAATTTTGAAATTTGAAATTTAAAATTAAAAAAAAAATAAAAATAAAATAAAATAAAATAAATTGAAATTTTAGATTTGAAATTCGAAATTTAAAAATTTAAAAATTCGAATTTAAAATTTGAAAAGTTGATTTTAAAAATTGAAATTCAAATTTTTTTTAAAAAAAGGGGAGAAAATTTTCAAAATTTAAAAGTCAAAATTTGAAATTCAAAAAAAAAAGTAAAAATAAAAAAATTCAAAATTTTAAGTTTTAAAATTCAAAATTTTAAATTTTAAATTTTAAATTAAAAAAAAAAGAAGACCAAATCGACGTGTGTTATCGTTCAATCGATTTTGAAAAATAAAATAAAATAAAATTTGAAATTCAAATTTTTTGATCGATCGAATGAACCATTCGATCAATCGAATGAACCATTCGATTAATCGAATTTGAAAAAATAAAAAAAAATTAGTGTTATCGATAAAATCATATCAATGCAAGGATTCAGTCCAAAATCATGTGCTATATGTGGAAATCCGATGCACATTACACCTATGTGTCCCTTGAACAACCCAAATTATTACCCTGAACAAGTCCACCCCAATCCTGTTTGGACCACCAATGACTCGCAGAGTCAACCCAATGACATGTGGGGGGTTTAATCAACCTCCAATGTGTGATATGATGCCTTATTCTAATCAAAGTTACTGACAGAGTCAGCCCAATGTCATGTGTGAGTTTAATCAACCTTTAATGCGTGATATGATGCCTTACGATTATCAAAGTTACTGGCAGAGTCAGCCCAATGACATGTGTGGGTTTAATCAACCTCCAATGTGTGATATGATGCCTAACGATGATCAAAGTTTTTACCCTAACAACTTCCCGTATGAGTTTTCACAGCAAACTCAATACTTTCAAGACACAAAACCATATGAACTAGCCTAAAATTCTTCTTACTTAGAATATTTAAAAAGTTTGGTGCACACCAACACTCAAAGAATTTCTAGGTTACAATCCCAAGTTAGTGAGATGATTGAGTACTTACAAATGGAAGATAAAATAGAGGAGTCCCTTGCTAATCGGAATGAAGAGGACCCCACTAATTTCGTTCAGAAATATGAGCAGGACTAATTGGTCACTACGCTTGAGAGTGGCTCAACGAACGTTGAGGTAGTGTGAGTGTGAGGAGAAGAGGAAATGGAATGGAGTGATTCTGATGTCGTGGAGAAAATTGAGAATCAAAATGAGTTGGGAAAGGTAAAAATTGACACTCTTACAATACCTGATAAGGGAGACAACATTTTCTGATAAATGTGAATTCAGTTTGGAGAAGAAAGATGAATTTCAAATATGTTGCCCATTCATTGAATATATATAATCAACAGAATGCCGAAAAAAGGTTGATGGGTTTGAATCAGGAGTGCGATCAAGGGGATGTCAAGTACAGGGTAGAGATTGGAAGGTTAGAGAGGGACCATAGTAGTGAAACTGGGGCACAGTATGGGGCTGTAGCCAAGTCTCTGATATTAGAAATGCAGGGACTATTAAATAAATCATTGGTTCTTCTTAGAAATTTTTTTGACGTAGGACAATACCCTAAACTACGTGAATGCGATGATTGATTTTGCCGAAATGAAATTGAATTAAATTAAACAATAAAACTTGCAAAATATAACAAATACCTCAGGCTTTCGCAGTATTCCATGGGCGAATCACGCATAATTCAGGCAGGGTTCAATCCGGGCGTTAGATCCGTTAGGTTGCAGCGTGGATCTTTCCTAGAGATAGGACTCTAGAGTTCCAGATTAAGGCGCTCATAATGTAATGATGGAATCTCTGGTTTTGGGTTATTTTGATATGGCTGAGCTTAACAGTCTGATGGGGCTACGGTTGTTGAATCAAGTCGATTCAATGGTTTAGGGAAAACTAGGGTTTATCTCAAAAGATGATGGTCGATTTAGGGTTGTAGAATCACGCAAGCAAAGATAATAAGATAGATAGGTAGATAGATATATTTGCAGGCTTCACACCCTTGGCTTCACACCAAACCCTTCTCGGGAAGAAGAATCACTCTCTGTATAGGCTCATCTCAAGCACACAAGCAAAAGCTCTTTTCATTAATCATCAACTAATTACATTGTTCACTTAAGGACCTTATATAGGAGTCTTTTTACCAAATAATAAATAAAAGACAAATAAACCCCTAAGACAAAATTCGAAACAAAACTTCTAAACAACTAAAACAACCCGACACGATTTCGATCGATCGAAATTGAAAATCGTTCGATCAAAATTAAATTTCGTTCGATCGAAATTTCGATCGATTGAAACTAAAAATCGTTCGATTGAAATTGAATTTCGATCAATCGAAATTGAAAACCGTTCGATCAAAATTCTCATATACATAAAATATCGCCATTGACATTTCGATTGATCGAAAATTTTCGATCGATCGAAGTTCAATTTCAATCAATCGATTTTTTCTGTGCTCCTTCAATTTCCAGAATTTCATCTTTCGCCTAGTTTTGATTTCCATTCCGCTTCATCCGACGCCAGATACACGAATTCCATATCCAATGTTCGATCCAAGTCCTCTAAAAGGCTTCATCACCGATGAAGCGACGTTGTGATAGCGCTCGAGTATGTCGGGGTCCAGGCGCCGCACTTCGTCTTCAGCTAACTATGAGTTCTCGGAGTTCGACTTTCCCAACTACTTAACCAAGTACTTTTGAATTTCGCCCCCATGGGTGGATATCACCAAATCATCTAATATCCCTTCGATCTCATCTCTGCACTGCTTGCGTGGGGAAGGGAAGGGAAAGGTAGGGGTTGTAGGGTGGGGCTGGTATTCGGGCTCGGAGCTGCTTGGAAGGGGTTGTGAGGGGGTGGGGCTGGAGCCAAAGAAGGAACCAGGTCCTCCACATTGAATGTAGAGCTGACCCCTATATCCGGGGGAAGCTCGAGAACATATGCATTAGGTCCGCTCCTTGCAACAATTCTAAAAGGCCCAGCGCCACGGGATTGAAGTTTCTTTGCGGCTCCCAATAGGAACCGCTCAGGCTTAACCCGAACTATGACGTAATCTCCAACCTGAAATTCTTTGAAGCGCCTATGCGCATCCGTAGATATTTTGTACTGTTCATTGCTTGCATTAATTCTTTTTCTAATTTCGGCATGCAATTCATGTATATGTTGTGCAAATGAATCGGCTGACTCGGAGACTCGATGGGATGCAAACATGGGAATTAGATCAATGGGTGTTCTTGGCCTATGACCAAGGACGATCTCAAAAGGACTCATACCTAGGGACCTATTGACTGAATTGTTGTATGCAAACTCGGCTAAAGGTAAAATAGAATCCCAAGTCCTAGGGTGATTGCCAACAAGACAACGGAGAAGATTACCTAAGCTCCTATTGGTGGACCTTGTTTGGCCATCTGTTTGAGGATGATAGGCCAATGAAAATTGGAGCATGGTACCCATCATGTGCCATAAAGTTTTCCAGAAATAACTAATAAATTTCACATCTCGATCCGACACAATTGTTTGGGGTAAACCATGTAAACGCACAACCTCCCCGAAAAATAGTTTGGCTATGTGATCCGCATTGGAGGTTTTGGAGCATGGTATGAAGTGGGCCATCTTGGAAAAGTGGTCCACTACTACAAAAATGGAATCGTGCTTCCATTGGGTCTTTGGAAGTCCGAGCACGAAATCCATAGAGACGTCTTGCCACGGGGTGTGCGGCACGGGTAAAAGGGTGTACAAGCCGGTATTCTGTTTGATATGCTTCGCAACTTGGCATGTACGACATTGCTTTACGACCCTAGAGACATCTCTCACAAGGCTAGGCCAATAGAACCTATCCTCAACGAGCGCACTGGTTTTATCGCGCTCAAAATGTCCGACAATCCCTCCGGCATGTAACTCCCAAATGAGGAAGTTCCGCAATGAAGTACGAGGGATGCACAAACGATTCCCTTTGAAAAAATACCCATCGAGCAGGTTATACTCGGAGTTAATGTTCGGATTTTGAAGAAAAGCAGTGTATTCTATCCCGAAATCTGGGCAATCAGGATAATCTTGCTTCAACTACTCAAATCCGACGACCTCAGTACTCGTAGACTGCAAAGTCGCCACTCGACGACTAAGCGCATCAGCAGCCTTGTTCTCGGCACCAGCCTTATGCTTCAAGACAAATGTGAACCCTTGAAGGTACTCAACCCACTTCGCATGCCTCGGGTTCAACTTTTTTTGGGAAGCAAGGAAACGTAAGGCTTCGTGGTCAGAAAACAACACAAATTCCTACGGTCTCAGGTAATGTTTCCAATACCATAGAGATCGGACGACCGCATAAAACTCCTTGTCATATGTGGAGTATTTCTGCTTTGCCTCATTGAGTTTCTCACTAAAATAGGCCACAGGGTGACCTTCTTGGCTCAGCACTCCGCCTATGCCTACACCCGACGTGTCACATGCTACTTCAAAGACTTTAGAAAAGTCTGGTATGCGCATGACGGGTGCAGTAACCATTTTCTCTTTTATCTCGGCAAAGGCCCTCGTCGCGGCTTTGCTCCACAGGAACTCCCCTTTTTTCATGCAATCGGTAATAGAAGCCATGATAGTGCTAAAATTCCGGATGAAGCGACGATAAAACGTGGCCAAACCGTGAAAGCTACGAACTTCATGAATATTTTGAGGTTCGGGCCACTCCACAATGGCCTTAACCTTCGCAGGGTCCGCAACCATCCCGTCTACCGAGACTATGAATCCCAAGAATACAACAGAGTGCTGCATGAAGGTTCACTTCTTGAGATTCGCGCATAATCTTTCTCCCCTCAAGGTTTCGCAAACCAACATCAGGTGGATAATGTGTTGTTCCTTGTCTGTGCTGTAAATCAGGATGTCATCTAAATACACGACAAGGAATTTGCCAAGGAATGGCCTCAACACTTGGGTCATGAGCCTCATAAATGTGCTCGGGGCATTGGAAAGCCCAAAAGGCCTATCTTAGAAAAGATAGTGGCTCCAACCATCATGTCTAACATGTCATCAAGCCGCGGTATGGGAAACCGATATTTAACAGTGATCTCATTAATCGCACGACTATCCACACACATGCGCTATATACCATCTTTCTTAGGCGTGAGTAATGCTGGTACGACACACGGGCTCAGACTCTCTTGTATGAACCCCTTTCGAAGGAGCTCACTGACTTGCCGAGTCAACTCGGCATGCTCAACCGAATTCAACCTGTAGTGGGGCAGGTTCGGTAATGTAGATTCGGGAACTAAGCCAATTGCGTGTTGAATGTCACGCATGGGAGGGAGCTTATTAGGTAAGTCTTTGGGGAAGACATCCACAAATTCATTCAGGATGGGCTCTACCTCCTTGGGGTACTCACAGACCGACTCAGAAGTACTCTCAACAGTGACAACGACATACACGACACTCTCATCTAACGATGCCCTCTCGAACTCTA